>CM060673.1:31800724-31905724 GCA_030686955.1 Odontamblyopus rebecca
TTATAGGTTAGGTTCTTTTTTCAGACCAAGAGTTGGTTTTCTGACCTGACAGTTTGAACTGGCCCTGTGGTTTATTTAGTAAGTGTTTTATTTATTTTCACAGACATATGTCACAAAGACGCTTTATTTACAGAGTATTATTTACACAGCATTATGTACAGAGCATTCTTCATTCACTCCTGATCCGGTGGTGTAAACTACTGTTGTAGCCACAGTTGCCCTGGGGCAGATTGAATGCTCCTCTGTTGGTGCTTTCTCAGCTGTTCACCTGTACTTAGCCTCATGTTTTACTTTGTATTTTAGAATGTTCATATGTGTGTGAGTGTGTGTCATAGGCCGTATACGTGAGTGGACAGAGCTAAAGCGCTAGCTACCGTGTGCCAAACAGGAAGTGCTCCAGGAGGCTCTTCCGGCTCCTTCTCTCCCCTTTCTCCATTGACTTACACTGGGATCTTCTGGCTCCTCTCTCTGGACCTGCTGCTGTGGCCTCGTCATTTTGGTCTTAAATGTTCGTATGAACCCGTGACACAGGATCCTGAATGTTTCATTTCGCTGTTTTGTTCCTAAATCAAGATATGAACATAAATAATGGACCAATCAGACGCCTTCATTCCCAGAGGTCGCTGCCGCTGAGCGTTAGCAACAGGTTTGACTGACAGCTCGTGCGTTTTGTTGCGAAGTAAGTTCCCTTCTCGCTTTCCTGCCCTGATTTTTTGAAATAAAATGACAAAATATCTCAATTACAATAGCCATCGTTGCCAGAATCTTAACATGAATTTTGTTAAAGTGCCAACTCAATTGTTGTTCGCACGTAACAGAACATAGAACATAAATCACTGACTTAAACCTAGTATTTAAACTTAAACATCACGTGACCTCCGAGTGGTCACGTGATGTTGCTGTGACGTGTCTTCTCAGCTGATTTAAACAGGTTTTGGCACTGACTTCCTACAGGTGGAGGCAGGACGACAGCGTCATCTGCAGTCCCACTTCCTCAGGACAGTATCCCAGGTGTGTGAGAGTAAAAGAGCCCCCTCGTCCTGGTTTATAGTCTCACGAAACGTGCCCACAGGACTATAAACCAGGACGAGGGGGCATTTTAACTCTCACACACCTGGGATACTGTGCCTAGAGAGCTGTCGAAACAGTCAGGTATAAAAACAAACTCTTGGTCTGAAAAAAGAAGCCGACAACACAATTATTCCTTAAAGCCTCTGCACCTGATTTTTACAGTCTTAAAAACGTGAGTTCATTTTAAACAGTTTGCAGTGGTCCAAAGTTATTCCTCACTGACCTCACGCATTCTGATCATGAGAAATTATTGATGTTGATGAATTTCTAAATGCTTTTCACAACTTTCATAGACCAGAGCAACAACTAGCATGCTAACTGCATACTTCATGATTCTCAGGAAAGTAAAGCATTTTATAATTAACTGCTGACGGCATCAGGAATCAGGTACTATCATCATGCCGGAGGTGTTCTACATGTACCTCTTTGTTGTGTTTGTTTAGCAGTAACCATGGTGACACAATGCACATATAAGCACTGCCAAAAAGGTTTAAGACTACAAAAAAAAATACAAAAATTGATTTAAATGCACATTTTTAGGAGCTTGTTGTAATCAATACGAAATATCAATCATATTTTCACCATTCACCATTTTTTGTCTTAACAGCTCATCTCCATATTGTAATTTTTTGCTGATTTTTTCTTAATAAACTAGGCCAACATCTTTACCCACTTCAAACGCCTGATGCAAAAAAAAAAAGAAAAAAAAAGAAAAGCAAATACACTCACATTTTCGTTTATTCCCCAGCTAAGATTCATGGTACATTACTATCTTTGGGAAATTTGGCCACAGCAGCATTTTCTGTTCATAATTACTTGACGACGTAGTGCTCTCCGCCCCGAGGCTCTATTAGCTTGGATCAGATTGAGCAGTTGTGATTATTCAGAGCTGCCGGTGGTGAAAAGTGAAAGGGCAGCAGAAAAATGGATCCATGCTCCGAGACACGAGCTGCAGGAGCCACAGAGTACGCACGGAAATACTGAGGGAGCTCAGGTCTAGTCCTGGTGTGGACCTGGTTCAGTCCTGGTATAGTCCTGGTTTAGTCCTGGTGTGGTCCTGGTTTAGTTCTGGTTTAGTCCTGGTTTAGTCCTGCTGTAGTCCTGGTTTAGTCCTGGTGTAGTCCTGGTTTAGTCCTGGTGTGGTCCTGGTTTAGTCCTGGTTTAGTCCTGGTGTGGACCTGGTATAGTCTTAGTTTAAACCTTGTGTGGTCCTAGTGTAGACCTGGTATGGTCCTGGTTTAGTCCTGGTTTAGTCCTGGCTTAAATCTTGTGTGTTCCTAAAGTAGACTTGGTTTAGTCTTGTTTTAGTCCCGGTTTAAACCTTGTGTGGTCCTGGTACTGTAGACCTGGTTTAGTCCTGATTTAGTCCTGGTTTTGTCCTGGTTTAGTCCCAGTTTAGACCTGGTTTAGTCCTGGTTTAGACCTGGTTTAGTCCCAGTTTAGACCTGGTTTAAACCTTGTGTGATCCTAGTGTAGACTTGGTTTAGTCCTGGTTTAGTCCTGGTTTAGACCTGGTGTAGACCTGGTTTAGTCATGGTTTAGACCTGGTTTAGTCCTAGTTTAGCCCTGGTTTAAACCTTGTGTGATCCTAGTGTAGACTTGGTTTAGTCCTGGTTTAGTCCTGGTTTTGTCCTGGTTTAGTCCCAGTTTAGTCCTGGTTTAGTCCTGGTGTAGACCTGGTATAGTCTTAGTTTAAACCTTGTGTGGTCCTAGTGTAGACCTGGTATGGTCCTGGTTTAGTCCTGGTATAGTCCTGGTTTAGCCCTGTTTAAGTCCTAGTTTAGACCTGGTTTAATACTGAATGACAAATATGATGTCCGGAGTGTGTTGTATTCACACACCTCCACCTCTCCTCTTCACCCTGCTCCCCTCCCCCCTCCTTTTCTCTCTTCGGTCTCGAATTTCCCATAATGCAATTCAGCAAGGTGACAATAATGTCGCCCGCATGCAAAAAAGCTGCTGGCCGTATGCAAAACGCGGCGTTGATAAGAAGATGGCAGTGATGAAGGAGAATACCCCAGCCCCATTTTAATTTCAAAATCTTTTTCAAGTATCAACGGTGACAGGAAGTTATCAGATCCTCCTCCGTTTGGTGACAGGTCGGGTTATCGCCTTTTTGTGTGGAGCGATTATAGGACGTTAATTGCATCAAATGACCACTTTCTGGGTTTTGTCTTCAGGAAGTGAAGAGTCGGTCAAAAGTAGCAGCACGTTTTTCTGTGAAGACAATTAAGACAGTCTGAACAAGTTTCTGAACAAACATGAGCTTAAACACATCCATCTGGCATTTATTCATTACAGCTGTTTCTATTGCTCAAAAATACAATGAAATATATACTTTTTTCTGTGACTAGGAGCGCCTCTCCACAGATCTGAAATGTAATGTAGCGTCACTGAATCACTGAATACATCTCGGAACATCTATGAAACAAAATGTGAACTCAAACGTGTTCAATTAATACTATAGAGCACATGTGTCAAACATGCGGCCCGGGGGCCAGATCCGGCCCTCCAAGACCCTTAATCTGGCCCTCGGCTGATTTTTGTACTAAAATACTTAAAATTTTCAGATTTTTCTGTTAATTTTCTGCACCGTTTAGCACAGCAGCGTCTCCGGCGTTTCTGTACGTTGCGACTCCCACCAGAGCAGCACAAATGAAGACTTTCCTCTTTCCAAACGCTCTTAAAGGACGATCGTTTTGACTGTCGACCGTGACCCTCATCAGCAAAATGTCAAAAAATGAGAAAAGCAGATGCTGAGTTCAGGATTTCCCAAGAAAAATAGTTTAATTCTTATTTGTTGACAGAGGTGAATGGGAAATCTGTGCTCAGTGTGTTTGGAACAAGTGGCGTTGCTCGAGGAATATAATCTTAAACACCACTACGAGACACGGAGAAAAATACAATAACTTGAAGAGAGAACTGAGTTTTCTGATCCGGCCCTTTTGGGATCAAAGTAGGCTGCATACGGCCCCCGGACCAAAATGAGTTTGACACCCCTGCTTTAGAGTTTGGAAAGATAAATAAAAGGAATATAGGAATAAATGTATATTTTTGTTCATTACAATAAAATGGCAAATATTGGGAGGGACTATTTTGTCTTCCCCAAATATTGATTGTGACATGTTCCCACCGCCCCTGTGCAAATCTACGCCCTTCGTCAAGACCGAGACAAGACTGAGACCCATCGAGACCAAACCAAGACCATCTTTGTCTTTTTCTACATTTATTTGTATTTTATAGTTATTTTGGCTCATATAGATCAATGTTTTTTTTTTGTAATAAATCTATCTCCATTTTATCTGATTAATGTTCATTTAAACATAAAATAAGCCAAGCAAACTGTACTGTACTGAAACACTGTGGCCCTTTTTTAGATCCTCACCCACAATTTGAGAACCTTTCTTTAAGATCACTTCCACTGGCACTTCACAGAAAACTGGGAAGAAAGTGAAGAAAGTGGATAGGATTTTTAAACCTGTTTTTTCAAGTTCCTAACTGGACTTGAATTCTCTTTCTGGTTTTACAGTGGTATTTACCAGCCTCTGCACTTTTACCAAACACAGATGCATTTGTGTTCTTTTGTCAGGCAGACTTCAGGCACATGCTGCGGTAAAGAGTTTATTCCCGACAGCAGTGGGGGCGTAATGAAATATGATCGTCCTTGTTGAGTGTCAGACCTCGAGTCCGAGACAAGACCGAGTCCAAGCGTCTTCAAGACCGAGACAAGACCGAGTCCAAGCACCTTCAAGATCGAGACAAGACCGAGTCCAAGCACCTTCAAGATCGAGACAAGACCGAGTCCAAGCGCCTTCAAGACCAAGGCAAGACCGAGTCCAAGCACCTTCAAGATCGAGACAAGACCGAGTCCAAGCGTCTTCAAGACCGAGACAAGACCGAGTCCAAGCACCTTCAGGATCGAGGCAAGACCGAGTCCAAGCACCTTCAAGACCAAGGCAAGACCGAGTCCAAGCACCTTCAGGATCGAGGCAAGACCGAGTCCAAGCGCCTTCAATATCGAGACAAGACCGAGTCCAAGCGCCTTCAAGACCGAGACAAGACCGAGTCCAAGCACCTTCAATATCGAGACAAGACCGAGTCCAAGCGCCTTCAAGACCGAGACAAGACCGAGTCCAAGCGCCTTCAAGACCAAGACAAGACCGAGTCCAAGCGCCTTCAAGACCAAGACAAGACCGAGTCCAAGCGCCTTCAAGATCGAGACAAGACCGAGTCCAAGCGCCTTCAAGACCGAGACAAGACCGAGTCCAAGCGCCTTCAAGATCGAGACAAGACCGAGTCCAAGCGCCTTCAAGATCGAGACAAGACCGAGTCCAAGCACCTTCAAGACCGAGACAAGACCGAGTCCAAGCACCTTCAAGACCGAGACAAGACCGAGTCTAGGCCCCTTCAAGATCGAGACAAGACCGAGTCCAAGCACCTTCAAGATCGAGACAAGACCGAGTCCAAGCCCCTTCAAGACCGAGACAAGACCGAGTCCAAACGCCTTCAAGATCGAGACAAGACCGAGTCCAAGCACCTTCAAGATCGAGACAAGACCGAGTCCAAGCGCCTTCAAGACCGAGACAAGACCGAGTCCAAGCACCTTCAAGATTGAGACAAGACCGAGTCCAAGCACCTTCAAGACCGAGACAAGACCGAGTCCAAGCACCTTCAAGACCGAGACAAGACCGAGTCTAGGCCCCTTCAAGATCGAGACAAGACCGAGTCCAAGCCCCTTCAAGACTGAGACAAGGCCGAGTCCAAGCCCCTTCAAGAAACATTCAAGAACATTCTCTCCACCAGGAAAGTTCCACAGTGCATCTTTAAGAGCAGCTGACACTATATACTGTTCATTGGTACTGGGCTAAAACAAATGTCGCTGAATTACACTGAACACATTTAGTACGGCCACTTTATCCATCCATCCATCCATCTTCTTCCGCTTATCCGGGGCCGGGTCGCGGGGGCAGCAGTCTAAGCAGGGGCTCCCTGCTTCCCTTCTCCCCAGCCACTTCCACCAGCTCCTCCGGACGGACCCCGAGGCGTTCCCAGGCCAGCCGAGAGACATAGTCCCTCCAGCGTGTCCTGGGTCTTCCCCGGGGCCTCCTACCGGTGGGACATGCCTGGAACACCTCCCGAGGGAGGCGTCCAGGAGGCATCCGAACCAGATGCCCGAGCCACCTCAACTGGCTCCTCTCGACGTGGAGGAGCAGCGACTCTACTCCGAGCTCCTCCCGTGTGACCGAGCTCCTCACCCTATCTCTAAGGAGCGCCCGGCCACTCTGCGAAGGAAACTCATTTCGCCGCTTGTATCCGCGATCTCGTTCTTTCGGTCATTACCCAAAGCTCATGACCATAGGTGAGGGTAGGAGCGTGAATTGACCGGTAAATCGAGAGCTTCGCCTTTCGGCTCAGCTCCTCTTCACCACAACGGTCCGATGCAGCGACTGCATCACTGCCGACGCTGCACCGATCCGCCTGTCAATCTCACGCTCCATCCTCCCTCACTCGTGAACAAGACCCCGAGATACTTGAACTCCTCCACTTGAGGCAGAGACTCCCCACCCACCCGGAGAGGGCAATCCACCTTTTTCCGGTCGAGAACCATGGCCTCGGATTTGGAACAGCTGATTCTCATCCCAGCCGCTTCACACTCGGCTGCAAACCGCCTCCAGTGCACGCTGCAGGTCCTGGTTCGATGGAGCCAACAGGACAACATCATCCGCAAAAAGCAGCGATGAAATCCTGTGGTCCCCGAACTGGACCCCCTCCGGCCCCTGGCTGCGCCTAGAAATTCTGTCCATAAATACAATGAACAGAACCGGTGACAAAGGGCAGCCCTGGCGGAGTCCAACATGCACCGGGAACAGGTCTGACTTACTGCCGGCAATGCGAACACAGCTCCTGCTCCGGTCATACAGGGACCGGACAGCCCTTAGCAAAGGGCCCCGGACCCCATACTCCCGGAGCACCCCCCACAGGGCACCATGAGGGACACGGTCGAATGCCTTCTCCAAGTCCACAAAACACATGTGGACTGGTTGGGCAAACCCTCGAGCGCCCGATGGAGGGTGTAGAGCTGGTCCAGTGTTCCACGACCAGGCCGAAAACCACACTGCTCCTCTTGAATCCGAGGTTCGACTATCGGATGGACTCTCCTCTCCAGTACCCTGGCATAGACTTTACCGGGGAGGCTGAGGAGTGTGATTCCCCTGTAGTTGGAACACACCCCTCCGGTCCCCTTTTATACAGAGGGACCACCACCCCGGTCTGCCAGTCCAGAGGTACTGTTCCCGACCGCCACGCGATGTTGCAGAGACGTGTCAGCCAAGACAGCCCCCACAACACCCAGAGACTTAAGATACTCAGGACGGATCTCATCCACCCTCGGAGCCTTGCCACCGAGGAGCTTTCTGACCACCTCAGTGACTTCGGCCAGGGTGATGGATGAGTCCGCCTCTGGGTCCCCAGCCTCGGCCTCCTCTTCGGAGGACGTGACGGTGGGATTGAGGAGATCCCCAAAGTATTCCTTCCACCGCCCGACAACATCCCCAGTCGAGGTCAGCAGCTCTCCCCCCGCACTGTAAACAGTATTGGTGAAGGGCCGCTTCCCCCTCCTGAGGCGCCGGACGGTTTGCCAGAATTTCCTTGGGGCCGTCCGATAGTCCTCCTCCATGGCCTCCCCGAACTCCTCCCAGACCCGAGTTTTTGCCTCTGCAACCACCCGGGCTGCAGCACGCTTGGCCCGCCGGTACCCGTCAGCTGCCTCAGGAGTCCACCGGGCCAGTAAGGCCCGGTAGAACTCCTTCTTCAGCTTGACGGCATCCCTTACTTCCGGTGTCCACCACCGGGTTCGGGGATTGCCGCCGCGACAGGCACCACAGACCTTGCGGCCACAGCTACGAACGGCCGCATCGACAATGGAGGCCGAGAACGGCCCACTGGCTCCATGTCCCCAGCCTCCCTCGGGATCTGGGAGAAGCTCTCCCGGAGGTGTGAGTTGAAGGCCACACTGACAGAAGGTTCCGCCAGACGTTCCTGCAGCAGACCCTCACGATACGCTGGGCCTGCCAGGTCTTTCCCGGCTTCCTCCTCCGCCCAGCGGACCCAACTCACCACCAGGTGGTGATCAGTTGACAGCTCTGCCCTCTCTTCACCCGAGTGTCCAAGACACACGGCCGGAGGTCAGATGACACGACAACAAAGTCGATCATCGACCTCCGGCCTAGGAGTCCTGGTGCCACGTGCACCGATGGACCCCCCTTGTGTTCGAAACATGGTGTCTGCGTTATGGACAACCAGACTAGCACAGAAGTCCAATAACAGAACACCACTCGGGTTCAGATCGGGGAGGCCGTTCCTCCCAATCACCCCTCTCCAAGTGTCACTGTCATTGCCCACGTGGGCGTTGAAGTCCCCCAGTAGAACAATGGAGTCCCCGGTCGGTGCACTGCCCAGTACCCCTCCCAGGGACTCCAAGAAGGCCGGGTACTCTGCACTGCTGTTCGGCCCGCAGGCCGACACCACAGTGAGAGACCTGTCCCCGACCCGAAGGCGCAGGGACGCGACCCTCTCGTTCACCGGGGTGAACTCCAACACGCAGCGCCCACTTTAACTGCAGCAAAAAGCAACATCAGGACTGAGAATGGAACCAGCGTCCTCCTGGTTGGTGGGCAGATATTGGCGCTGACTGAGCTGCTGTGTTTGAGGTGTTCTCCAGGTGAATTGTGGGTAAATGTTTTGAGTTTGTTCACACTTTGGAGACACAATTGCAGACGCAGACAGAGTGTTTGGACTGTAAACAGGAAGAGACTGTGTGAAGAACTCTCCTGCATTTTCTCACCCCCCCCCCCCCTCCTCTCTTTGTCTTTCTTGCTCACTCTCTCTCTTCCTTCTCTTTTCTTCTTTTTCTCTCCCTTTTCTCTGTATCTTCCTCCCTCCTGTGATATTTCCACCATTTCTCTCTCTCTCTCTTTTCTTTCAGACCTCTGTGTCTCCACCACTCCCTCTCTCTGTCCTTTCTATCCACTAGTTTCTTTCTCTCTACCGTGCCGGCACAAAATATTGCAATAACGGTGAGATGTTTATTGTGAAAATCTGGTCCAGAGAGATTTGGATATCGTTCCATCCCTAATGACAATAAATGTTGTACCAAATGACTGGTCAAAGCATTTTAGAGTCAGTCTTGTTATTCTGTAGAATATCGTAATATCGTGAGCTTTCCCACGATATCACAATAAATATCGTACAGTGAGGTTGAGACTGTGACGATGCAGCTGCAGTGAGCCTCGACATTTTTGTATTAAAATGTTGGTATTAACCCGCTCTACATAATTCTGCTGTTTTTATTTTGCTATTTTGTCTGTAAATAAATTTCTAATATAGACCTTGGTCCAACTTTGTTCCGATAACTGCCGGCCTCGATGAGCTTCATTGGCTGGAGAGAACGCTGCGGGTGACACACTCGCTTTTGTCCACGTCTTTATACTTTATGGCAGAGGTGTCAAACTCATTTTGGTCCGGGGGCCGTATACAACCTACTTTGATCCCAAAGGGGCCGGATTGGAAAACTCCATTCTCTGTTCAAGTTATTGTATTTTTCGCCATGTTGTGTCTCATAGTGGCGTTTATATTCCTCCTTTATATTTATATTCCTTGAGCACCGCCACTTGTTGCAAACACACCAAGCGTACAGGTTTCCCATTCACCTCCGTGAAAAAGAAGAATTAGTACATTTTTCTTGGAAAATCCTGCACTCAGCTCCACTTTTCTTATTTTTGACACTTTGCTGATGAGGGCGTCATGGTCACAGTCAAAACGATCGTCCTTTAAGAGCGTTTGGAAAGAGGCGAGTCTTCATTTGTGCTGCTCTGGTGGGAGGCGGCCACACACAGAAGCACTGGAGATGCTGCTATGCTAAGCGGCGTAGAAAATTACCAGAAAAATCTGAAAATTTTACATATTTTAAGAGAAAATCAGCCAAGGGCCAGATTAAAGGTCTTGGAGGGCCGGATCTGGCCCCCGGGCCGCATGTTTGACACCTGTGCTTTATGGGTTTAACACACTTTATTTTTCTCTATTCATAAAGCAGAAAAAAAACAGCAGTTAATCCGAACACTTTACACTTTACTTTTACATCACATTACACCTACTATTCCAGGGAAATCCATTTTCAATCCCGTTTGACTCTCGTCTCTGCTTTGCCTGGCACACACCCGCTCCGCTGTACCCGGGTGGCGCTCCGTCCCAATGTGGAATGATGTAAATGTATGTAAAGCACCTGTAAACAAATGTGCCCGTGTGAGAGCCAGAGCTTCAGGACGCTGCCAGAGCCTGGACCGGCCTCAAACACCGGCCCTGAACACAGGCAGAGGAGTGATGTAACCGCCACCTCCACCGAGAACACGACGCTCATCAGCAATGTGTCATTCCTTTGTTTTTCAGAATAAAACCAAAAAGAAGAAAACAAAAAACTCTTTTATTCATGATTTGTCTCCAAAACCAAAATGAAAAAAGGGATAATGATTTTTTTTTTTTTTCAGTTTTTGTGTTTATATAAATAATGGAAAACAATGGATAACAGCTGTTTCCCGTTTCCCGAACCAAACCCCGGGTCCTAATGTCCAGTGTGGAGCGTCTGTGTACAGAGGGTCATTAGAGGACCACCAGGACTGGACCAGGACTAAACCAGGTCTAAACCAGGTCTAAACCAGGTCAAAACCAGTTCCAAACCAGGACTAAACCAGGTCTAAACCAGGACTAAACCAGGTCTAAACCAGGGTCTAAACCAGGACTAAACCAGGTCTAAACCAGGGCTTAAACAGAACTAAACCAGGACTAAACCAGGACTAAACCAGGTCTAAACCAGGGTCTAAACCAGGAATAAACCAGGGTCTAAACCAGGACTTTAAGTACATCTAAACCAGGTCCAAACCAGGAGTGAACCAGCTGCAGCCCCCCCTCCCCCTCCCAAATGTTCATTGCAACAAACATTTGGTATTTTAGGCAAACTAACCGATCCTGGTCCACTCCTGGAGTTCTAATAGTTTTCCTCGGGTCTGTGGAGTCGGTCGGACTGTTTTTAGTGGCAGGACGACTGTGGCCATTGACCTGCACTAGCCTAACACCAGCACCTCTGCAAATACAAGGACTGGATGGAAGATTTCAAAAAGCATCTCCACACGTCTCCAACACTCTGGCTCACCAGGAAATGAGGAACTTTGTCCAAAACTCCAAACTGTCCCTTTTCTGCCCCATTTTCTGACTAGTTGAGTCATGGAAAGTCTCAGTGAATGAATATGTGACAATTTTTAAGACTATACAATAAATTCAGAACTAGGAAGTCGATAATAAATCTGAAAACAAGATGAATATCAATTCTGGCCCTTTTTGAGCCCATTTTTCTCTTGTGCGGGATCGGGCCAGTTTTTGGCTCAGTCGTGTGTGCTGCTCTGTGTAGCAGCCCACACACATGGGGTAACAAGAACTGCTTAATACCTCACAACCAGCTCCTGATCGGTCACAAGAATATCAAACCTGTTTAAAATCCAGTCGCCTCTCGTGAGGGTTTCGCACTGTTGAAGTAGTTCCATGAGTCGATTTTCCAGAATCTGCCAAACTGTGCATGCATCCATGGTTTTGTGCTTCCAGAAGAAGAACTCTGGTCATGATGTGGATGGGCAGTGTGCACAGACAGTTCGTATAGTGTGAGAACATGAATCATGAACTGTGAACCTTTAAACTTTAAAAGATTTGGTCGTACAGTTTGAGCTGGAGCTGAGTGACACGATCGAAAATATCACACAGTCTACGACTTGCTTAACATGGCTCAAAACCAACAAGAATCAATTTTTGTAACACAGGACCTTTAAACACTTTACTGATCCACTCCTGATAAGAACAATTGCTCATAACACAAATATGCTAAAATGTGCCTGTAAATGTCTCTGCTCAGTTGTTTTGCTTAATCTTTGGGTGAGGGAATTCTCAGTCAGTCCCTTCTACTTTTACCGCTCTTATTTCTGAGTTTTCAAATGATAAAATGACTGATTAGACGTTCACAGAGGTCCGGTTTTATCACAAATTGCAGCTTTTGCTATGTAATGTAAGAAAAAGCTAAACTTAATGCACTGATTTACAAGCATAAAGTCTGGCTTGATGAACAGAGAGTTGTAGATGGTTCTATAGCGCATTTCAGAAGCAGTTTCTTTATTTAAATCATATACATAAAAATAAGAGTCAAATAAGCAAGGTCAATCAAGTAAATAAATGTGAACTTGTCAAAACTCGGGCGTTCTAAGTATAATCTGAAGTCTAGACGTTTTTCACAGTGCGTTACGTTGAAGCCCTGCGATTCTTCGAAAGGACCACTGGAGTACAAACCCCCTTTAGACGGATAAAGAACTCACGTAAAATCCTGATTCTAAAGCGATTCATCAGGACGTCGGGGCGTATAAGAGCGCTGTAATATACAACGACGGTCTCATTACAGGCAGCGGTGTGTGAGCTATTGTTCGGGCCCTTTGTCTCTCCCCTCTCCGCTCTTTCCTCTCCTCCGCTGCTCCTATAGCTCCCCTCTCTCCGATATGCAAAGCAGGCATTTCCTACCCAGATGTAATTAGCAGAAATATGCAGACCTGATCAAAAGTTGAAGTTGAGCGTGATTTATTCTGATTAGCGACTCGAGGAAGTGCTCCTCTCTGTCTTCTGCTGGATATACTGTACATGAATAGGCTTAGTTTGAATTGTATAGATAAAAAAAAACTTAAATGGGCCTTGAATTCAGGCTTCGATTCATTGTTTTTTGAGATTAGACGGCAGCATTACTGGTCACTCAAAAAAACCAAAGTGGACCTTTTTCTTTTTCCCCATTTTAAACTCTCATTAATTTGTTTAGTTTCACACATTAGACAATTTGTTACCAGATCCTACCTACGGTTACATATAATTCTTTACGTAACATATTGTTGTCAGACCAATTATTTTGGCCCTCAGGCTTCCACAAGTAGGACTTTTTACTGCATGTTTTTGAAATCTACCATGAGCAAGCAAATGTAGTGAGTCCTTTTGAGGGTCTGAGCCTGAACAAAGGTCTGGAGGGTCATTCAAACCTGTTATAAAAGCACAGATTTGAATTACTCACTGTTCTCATCAGTCTCTGACCCTCGATCGGCCCTCACGCTGGTCTGTGTTTTAATATGTGGCCCTGAAAAATTAAAAATTAAAATCTTGCACACTGTTCTTTTTAAAGGTCTGGTATTGCACACAACTGACTCCTGTGAGCTTTAAGTCATGTTATAGTGCCGTCGTCTCTGCACAAACAGACCTGGAGTTGTTTTGTTTGATTCACACATGTTTGAGTAATGCTTTCTTACTATTATTCTACATCTGCACAAAGTAATTTTCAGGTAATTTTCAAGTAATTTACAAGTTAACAAAGGGTGACCAGATTTTCAACATCAAAAAACTGGGACGCCCCCGGTTTGTGGTGGTTGGTAATAATTAAAATTGTGAGTAATTAAAGAAAATAGTACTGCACTTGGCTCATTCAGGACTAACACATGAGTCAGTGTAGTTGTATTTTCTCTGTGTTTGTCTGTGTTGACATTTTTTAAGCAGCTTTTCTGGATTTTACCTAAACAAATGACAATTTATGCCTCACTTTACTGTTGGCAGGTATAAAATGGTCAAAATAGGGACACCTGCAACATTTCTTGTAGAAAACTGGGACAAATCAGTGGTTTTGGATAAATCTGCTGGGACAGGGGACACAGGGCTCAAAACTGGGACTGTCAATAGAGACGTCTGGTCAGCCTAAGTTAACAGCTTTACCTTAAGTGACAATGTAGAAAAATTGTTTGTTTGTTTTTTTCTTCCAATGTGCATGTTGTATATATGCGTAGCTTTGTGCAGTGCATTAAAAACAGTTTTGGCACAATAAAAAAAGAAGAGATTTGGGCACATGAGAACTGAGATAGGTCCTTGTTTTGCCAAATTTGATTTGGGTTTAAATTTTACTTTTAGTCAATTTTATTTTTGTTTTTATTTGTTAATTGACTGACTTTAATTATTTGTTGTTATCTTATAGATGTTTTGTAATTTATCTATTTATTGATGTGTTTGAGTTTATTAATATTCCTCATTCCATCCCCACCATTTTTTTTATTTTTTCCCCCCTCCTTTCCTGTGGTTTAGATTCAACCCTCGTCATTTACCGTATTTTTCGGACTATAAGTCGCTTTTTTACAGGGTTTGGGTGTTTCCTGCGACTTATACTCAGGTGCGACTATATTACATTTTTCACACTGACAGTCTATAGAATAAATATATGAATCATATATGAATCAAAAATGAAAAAAAAAACAAAAACAAATCGTTATCAATTTTTTTTCATTTTGGTTTTAGAGACAAATAATAAAGAAAATAGTTGTTTTTGTTTTCTTATTTTTGGTTTTATATTGAAAAATGAATGAATGATACACGGATTCTTCTCTGTTGGGTTGTTTTTATTACTATAACTTCTATAACTTGCCTTTCAAGATGAAATGTTGGTTCTTGGTCTCTGATTTTATAAAATAATTTCACATGTTTTTTTTCCCCTTCATTATGCATTTTTTGGCTGGTGTGACTTATACTCTGGAGCGACTTATAGTCTGAAATATACGGTAGTGTAGTGTGTTTGTGTGTTGCTACTACTAAAACTACTACTAAAACTACTACTACTTCTACTACTACTACTACTACTACTACTACTACTACTAAAACTACTACTACTTCTACTACTACTACTACTAAAACTACTACTACTACTACTACTACTACTACAACTAATACCACTACTACTACTACTTCTACTACTTCTACTACTAGTACTACTGCTGCTGTTACTACTTCTACTACTACTACTACTACTTCTACTACTACTACTACTACTACTACTTCTACTACTACTACTACTACTACTACTACTACTTCTACTACTACTACTACTTCTACTACTACTACTTCTACTACTACTACTTCTACTACTACTTCTACTACTCCTGATCAGTCAGATCTCAGAAGCTCAGCAGGGCCTGGTTAGTACTTGGATGGGAGACACTGGGAATTCCAGATGCCACAGGGGGCTGTCGTTGTGTCCTTAGGCAAGACACATCACCCATGTGCCAGAGTTGATGGAGCCGGAAGCGTCCCTATGCTCACTTCCTGTTTAGAACAAGCATCTTAACTATATCATTTATACAGTGTACGAGCTGTATCAGTAGTGTGTTTGTGTGTTTGTTGAGTGTGTATGAGTCTGTGTGTTAACAGCTTTTTTTTACCTTTAGTTCAGTAGAGATCGGCAATTCCAGGGCTGAAATCATCCAAAAAATGATTCTAGTGAAGGTGTGTGGAGGTTAAAAACACACTGGAGCACTTCCTGTACTACCACACGACATCACAAGGTAGAACTGAGTGTTTTTTTTGTTTGAGAGAAGAACTCTCTGAGCATCGTATTTGTGTTAAACATGTGAAAATGAAACAAAACACAACTCCGGGTCTGTTTGCGACGAGGAAACATTACAAAACAGATCATAAAATAGCGTAAAATGAGCGCTTTAATACTCCGAGCTTTAACCTTTCTAATATACTGTATGTGTAAGTGGCTCCCATTAAAAACAATACTCGGGTGCGTCTTCAGCTTTACAGCGTTGGACCTCTGAGTCTTAAACATGTCATTAAAGTCTGATAGATCATTACGGCGCGCAGATCTCGTCCTATGGGAGCCGGCGTTACTGTGAGGTGTGAAGCCGCAGGGAGGAACATTAAGAGTCGCTCGTAAACGAAGCGTCTCCTAATGACACGACGCCGCTCGGGTTTAACAGGCCGACGGGTGACTGACTGCAGAGCGAGATCAGTAAAAGGAAATTAGACCTCGTAAAAATGAAGCCGTCAATTTGCATCTCCACTTGTTACATTTAGCGATAGGTTTTTAATTAAATGTACATTGTGCTTGCCAATGAAATGTTATGATTCGACTGGAATGTTCCCCAGTATGGTGTTAATGGCATCCCCATGGAGACAAAAAGATGATGCCAGTGAGTCAAATCTGAGGAGGATTTTTGGTACTTTTCAAAGTATTTAGATGAAATAAAATCACTTGTAACTGAGTAAATGCAAGATGAATAAGTTTAATGCCATACGGTGCAACATTCTAAAGCAAAACTAGGCGAGCAGGTAGGAAAGTTACACTGATGTTATACACTATGTTGTGTTGATGATACTGATATATATCACCAAGAGCAGGAAATGTGGAAAGAAACTTGTTTATGTGATACACTTGACATACTGACTGTTTTAATGATTAAAATACATGTATTTCATGTTCCATGTTCAAGTAGTGGTTTAATAAAGAAATATTATTGTTAAAATTAAATGTATTTGGTTCAATATATCGATTATCTCATGTATCACCATCCATCTTCTTCTTTATCCGGCTGGGTCGTGGGGGCAGCTGTTCGCTGTCCAGTCCTTTGTGCACCTGACCCCCTCAGCGGGTGGTGAGCCCACAGGAGGGTGGACCTCTGTCGTCCTCTCAGGCTGAGTCCTCCATTTCAGTTCACAGGTTGCTGCATGTTTTGGGTTGATGGGGGGAAATCCGGAGGAAACCCATCCCGACCCAGAGAGAACATGCAAACTTGAGAACTTTCTTGCTGTGAGGCATAAGTGCTGCCACTCTGCCACTGTGCCACCAATGCAATTTGCACTGAACAGGTTTGCACTGTGTTACAGTTCAATAATATCAACCTGTTGTGGGCACGACTTACTCCCTCGGTGGTGAAATAACTTCCTGTTTTTTGGCTGCTGGCATGATTGTTTTGCAGCACATGCGGCGCCTGCACTTCCCCAGTTTACCTGAGGCACTTGTGGCCAATGAACAGTGGCCTGGGTAATCCTGTCATATCACTGAATACATCTCAGGACGTCTAATAAACAGAATGTGAACTCAAATGTGTTCAATTAATACTATAGATTTTGTAAAAATATCAGAATACATTTATATTTTTGTTTCTTAAAATAAATGGCAAATATTGGTTGTGACATGTTCCCACGGTCCCTATGCAAATCTACACCCTTGATATTGGGGAGAATTTTACTGCAGAAACTTCCAGGTGAGGCAGAGTCTGTGATGGTCAGATGCAAATAAGAAAGGCTGATATCAGAACAAACCAGTGAAGTGTGGTGCAGTGTGTACAGTCAGCACGAGGACACCGGGAAGTTCAGAGAATTTGCAAAAGAAATGAAGTGCCGTGGTTCATTGATAATATTTGTGAATAGGCTTCTGTGTCAGTGACTCTTCTGAAAATCCACTTTTGCAACCAACACTTTGCACATTTAGGAAGCTTTAAGGTTAAGACTGGAAGATTAGATTTTATTTTTATTCATTTATTTTTGAGTGACGTTCAAACAAAGCTCAAGCAACTTTTATTTTGCTTAAAAGCTGATGATGAAAAATAAGGAATTTCTCATGACATTTAGTCTCATTTTCACTTTGCATATTTTTTGGTTGGTGGTGAGAGAAATTCAAAATACCAGGGGGAAAAAAACACAAGGAAAACATGCAAATATCTTACAGAAAGTCCCTGTAGAATCAACTAAACTCCGGAGCTCGTTGTGAAACTAACTCACGCTCTTCTATATTCTACAAACTTCCACAGAGCTGAACAAAGTGAGAGAAAATATTAGCAGCTTTTATGCAGAATATAGAGAATAAAGCCCGATTCTCGCTGGATTAGTTTTACCTGTGGACCTTTGGTGATTTGTAATAATTGTGAAGGACGTCTGAGATCTTAATCCTGTGTGAATGCTCCATGTCTGTCATTTATAACGTAAAAAATTCTGCTGTAAATGACCGACCGGTGATAATACTTGTCCCATGTGAATCTGCATCTCAGTTTGTTGTTGTAATTGTGGCTTTTCTATCTCTTTCTTTTCTTTCCGTGTTCGTTTCTCTTTAAATTTCAGTGAATGTCAGTAAAATAGAGTCATTTACGGACTTTGCTGATCCCGTGTGAGTAACGCAGAGGTGGGGGTCGTACTTATTCCATGCAAATCTGGCTTAAGAGGGGGTATTTCCATTCAGAAAATTATGGTAAAGGGCCGATATTATGCTGTTTTCTGATCTTTTTTTTTTCTATTATTATTACTTTTCAAAGCATTTGAAGAAATAAAATCACTTGTAACTGAATAAATGCAAGATGAATAAATTTAATTCCCTATGGTGGAACATTCCAAAGCAAAACTAAGCCAGTTCTATAACGGTGAGCAGGAAAGTTACACTGATGTGATACGATATGTTCTAATGTAGTTTCCTCATCACAAACAGACCTGGAGTGGTGTTTTGTTTCATTCACATGTTTAACACACAAACCTGCAGTTTCAGGCTGAATTCGTCCCTCAAATTCGCAAAAAACTCAGTTCGCGTCTGGACTATTGCAATTCTCTGTATATGGGGCTAGACCAGAGCTCCTGCAGCGCCTACAACACGTCCAGAACTCTGCAGCTCGTCTGCTCACTAACACTAAGAGACGTGAGCACATCACACCTGTGCTGTGTGACCTGCACTGGCTCCTGTCTTCTATCGGGTGCAATTTAAAATGTTGTTAATTGTGTTTAAATGTCTACACTCTTTGGGTCCAGTCTATTTGAGAGAATTACTGGAGCCCTACACTCCACCCAGAGGCCTGAGGTCAGCACCAGCTCCTGTTGGTTGTGCCCAAAACTCGGCTCAAGACAAGGGGAGACAGAGGCTTTTCTGTGGCAGCGCCCAGACTGTGGAATAACCTTCCTCTTCCTGTCAGATCCTCTCAGTCCGTAACGCAGTTCAAGACTAGATTGAAAACTAATTTCTTTTCCCTGGCATTTAATACTAGTTAGTCAGTTTATCTTGTTTTATTAGTTTATTCTTTTTTTTCTCTGTTGTCCTCATATGATGTTGTATATGCATATGTTTGTTATCCTGTATGTGAAGCACTTTGGTCAACTGAAGTTGTTTTAAATGTGCTATAGAAATAAACTTGACTTGACTTGACTTCCACCTTGCAGTGTCATGTGGTAATACAGGAAGTGCTCCACTGTGTTTTTAAACACCATACACTGCAAAAAAGCTTGGCCAAAATGTAATATAAACACATAAATCTATCAGAAAAGTTTGTTTTAATTATCTTGCTGTGTGGACAGATCATTTTACTTAAGTTATCTTAACCCATTTACACCTAAAGCGCCTGCAAAACCACCTATAAAAACCTGTGCTATTCTCGGGTAAAGGTACTTATCTCCTGAGGGTTTTTGAAGGATTTTGATTTTGTTTATGAAAACCTTAATATTACGGCCTCTGAAGCACAAACCAACATGAAATCAACTGCATTTAAAAGGCAAGACACAGCTTCTATGAAATTGCATCATGAAATTTGATGAAATGAAAAAAAAATGAATGCAATTTAAAAACAGAAAAATGAAAACGAGCCTTCTGGCTAATTCTGGCTTTTTTAACCATGTGTAATCATGTGTTTTATGAAATTGCACTGTTCCCTTTCAAATAAACTAAACTTAAACTTATTTGCGTCATGAAAATGAGGACAAATCAACAACAATGCCGAGGTGCCATGTTGTGCTGCGCCGCGTCCGGCATAAAAGGGTTAAATAAAAACCTCTAGACTAGAAAGAAGCAGTCGGAGAAAAAATCGATAATAAATCTGGAGAAAAAAAAAACGAAATTCGTAGTGTACAACTTCACTGCAATCATTTGGATCATTTCAGCCCTGGAATTGCCCGTCTCTACAGAACAAAAGATAAAAGGAGCTGTTCACTTGAAAACTACCACTTCATGACATCACAAGGTGTAACAGAGTATTTTGAGCTTTGGTGACAGACAAACTAATACAGCAGTGTTACTCAAATGTGTGAATGAAACAAAACACAACTCCAGGTCTGTTTTTGATGAAGTAAAAACGTCAGAACATGTCTAAAGCTCATTTTCTGTAATATATGCACTTTATAAACTGCACCTTTATGATTTTCTAATTGCGTCTGTTCAAATTGCGTTTTTGATTTGCAGCTCTGCTCTCCACCACTTTTAAACCTACCTAACCTGTCTCCGAATTTCCTGCTCTTCTCCCCTGTCCTGGCCCCTCCCTCCGGCCGTTCTGATGTAAAGTTTGCAGCGTTTGCCTCAGCTCTTCCAGGAGGAGGCCTGTTGTGTCTGTGATCCGGACTGACGCAAGCCCAGCCGGAGAGGGGGAAATGGGGTCCGGGTCTGGCTCCGCGATGGGGGGGAAGGCACCTCACCTTGGCTGTGTCTGATGAGGGGTTGAGACGATATCACGGTCTATTTTTAAACATTTATGCAGAGTTTTGTTGTGTTTTTATTGTTTAAATGTTCGATATTATGTAAAATTTGCAACTCCTTCTATTCCTCTAGACCAGGGGTGTCAAACTCATTTTGGTCCGGGGGCCGTATGCAGCCTACTTTGATCCCAAAAGGGCCGGATCAGAAAACTCAGTTCTCTCTTCAAGTTATTGTATTTTTCTCCGTGTCTCGTAGTGGTGTTTAAGATTATATTCCTCGAGCAACGCCACTTGTTCCAAACACACTGAGCACAGATTTCCCATTCACCTCTGTCAACAAATAAGAATTAGACTATTTTTCTTGGGAAATCCTGAACTCAGCATCTGCTTTTCTCATTTTTTGACATTTTGCTGATGAGGGTCACGGTCGACAGTCAAAACGATCGTCCTTTAAGAGCGTTTGGAAAGAGGAAAGTCTTCATTTGTGCTGCTCTGGTGGGAGTCGCAACGTACAGAAACGCCGGAGACGCTGCTATGCTGAACGGTGCAGAAAATTAACAGAAAAATCTGAAAATTTTAAGTATTTTAATAGAAAAATCAGCCGAGGGCCAGATTAAAGGTCTTGGAGGGCCGGATCTGGCCCCGGCCGCATGTTTGACACATGTGCTCTAGACCATCTATCCAAACTTAAAGCTGACATATGTCTTTTACAGGAAACCCATGCCACAGACACAACTTATGAGAACATAAAATCACCACAATATAACCAATTATTTCCAGCCCACTATAATAGTAGGCAAAGAGGAGTATGCATACTAACTCACAGGAATATTCAGTTCATACACAACTCAACCATATCAGATCCTGAGGGTCGCTACATAATCATTAACATTTCCATTAACAATATTCCTGCCACAGTTGGTAATGTATATGGCCCCAATACAGATGACTCAACTTTCTTCCAAAATCTTTTCTCCCACCTTCAAACATTCTCCACCTGTCCAGTCATCCTGGTAGGAGACTTCAATACTGTACTCGACCCCAATATCCATCCACCCATCATCTCCCGCTTAATCCGGCTGGGCTGCCCCGCCTCATGGCACCTGACCCCTTCCTATGCAGGTGGTGAGCCCACAGGAGGGTGGACAACATGGTCCTTGATGTTAGTTCATAGGGGTGCTAGGGGATGTTTTGGGTTGATGGTGGAAACCGGAGTACCCAGAGGAAACCCATCCAGACACGGGGAGGAACATGCAAACTCCACACAGAAAGGCCCGGGCGACCCGGGATCGAACCCGCAACCTTCTTGCTGTGAGGCCTGAGTGTTGCCACTCAGCCACCGTGCCGCTCGACCCCAGTATACACCCATCAAATAATAATAATACATGGACTTGGCAATCAACAGAAACACTCAAACACCTGATAAAAGACTTTGGCCTTGGTGATAGTTGGCGAATTAATTACCCAACAAAACGACAATATACATACTACTCCACAGTCCATCACTCATATTCATGTATTGACCTTATGTCACAAATATCAGAACAACAACAAATTCATCCCATAACCACCAGTGACCATGCACCTCCATCTCTTGGAACTACTCATATCAACCTAAACCAAACTCCAGATGGTGCTTGAACATATCACTACTCTCAGATCCAGACTTTAATAGCTTTTTTCGGAGAGAGTGGGCATCCTTTATGGATCTGAATGACTCCCCGGGCTCATCGCCTTCTCTCCTATGGCAGATTGGAAAGGCAGTCCTCACAGGCCAAATCATTGCCTTCTCTGTACAAAAGTCAAGAAAGGAAAAGAAACGGAAAAACAGTTGGAACAAGAAATAAATAAACTGGAACAATTAAATATAATCGACCCATCTGAGAACCAAGAAAAGGAATTAAATCAATTAAAATACAAACTAAACGAAATAACAAACAAAAGGACTCAGTTCCTCATCCACAGACTCAGACAAGAAAACTTCCTCCATGGTAATACATCAAGTAACTATTTAGCTAATCAGGTAAAACTAAACAAGGAAAAAACATCAATTCCCATTATTATGAACTTAGCAGGGACGCACACAACAGCTCACACAGAAATAAACAAAATATTTGAAACTTTCTACAGCAAACTAAACTCTCCAGATCTCAACCCAAATCCAAAACAAATCCATTCTTTGCTCAACAACATTGAACCGCCCGCCCTTCCTTCCTTCACATATCAAGATTAGATTCACCAATCACAGAATCAGAACTACACTCTGCTCTTAAATCAATGCCGAATAACAAACTACCCGGTCCTGATGGCTTCCCTGCTGAATTCTACAGGCACTTCTGACCAGTGCTCTCATTCGTATGCTACAAGACTCTGTAAAAAACTGTAAACTCCCTCCGCATATGAATTCAGCCACTATAACCTTAATACTAAAACCTAACAAAGACCCCAAACACCCTGCCAACTACCGACCTATTTTTCTCATTAATGTAGACACAAAAATCATAACCAAAGCTCGAGCCCAGCGACTGGAAACTGTAATCCCAGCAATCATCCATCCAGACCAAACAGGTTTTGTCAAAGGAAGATATTCATCCACTAACACCCGAAGACTGTTCAGTTTAATCCACTGATCAAGATCACAACAACAAAAAACCATCATAACATCCCTGGATGCAGAGAAGGCATTTGATAGGGTCGACTGGACTTTCCTGTTTGCCACACTCAAGAGGTTTGGCTTTGGGGAGTCACTCATTAACTGGATAAAGACTCTTTATACTTCACCTACAGCTACTGTCATAACGAACAGTCTAACATCACGTCAATTCACACTACACCGAGGCAACCGTCAGGTATGCCCACTCTCTCCTTTATTATTCTTAATTTTCATAGACCCACTTGCAGCAGCAATTCGTCAAAACAGCAATATCAAGGGAATCCAAACACAAAACATCGAACATAAAAAGCCTGTACGCAGACAGTATACCCAGGCTGTCAGAGCTGTTTACCCTCAACTTCTCTCAACTTCTCAAACAAATTGAACTCGAGGAACAATCTCCCCATTTCAATAGTAGGCAGAATCTCCATGGTAAAGATGTCAATACTACCCAAAGTCAACTACCTTTTTTCAATGACCCCAGTACAACCCACCCCATCCTGGTTCAAATCACTCAATTCAATCATCAATAAATTCTACTGGAAGAATAAAACCCCATGTATAAAACTCAGTACCCTTCAGAAACCTAAGCTCCAAGGAGGCCTCAGTGCACCAAATTTCTACCAAATGGAATCATCCGGACACAGGATCAACTCTGACAGCCTGGTGGAACAACATCCCACTTACATCATCCATATACACCCCTATCTGGCAAAACCCTGAACTTACAAGCAACAATATCCATCCATCCATCTTCTCCCGCTTAATCCGGCTGGGTCGCGGGGGGCAGTTTGCTGCCCAATACTCATAGCACCTGACCCCCCTATGAACCCCTCTGCAGGTGGTGAGCCCACAGGAGGGTGGACATTATGGTCCTTGATGTTAGTTCATAGGGGTGCGGGCATGTTTTGAGTTGATGGGGGAAACCGGAGTACCCAGAGGAATTTAGGTCACATTTTTTCTAACAATACTGTAATACCATTCACACAGCTGGTCCAGAAATATGGCATTGGGAGCAATTGTTTCTTAGAATACTTAATAACTAAAATCAATACTTAAAAAAAATTAACATTTCAGCTCAATTCAATCCAGACCTCCCCAACCAAATAGTGGAATTTCTCAATTTATCCCCAAAGAAAATTAACTCAAAAACATATAAACTAATTGCAAAAACCAACACCCAAAACTCACTACCAATTAACAAATGGCAACAGGACTTGGAAATTGCTCCCATTGCCAATTTCTGGACCAAAATCTGCAAAAACATCTATTCAGTGACCACAACTCCAACTTACAGCTGATACAGTTCAAGATTCTCCATAGATACACTATACAGGTTACAAATGATTAAAAATGGCTTTCTCAAAAATGGCTTTCTCAACAGACACACAAGGGGAAATCACTTTCCATAATATTTGGCTGCCACATCCCATTGTCCCCCTCTCTGTGCATTCTTGGAGACACTTCCACTACAACTCTCAACCAATACAATACAAAACATCTACTTGTATCGCTAACTATCGCCAAGAAACTCATATTAACCAACTGGAAAAGCCGAAAAAAATACACATTAACACATGGGAAAACTTCATTGCGGACCACATCTCATTAGAATATAACCCTCAAACCATATCTCCACTCCACTCTCTGGCTTCCATAATGCAAATACACTCATATCCCTGCGGTAATAACACATCAAATAATTATAATTTGTATATTATTATTATTATTATTATTATTATCAATCTCCATCCCCACAAAGAACACGGGGGCCTGCGGACAAAGGCTACACACCTCGAGACCGCAGGCCACCCTTTTTAATGCACCACTACATGTCACAACCTTCCACAAATGATCACCCTTAAAATCATAACAAATGGACAAAAACTCACTCAATTGTATGACAGCAACATCGAAAAATAATGTTTGTTTAAATTGATTTCCGCAATAGTGTTGCATGCCTGATGTCACAAACCCGGCGAATCAGGAAGGAGCAAGTCACAGTGATATGGCCCGAGAAGGACGGCAACTCGAGCTCCTACCTCAGTGTATCAGTGTTTTCACTCGTCCACAAAGCGCTGGATCAGGAGCCGTTTTCCATCGGATTAATTCAATTCAATTTATTTTGTAGCGCCCAAAATCGCAACAACAGTTGCCTCTAAGGCCGTTCCAAGATTTGGATGAGTAAAACATACACACAGACATATCAAAACAGGAATAAACAACATTCATGTAAAGCAGCAAATGAAACATGGTCCAGTCATCCCCTGTCCTTAGACCCTCCTTCTCAGCAAGGAAAAACTCCAAAAAACCCAGGGTCCTGGGAAAAAGAAGAAACCTCGGGGAGAACTACAGTGAAGGAGAGATCCACTCCCATGGACGGACAGGCTATAGATGTCCAGGCCCGTGGGCCAGTTCAGTATGGCCACAGCTACCCAGGTGGGGAAGGAGCCGGGCGAGGAGGGGAGGCCGGGCAAGAGGAGGAGCCGGGCGAAGAGGAGGAGCCGGGCGAGGAAGAGGAGAGGGGTCCAGCTGCCATCAGGCGTCTGAAAGAGTTCCACTCCACAGGGACAGGGGACAACATGTGAATAGCAATGAACGAGCTACAGATGAGAACATAGTAAGTGATGCTGACGAGAAAATAGGAGGAAACAGAGGACAGTGCTCAGGTTGCCACTCTTCCCCCAGCTTGTTATCTCCTGCAGCAGCTTATCTTAGTAACATCAACTAAGTAATTATTGGTAATTACTAAGGATTAGTGTGGACGAACACTGTATCCGCAACAAAAACGACTCAAATATGTACCAGTGTGGACAGGGCCTCAGCTTGAACCAAGATCTCTACATGTCAAAATCTTTACAATATTTGACTGCAAAAAGGGCAACCAGATGTCTTTAAAGTCCTCAGGTTTTCCTTTAGATGTGTATGTATATGTAGATCAACTTCTCCAGAGCCAAATTGCTGGACATGAATTTAATCCACTGGTTTAACTCTCCATTTCTTTCCAATTAAGAGGAAGAACATGTTTGGCCTGTAGTAAACAAAAAAAATGACAAGCTTCTTTCTATTTAAATGAACACTAAAGCTGTCGGGGATGATAAACCAGAGTGATTCAAACATGTGTGAGTGAAACAAAACACAACTCCAGGTCTGTTTTTGAGGAGGTAACAACATTAAAACAAGACTAAAACCTACAAGAGTCTTATTTTGCATCATTTAGAACCTTTAATTATCCATCTATGTCTATTTTTCATCTTACATCATGGGCTGCTTTTTATTTTTATTTATATTATTTCTAGTTTCCACAGTGGGCGTGTGGACTGTGCACAGTCAGTTTCATTCTGAGTGTTCCGGTGCAGTGAGGGGACAGGATATAGGGCCTCTGAACACGGCAGGAAGTCAGGCTTAACTGATCCTGCTAATTCAATCATCAGAAAGTGTACAGAGCTGCAGAGAGGCAGCAGACCAGAGACTATGTGCATGTGCCATGAGCTCACTGGGTTTAATAGTGTTGTAATTAAACTATATTAGTGTTCATTTAATACAGAACCTGCAACTCTGGTTTTGATTCAGGCTCTTAGAAGTGATAACGAAATGTTTTTAACTAAACTAACTAAAAGCCAAAAAAGAAGAAAAAACAAAACTGTACCTGGATAAGGGATAATAAATAAATAAATATATAAATATATAAATATTAGACCACTTGTGATGAAAACAAGAAAACATAAATAACTTCTGTTACGATGCAGCTCTGTTAGGAGAAGGGGAAGTAACAGAAAAAACAAGATGGAAAATGGAATAAATAAAGTAAATTAATTAAAGAGATGTACAAGGTACATTAACAAAAAGGAGATCTTTACAGAAAATAAGAGAAACTAAGAAACAGAATTACAGGATTAACATAGAACAGGTTTTATGCCAAAAATGAGTCACATTGGTTTATACAAAAAAAAAAGAAAAGAAAAGATGAGTGACTAAACTGAGGGACACAAAACAAAACGAAATGACTATTGTCCCCAAAGTAAAATCACATAAACCCACAATCAGCATTGAATGAGAAAACAAAAGGCACAAAACAGAACTAAATGAACCCAAACTAAACTAACATAAACTGAGTGTCTCAACACACAAAGTCACAAAGTCACGCACTAGTACAGAGTGACTGCCACAAAATGAGACACAGACACACACAGAAGGGCCACAAAGACCAGCAGGACAGATGTGGAGAATCCCCTTAAACAGGGGGAGGAGTCTGGAGGTGAGGGGGGGGGGGGGAGACCAGGGCTCCAACAGCAGGAATCCACGGGACAACCAAGAAATTAAAACACAAACAAAACAAATCAAAGCACTGGAGACCTGGGGCCGTAACACTTCATAGTTTATCCAAAACTTGTTTCAGATGAACTATTTCACTTTCATTCATTAAGAAAATGACCAATTGAAACAACAAAATAGTCCTTGTTGATAATAACCAAAAATGTGAATATTTAGTGTGATCCTTTGGCACAGGTAACAGCTGTGTTCTTGCTGCTTTGTTTTATGGAGTTTTGCAAAGTCTCTTTTATTCTTGAGTTCCAAATAGTTTCAGCTGTTCCCAGAGACTTACTTTGGATGAGACTTTGGCGTCATTCAACCTGAAAATGTATGAATAGCAACAATAGTTAAATTTTAGCATTAAAGATATGGTTTTGATAAAAAAAAAAAAAAAAAAAAAATAAATAAATAAATAAATAAATAATAATAATAATAATAATAATAATAATAATAATAAAGATACTGGAGGATTTACCATTATAGAAACATAAAAATATATTTTGGTAACAGAAATACTGTTAAATTATGCAGCAGCAAACACCTTATACTGGGGTTGGTCTAATGCATTTGTTAAACACTGGAATTCTCTAAGCAACGTCTCCAAAACTCAAAATGCTCTTCTGCACCTTGTGATGTCATGTAGCAGTAGTTTTCAAGTTAACAGCTGCATTTGACATTTAGTTCAGTAGAGATTTGACAATTCCAGAGCTGAAATGATCCAAATGAATTCTAGTCCAGGTGTATATATATAGGAGTTTAGAAACACACTGGAGCACTCCCTGTATGACCACATGACATCACAAGGTGGAACAGAGCGTCTTGAGCTTTGGAGATGTAGACGGACTAATATGGGCATGTTTTTGGTGAGGAAGCAGTACAAAAACAGCGTGATAAAGTCTCTTTAAGCAGCAGCAGCAGCAGCACTCTTTCTCCAGTGCCCTCTCCTCTGAGCCGGCCCTCGGTGCTGCAGGTGGTCTGGCTCTGCTGTGGCCTCGTGCTGATGCATTATAAATGAGCCGGGTGCTTCTTCAGAAGGAGGCGTGCGGGGAGAGAGCCACACACACTTCCTGGGTTCCAGTAAGGAGCAGTCACATGACCGGGCGGGAGGAAGTCATGCGGCCCGGCTGTCCAAAGCACACAGGCAAAACAAACACAAAACTTCACAGACAAACATTAGAAGGAGTTTGGGGACGTTTCTAATAGTGGTTTTACTCTCCCAAAAGTCTCCGAGATCCATCAAAAATACTGTATTGCTTTAAATAGTTTACATTTCTTTTATTTTGGGAGATTTTTGCATATTTTTGTCATATTAAAGGGCCTTTTTAGACTATTTTCCAATCTATTTTATAACATTTCCACATCACAAACAAATCTGGAGTTGTTGTTTTTTTTCATTCACACAAGTTTAACACACAAATCCTGCATATTTAGGCTGAGCTCTTGTATAAAAAATAAAAATAAAAAAAACACTCTGTTGCACCTTGTGATGTCATGTGGTGATACAGGAAGTGCTCCAATGTGTTTTTGGATTTGTATCATTTGGATCATTTCAGCTCTGGAATCGCCAAATCTCTACTGAACAAAAGATAAAGAGGAGCTGTTCACTTGAAAACTACCACTGCGTGACATCACAAGGTGGAACAGAGCATTTGGAGCTTTGGAGATGTAGACAAACAAAGACATAATAAAGAGTTACTCAAACATGTGCAAAAGAAACAAAACTCCAGGTCTGTTTTTGACGATGTAAAAACATTATAACATGACTTAAAGTAAATTTTCCAATCCTTTATTTCTGTAACACATTTCATAAACAAACAGTTTCCAAAGTTCTGCACAAACACAAAGGAAGAACAACAATAATAAAATAAAAATAAACACTCAGATTTGCCAGTCGTACACAGTAAAACCAGTAAAATAAAACCATACGCTCAGACCCAATCACACTAGTCCTAAAGCTCAGCCATCAAACCACAACGAGCAGCAACGAAAAGATAAAAGTAATAAACTAAATAAAGCAAAAACAGCACAGAGGGCCCCAGAGGGCCCCAGAGGGCCCCAGCTCAGGCGCTGCTAAAAGCCAGAGAATAAAAATGTGTTTTAAGACCAGACTTAAAACTCTCCACTGTGGGGGCGTGGCTGTTTTGCCGAATATTACCGAATATAGGACCTTTAAAGATGCACTGTGTAACTTTTATCATTGCTTACATGGCAAAAAACTAAGTCCAGCCAAGTTAAGATGACTTGAATTAAGTAAGTTTGATCATGATTTGAGTAAATTTCACTTGACAAGTGAAAAGATCTGCCAATGGAAGACTTCTGTGTACATAAAATAAGAAAAACAACAACTGTGTGCACTTAAAATACGAAACGATGACGAATGTTGCTTGAATTAAGAAAAAGAAAACACTTATTCCACTGGTAGATTATTTCACTTCAACTCAAATAAAGTTTTTAATTTAAGTCATTTTAACTTATCCAGAGATAGTTTAGCTTGAAATGCTCCACAGTGACACATGACACTGAACTTCTCTTTCTACATTTGTACCATCTGAAAAAATGGTACAAATGGAATTTTTTCCTCAATTCTCCACAGATCTGGCCTGTAACGTCTCCTGCTGTGTCCATACAGATAAACAAGTAAATAAATGCCATACTGCGGAACATTCCAGACAAACTCTCCAGATAACAGTGCAGCTTTAAGTAAAAATTCAGCATAATTTAGATAACAGAAGCAGATTATTGAAATATGAGCCGCTAAACTAATACTCTAGAGCACTTAATGTGGAGCAAAAAGGTGATAGAAGATTATAGGAGGGTTGTGTAATGAGTCAACACAGGAAGTTTGTGTTTCCATGATTCTGATTGTTATAGAGACGGCTCGGAGGGCATAAAGTCACGCTTCAGCCCACGCACTTTTAAACAGGCCAAACACAAGAGTTCACACCTACAGATTCTGCACTTTTTCAAATTGATTTATTCCTCGTGGTCTTATTTTGTTGGCATCAGTTTAGAAAGAACAATAAACTAAAAAAATTTAATGTACAGTAAAATACATATTCCAACTATTATTTTGGAATAATTTTTGCTGCACAAACGAACGGAACAGGAAGAAGATAAAGCTCATAAACCCGGCTTCTTTCACAAATAATAAAAAAAAGAATAAATAAATAAACATTTCTTTAATAATCAATCACTCCCCACCACAAAAGCCAAACCAAGTCACCAATAGACAATAGACAATAGACAATACTTTATTGTTCGACCATCAATACATCATACATATCAAGACAGTAACATACAAAAAAAAAACAAAAAAAAAACACATAATGACATTATACATATGGCTATTTTGTACTATCTATACAATATTTCCTAAACATAATGGTGATGGTCAGGGAGACAAGGATTAAGGCATAAACGCCGCTGCCTCCCCGCCTCCCCACCCCTAGAAATGTGGTTAACTGTTAGAAGCAGAATTATGTGATAAACAAGAATTATGAGATAAATGTGAATGGTTTATATCATATAAACCAATGAGCCATATGTATGTTACAGTATCTCTCTTTTGAGTTAGGGCCAATCCCATTTCTAATGTCTGCCCCTCCCCCCTCCCCTACACCTTGCCCCTTGAAACTGAGCAACAAGGGGGTAAAAGGGGTGAAAGTCACACCCTACGATGGGACACTTCAGCAATCACATACGTCAGGGGTGTCAAACTCATTTTGGTCCGGGGGCCGTATGCAGCCTACTTTGATCCCAAAAGGGCCGGATCAGAAAACTCAGTTCTCTCTTCAAGTTATTGTATTTTTCTCCGTGTCTCGTAGTGGTGTTTAAGATTATATTCCTCGAGCAACGCCACTTGTTCCAAACACACTGAGCACAGATTTCCCATTCACCTCTGTCAACAAATAAGAATTAGACTATTTTTCTTGGGAAATCCTGAACTCAGCATCTGCTTTTCTCATTTTTTGACATTTTGCTGATGAGGGTCACGGTCGACAGTCAAAACGATCGTCCTTTAAGAGCGTTTGGAAAGAGGAAAGTCTTCATTTGTGCTGCTCTGGTGGGAGTCGCAACGTACAGAAACGCCGGAGACGCTGCTATGCTAAACCGTGCAGAAAATTAACAGAAAAATCTGAAAGAGGAAAGATAGAAAAATCAGCCGAGGGCCAGATTAAAGGTCTTGGAGGGCCGGATCTGGCCCCCGGGCCGCATGTTTGACACATGTGACATACGTCATCAGAAGTTTCCACCAGCTTTTACGTGAGCACCAGGATAACTGTAATAACTGTCAGAGAAATGACACACAGACCATTGGAAAGAAACAACCTGAGCTGCTCTAAGAGTTAAACTGATGATACGAGTTACTTGAGTTACAATATCCAAATAACAACTGTGTAGCACAGACGCTCACAATTCATTCACAATTAGTAGTTGTCATTAGAGGTGCATATGATAGTTGTTGGGGCTGTTTTTTTTCTTCTGGGTGAGAAGATACTGATAAACAGGCATGCATGTTCATTAAAAAAAGCCCATGAAATTGCACCAAAAAAAAATCTGCGAAACAACGAGGCCGTGAAAGGTGAACCGCGTTATCGTGACGGACAACTGTACACATATACTTTTTGTCCTTGAATGTTAAGTTGCATTATATGTTAAAGGGACAGTTCAGAATTTTGGACATAGGGCCTCATTTCCTCATCAGCCACTTTTGGAGACGTGTGGAGACACTTTTTGAAATCTTCCCTCCAGTCCTTGTGTTTGCAGAGGTGCTGGTGCTGGGCTAGTGCATGTCAACGGCCACAGTTGTTCTGCCACTAAAAACACTAAAAACTGTGTCCATAGAATAATATTTGAAGTAAAACTAACCTAACATCACGTGAATCGTCGCATGTTGAGGGACTATTTTCTCATATATCAGTCCGCCGCTGCCGAGCTTCTATCAGGAAGTACAACTCACTGCTGCTGCTCGGACAGAAACCCTTCAAATGCAACGGCTGGTTTGACTCAACACACAACACAGACATTCACATGGACAGTTCTCGAAACTTAGTCCCGGGTAAGTTCTGGTTTAGTCCTGGTTTAGTCTTCCTGGTTCAGTCGTGGGATCCCTATGTCACAGGTCACTATAGGACAGTACTGCAGATATCATGAGACTATGCAGGTTGTTTTCACCATTACCAATAGCTCCAGTTTGACATTTAAGTTGTGGCATGTGTGAATAAAACAAAACACAACTCCAGGTCTGTTTTTGAGGAGGAAACAACATTATAATCTGGCTTAAAGTTCACAAGAGTCCATTTTCTCCTCACGGGGCTTCACCAAAATGCTGATTTAGCTCATAAAAAGTTCAACAGTCAAACAGTGAAACAAAAGACATAGCTTAATCTAAATAATTGCTCCCTTTTGTATTTGCTAATTAGAGCCACTCATCTGTGCTTTGTTTGGATCTCATCTTATGGCATAGATACACGTCACGTTGTTGTGCGTCGTCTCAAAGTCTGATTCTGTGTGACTTTCCTTTGTTTCTTCGCAGTGAGGAGAATCCAGCTCCTCTTTTCATCAGAGCGGTGTTCCCTGATCTCACATGTGACGCCTGTTTCCGAATCCTCTCCGGGGCTTTGAAGTGCCGTGTTGTGACTGCACCGGGAGAACTGATTTTCCATTTTTATGCAGTTCGGAAATTGTCACGTGACGGCACCAAAGCTTCAAAGCTTTTTCCTCTTACAGGTTCTGTTTTATTTATGTATTTTTCAGGTGTTTGAAAATACTTTGGGGCTCCTTGGTCTCGGTATTTAATACTGTACATCTATAGAGTGTATAAAGAAGTGGACTGAGGGAGTATGACGTCACCCATAGTGTTCAGCTCCAGCCAAATGAAGCTCATGAGGCCAGCAGTTATAGGAGGGAAATTGGAGTCAGTTCCAGATAAGGAATAGAAATATATTTACGGACAAAATAATAAATGGTTGCTTGAACATGTGTGAATGAAACACAGCACAACTGGGTATGTGTTCTATGATGAGGAATCTACATTATAACATAGATCAGAAAATAGTGTCATAGGGACCCTTTAAGCTCGTACACAAATATCCAGAACCACTATGTCTGGTTGGTTCGCCATCACCATTCTGTCAGTCTGTATTTGGAAGTCCCACAGGATCTTGGCTCATTCTCCACAACCTTTGGAGGCGTTGCCCACCTTGATCCTGGGGTTTCCAGCCCGTACTCTGCACAGATGTTTCTGTACACTATGCCCGCTACTTGGTTATGTCGCTCCATGTACGCTTTCCCTGCCAGCATCTTACACCCTGCAGTTATGTGCTGAACTGTCTCAGGCACTTCTTTGCACAGCCTACACCTTGGGTCTTGTCTGGTGTGGTAGATCTGGGCCTCTATTGCTCGGGTGCTCAGAATCAGAATCAGAATCAAGGCTCCTGTGCAGCCAGGATGAGCCTCCGTGCTGTCCTTTAGACCAGCCCTCTCCAGCCATTGGTAGGATTTCTTGATATCAGCCACTTCAGTTATGTTTCGGTGGTACGCCCCATGTAGAGGTTTGTCCTGTCATGATGGTCCCTCCAGCACCTCTTCCTCTGCGCCCCACTGTCTGAGACATTCTCTGAGCGTCATCAGTCTGGGCCTTGTCACTGATGTACTTGTGGAGCTTGGATGTTTCATCCTGGACAGTGGTTCCCACACTCACTAGTCCTCGGCCTCATTCCTTCTGGCTCGTGTACAGTCTCAGGGTGCTGGACTTGGGATGAACCCTCCATGCAGGTCAGGAGCTTTTGTGTCTTAACACCCGTGGTCTGTATCTCCTCCTTTGGCCAACTTATGATTCCTGCTGGGTATCTGATCACTGGCAGGGCGTAGCTGTTTATTGCCTGTGCCTTGTTCTTGCCATTGAGCTTCTTAGGTCCTGCCATACTCAAGGTTGCCATTTGCCTGTGGGATACCAAGGTACTTGTAGCTGTCCTCAATGTCTGTTATTGTTCCCTCTGGGAGTGAGACCCCCTCTGTGTGGACTACCTTCCCTCTCTTTGTCACCATCCTAATACATTTCTCCAGCTGTAGATCCTGGTGGTGTGGATCAGTGAGTCGATGTCTCGCTCGCTCTTAGCGTACAGCTTGATGTCATCCATGTAGAGGAGGTGACTGATGGTGGCCCTGTTTCTGAGTCGGTATCCATAGCCAGTGTGGTCGATTATTTGGCTGAGGGGGTTCAGACCTATGCAGAACAGCAGTGGGGACAGTGCGTCTCCTTGGTATATGCCACATTTGATGGACACTTTTGCAAGTGGCTTGCCATTGGCTTCAAGGGTGGTTTTCCACAACCGCATCGAGTTTGCAGTGAACGCCCTTAGAGTCCTGTTGATATTGTACAGCTCCAGGCACTCAGTGATCCATGTGTGTGGCATTGAGTCAGAGGCTTTCTTGTAATCAATCCAGGCAGTGCACAGGTTGGTCTGACGGGTTCTGCAGCCACGAGCGACTGTTCGGTCAACCAGGAGTTGATGTTTGGCTCCCCTGGTGTTTTTGCCGATGCCCTTCTGTGCTGTGCTCATGTATTGATCCATGTGCCCACTTATCTTAGCCGCAATGATGCCTGATATGAGCTTCCATGTTGTGGAGAGACAGGTTATTGGCTGATAGTTGGATGGGACTGTACCCTTTGAGGGATCCTTCAGGATCAGGATTGTACATCCTTGGGTTAGCCATTCAGGGTGAGTCCCATCCCTTATTAACTGGTTCATTTGTACTGGCGACGATTCTGTTCAGGGAGGTTGCTGTGGTCTGCTCTCACAGCCACTAGCCACTGTGCATCAGTGTTATGTGATGCTTCCCTTTCCCACATGCCTCTGCAGTACCGCTCAGTCTCCAGCCTTGGTGGGTCTGCTCTGCTGTTATTACCCTGCTATTGAGCGTACACTTTTTTTCGTCTGGCTTCATGCTGTCTCGTGTACCTCTTTATGCGGCTGGCCAAGGCTTGGAGCCTTTTTTGGCAGTTTCGAGTGTTTCAGGTAGGGCATCTGGCTGTACCTCTTGGGTACTCGCTTTTGCATTGCACTTTTCTGGGCCTCTAACAGTTGGCTTACTTCACATATACACACACTCATATATACACAGCCACACACACAAACACACACACATATATATGCAGAGAGCAGAGGAGCACAATGGAAAGTGTGAGTCATGATGCTGATGTTGCCTTTCTGAACCCAAATCACTGTGGCACTGACTCATCGTGTGCTTCCTGTTTGTTTATGTGAATGAGACCAGTCCCACCTGGATCTATACTGCACAGCACCAGAAAAGTTACATACTGCAATTTGAAAGGAGCTATAATTCTTTTCATGTACTAAAGTGAAAGTTTTTGTCCTAGTCCAAATAATTTGCAAAAATGTGACCACTGTCTGCTGTTTGCATTTAATCATAAAGTGGTTCTATAGTTATTATGAACCAAGAAGTAAGGGCAGTGTGCTGTTAGCATGCTAGTTGTGCGTTATTTTCTCTCAGACTCTGAATATTCAGGATACTGGGATTATGCACTTTGAATCAGTGAACACAATTAACTGTAAACTAAGTCTGTTTTTCACATTTTTAATACAGCACATTTAACCTAATCAAAGTGAATCTTGTATTTTAAGCCTGGCGGAGGGTTTGTCAAATGCTTTTCACCATGGAGATGTTATTTCTTTGTCTGGAATGTTTCACAGTATGACATTAAACCTTTCTATCTTCTTGGAAACCAAACCGGACCAAGTTACAGGTCAGGTCTGTGGAGAGGCGACCCCAGTCACAGTCAGAATTTGTTTGTTTTTCCAGGTATTTTTGAGCTACAAAACCACCTGTAATTGAATAAGGGTAAAGTAGAGCTGATTAATGTCATACTGTGGAACATTCCAGGCAGAGCAGTGACATATCCATAGAAACAAGCAGGTGATGGAACCCTAACCAAAAGTTACACAGTGCACCTTTAAACACTACACTTATATTTAAGCTCTGTCTTCTGTATTATTATTTATCTTTCATATTTTTGATGCTTTTATTCTAATGTTGTAATGCTGTTTTTGTACTTTGTTACAAAAGAGAAATTTCTCCAATGTGGAAAAAAACAAATTTCTATTTTTACAATTATGTCTTGTCCAGTGGTAGAAGTAAAAGAAAAAAAAAAGTACAGATACTAAAGCAAAAAATATTAAAGTCAAAGTGTCACATGAGAAAATCTACTTAAGTAATAGTATTAAAGTACCCATAATAGAAGTACAGATAACTAAAATGTATTTTGAAAGGTGCATTGTGTAGCTGCTTGTTTCTATGGATACGCCATTACTCTGCCTGGAATGTCCCACAGTATGACTTTAAACAGCTCTACCTTACATTTATTCAATCACAGCTCAACAATATCTAGAAAAACAAACATTCTGACCGTGTGCGGAGTCGCCGCTCCACAGATCTGACCTGTAACTTAGTCTAGTTTGGTCTCCATGGAGATAGAAAGGTTTCATACCAAACTGTGAAACATTCCAGGCAAAACAATCACATCTCCATGAAGAAAAACATTTGACGGACCCTCCACCAGAAAAGTTACACAATGTACGCTTCACAGTATGGTATGAAACCTTTCAATCTCCATGGAGACCACATCGGACCAAGTTACAGGTCAGATCTGTGGAGAGGCGACGCCGCTCACGGTCAGAATGCCTGTTTTTGTAGGAATTTTTGAGCTATAAAATCACCTTTAATTGAACAAATGTAAAATAGTGCTGTTTTTAATGCCATACTGTGGAACTTTAGCGGCAGAGCAATGACATCTCCATAGAAACAAGCAGGTGACGGACCCCTAAACAAAAAAGTTACACAGTGCATCTTTGAGGTCTATTTTTATCATCCTTATTTATCTTTCACGTTTTTGATACTCTAATATTGTAATGCTGCTCTTGTACTTTGTAACCGCAACACTGAAATTCCCCGAGTATATATGACAGTTAAATGTTTTCTTATTCCAGTGACGTCATGTTTTCTGCAGCCATATGTGTTTGGAATGCTTCTCTCCGTGTGCAGGCTGTGTTCAGGGCTTACTCGGACATATGTGCTCTGTATGATCTGTGTCTGGGTACGACTCGCATGTGAGGATAAGACCTCTCTGAGAACAATGGCCCCTGCGTGATCACTATTTTCAGAGTGTGAAAGCGCCGAGCCGCACACGTGTTGGCGGTTCTGTCTCTCGCACGGAGGCTGTGGGCAGAGGCCACGCTGCCGCAAATAGTGCCGGAGAAGAGGGGGCTTTTCGTTTCTCTTCCAGCGCTTGTGTTCCAATGGCGTCTCACACCTCCAGTCTGATTTATATGCGCCTCTAATGACAAACACTGCAGATAAGAGGAGAGATGAGATAAGACTGTGCATTTCAACAGTGAGAAGTGCAGCTTTAAAGGTGCTATATTAGGCCAAATGGACTCTTAAAGTCATGTTCTAATGTTGTTGCCTCTTCAAAAACAGACCTGGAGTTGTGTTTTGTTTCATTCATACATGTTTGAGTCGCTCTTTATTATTAGTCTGTCTACATCTCCACAGCTCAGAATGCTCTGTTCCACATTGTGATGTCATGAAATGGTAGTTTTCAAGCTAACAGCTACATTTTACTTTTAGTTCAGTAGAGATCGGTAATTCCAGGGCTGAAGTTATCCAAATATAAAGATGTGTGTAAAATCCCTCAGTGATCCAGGTAGAATCTGTGGCAACAGGAGAAATTCAATCTGTCAACTAGACAAAAGTTTATTTTAAAAGAAACTTTTGTTTTTTGTTTATTTAAGTTTACAGGGGAACAGCGGTATTGCTTAATATAAGGCCCAGACCACAGACCGTATATAGAAGTATAGAAGAAGAAAAAATAAATGCCTGTGAGGGGTGGGGCAGGATGGGCTTTTGGGGAAGGGGAAACACTGACCCAAATTGAAAAGCCCTGTTCTAGATGATGTTCTAGTGAAAGTTTATGGAGTTTAAAAACACAGTGGAGCACTTCCTGTATTCCCATATGACATCACAAGGTGGAACGGAGCCTAAAAATGCAGGTTTTGTGTGTTAAACATGTGAATGAAACAAACACAACAAAACCCAAGTGTGTTTTTGATGAGGAAACAACATTAAAACAGATCAGAAAATAACATCAAATCAGCCATACATCAGACATGGACACCTGAGGCAGGGTGTGTAAGTGTCTTGTTCAAGGACACAACAGCAGCCGAGCTCAGATGAGATGGTTAACTGTGGAGGTGGCAGGAGCGCGTTTCTCTGCTCCTCTGTTCTTACCACATGTTTTGTTTTTCTCAGCGCAGTGACTGTGTGGTTTTCATACAGTCTGATAACACATAATAGAGTTGACATGTCAACACGACTCTGGCCAGTGATCACACTCTCCCCCAGATAATGAGGGCTTTTAACATTCCTGCGGAACCAACAGTTCTGTCTACGCACGTACACAAAAACACACGCACAAAACCACACGCATGACCACACGTCACTATCTCTGTGGGAACTTCCACTGTACAGCCTCATTTAAACGTCCTATATTACACCAAAAAAATCTAGTGAACATTCTTGTGAGTTTTAAGCCATGTTCTCATGTTTCCTCATCAAAAACAGACCTGGAGTTGTGTTTTGTTTCATTCACACATGTTTGAGTTAATCCTGTATTATTAATCTGTCATCTCCAAAGATCACAATGCTCTGTTCTCCATTGTGATGTCATGAAGAGGCCTTCAAGCTGAAAGATCCCTTTTGTGGATGCAATGGCTCTAAAATGTTTTACATACAGTGCGCTGCAAACCCAAAGAAGTTACCAGAAGTCCAAAAATGAGGCAATCAGTTGAGTGGATGACCTTAAAAGTCACAATCTTTCAGAACTTTAAAGGGAGTTTTCACACCACTGGAGTAAGTTCACTTATCTGGTGAAATGCTTTGACACTGTATTGTATTTTAGCACATACTATATAAATGAAGTTTATTTTTAAATCATCCCTACTTGAACCAATAGAAATAACAGGACTTTATCACTCATCATTAATCACTTTAAGCTATACCTCATATACCATATTTTTCAAACCATAAGGCACTTTAAATCCTTTAATTTTCTCAAAAATCAACTCAAATGTGTCTCATAATCCAGTGCCTTATGTATTAATTGTGGTTGTGTTTACTGACCTCAAACCAATTTTTATGTAGTCCACAGCGCTCGAATCTGTCAAAAATATTTTAGTACAACTTTGTTAAATTATGAAGCTGCACCGCTGGATGGATTGTTGGACCATTACAGCAATAGTCAGGAGCCTCGCGGAGTAACGCGTACTGTGCTTCAGCATCATATTATGGTGTGTGTATGAGGGGCCCAAAATGGCCCCTGTTCAGAGACATGCGACTCACACGCCCAAGTGAAGCAAACTAATTTGGTGCTGCCATTATTCCGGGTGGTTTAACTGAGGAACTCCAACCGCTAGATATTGGTGTGAACAGGTCGTCCAAAGTTAAACTGCAGCTGTGTGGGAGCGTTTTCTATTTGAGAGAAGAGAACAATACATGTTTCACATTGTCCACAGCCCAGGATTTTCGTGGCTGGCACCATTAAAACTGATTTTTAGCATTGGTACGAGTGACCAACGGTTTGGCTATAGCAGCTGGACCATGTGTATTGACCGTGTGGAGCTCCTGAGGAACAGTTATGGTGGAAACAAGAGAGTTGAGGTGCACATTTAATTCTGCACTGAGTGGGCAGCTGTGGTTTTATGTTTATTGGATACAGTCCGGCTTAGCATCCGGATATCCCTTTCAGACAGCTTCCTCTTGAGTCCACAGTTACTCCTGTTGGATGTGGTTTGTCCTTCTTAGTGATATCCTGACATTACCCTGGACACTGTGGCCTTTGATACATCACAAAGACTTGCTGTCTTGGTCACAGATGCCCCAGCAAGACGTGCACCAACAACTTGTCCTCTTTTGGACTCTTGTGACACATAATGTTGTGTGCATTGTGATATTTTAAACAAAACTGTGCTATTATTCTGCTAATTTAACCTTCACACTCTGCTCTTACTGGCACAGTGTGCGATCAATGAAGATTGGCCACCAGCCTGGTCAAATTTAACCATGAAACCTCCAACACTAAATTGACCATTGTTTCAGTTTCATTGTCCAACCCCTGTAAATAACATAATACATAATAAACATAGATGAGAAAACAGTATAACATAGATCCTTTAACCGTCGGGTCTAATCCCAAATCTCCCAAACCCGGAAGAATGTCCGCGTCCCCACAGTGTGAGCAGAACACATCGCACACAGGCTCAGTGGAGTGTGAGGGCAGAGTGACCTGGAGCGGGCCTGATATCGGCCTGTGGTCACTGTGCTCCGATAAGAGTCTGGCATTCAGAGCAGATGAGCGACTGTTTGAGCTCCTGCATCGCACATGATCAGCACTGTGAGGGCTATTTTAAGGTACATTACGTAACTGTTTTGGTAAAGGGTGAACCGTCTGTTTGACCCCCTGTAGATGTATTATTTTTTCTACAATATGGCATTTCACTTAACTATTGCCATGGAGACAAGGCCACATGCCCGAGTGACAGGTCAGATCTGTTTTTGTGTGGTAGTTTTGATCAATAAAAATACCTGTAATTGAATAAATACAACTTATATTTGTTAAAAGCGCTATTGTGGAACATCTCAGGTAACGCAATAACATCACCATGGAGACAAGCAAATGTCTCCAACTACTCAAGTAAAAGTATCATATGAAAAAATCTACTCAAGTAAAAGTATCATATGAAAGAATTAACTCAAGTAAAAGTATCATATGAAAAAATCTACTCAAGTAAAAGTATCATATGAAAAAATCTACTCAAGTAAAAGTATCATATGAAAAAATCTACTCAAGTACGACTCAAGTAAAAGTATATGAAAAAATCTACTCAAGTAAAAGTATCATATGAAAAAATCTACTCAAGTAAAAGTATCATATGAAAAATCTACTCAAGTACAACTCAAGTAAAAGTATCATATGGAAAAATTTACTCAAGTAAAAGTATCATATGAAAAAATCTACTCAAGTAAAAGTATCATATGAAAAAATCTACTCAAGTAAAAGTATCATATGAAAAAATCTACTCAAGTACAACTCAAGTAAAAGTATCATATGAAAAAAATCTACTCAAGTACAACTCAAGTAAAAGTATCATATGAAAAAATCTACTCAAGTAAAAGTATCATATGAAAAAATTAACTCAAGTAAAAGTATCATATGAAAAAATCTACTCAAGTACGACTCAAGTAAAAGTATCATATGAAAAAATCTACTCAAGTACAACTCAAGTAAAAGTATCATATGAAAAAATCTACTCAAGTACGACTCAAGTAAAAGTATCATATGAAAAAATCTACTCAAGTACAACTCAAGTAAAAGTATCATATGGAAAAATCTACTCAAGTAAAAGTATCATATGAAAAATCTACTCAAGTACAACTCAAGTAAAAGTATCATATGAAAAAATCTACTCAAGTACAACTCAAGTAAAAGTATCATGAAAAAATCTACTCAAGTAAAAGTATGATATGAAAAAATCTACTCAAGTACAACTCATTTAAAAGTATCATATGAAAAAATCTACTCAAGTAAAAGTATGATATGAAAAAATCTACTCAAGTACAACTCATTTAAAAGTATCATATGAAAAAATCTACTCAAGTAAAAGTATCATATGAAAAATCTACTCAAGTACAACTCAAGTAAAAGTATCATATGAAAAAATCTACTCAAGTACAACTCAAGTGAAAGTATCATATGAAAAAATCTACTCAAGTGAAAGTATCATATGAAAAAATCTACTCAAGTAAAAGTATCATATGAAATGTAATTCTGCATTATTATTACATCGCCAAAGCTCCACATGCTCTGTTCCACCTTGTGATGTCATGAAGTGGTAGTTTTCAAGTGAACAGCTCCTTTTACCTTTATTTCAATGGAGATTGGCTGAAATGATCCAAATGATTCTGGTGAAGGTGTTTGGAGTTTAAAAACACAGTGGAGCACTAGACAGATAGATATAGACAGACTTATATTGTATGTTTTTGATGAAGCAACATTAGAACATGGGCTTGAAACTGTCAAAAACTTTCACAAGTTGTTTTGGTGTAATGTGGGGCATTTAAATGAGGCTGTACAGTGGAAGTTCCCACAGAGATGATGACATGTGGTTGTGCGTGTGGTTTTGTGTGTGTATTTGTGTTGTGTTTTTCGTGCGAGAGAAAAACTCGGCCTAAATCTGCAGGGTTTGTGTGTTAAACATGTGTGAACAAAACACAGCTCCAGGTCTCCATCAACCCAAACACATGCACCAGAGCTCCAGCTGAGGTCCTGACCAAGATGAGCTCAAAATGTGGAGATGGGTCACACTAGGGTTGGGCGGTAATACAGTAGTACAGTATCCTGCGGTATTAAAAAGTAGCATCGGTATCAGTTTCATCACCGACGTGAACAAAAAAATCTGCATAAGGACCTAAAACCACAGCAGGACTTTCTCCCCTCCGCTCTCTCTCCTCTTCGAACGTGGTTCCGCTCGGAGATTTCCATCCACGCGCAGCGAGGAAGAAGAAAAAAACCTGACTGACGCGTCGTGTGTGATGCTGAGGCCAAAAGTTTGTGATGGAGACGTTTTACTGAAGCCGAGAGTCGAGAGGGGACGAGGCGCTGAAGAGGAGAAAGTTCCCGCTTGAGGGCGAAGTCAGACTTTCACGGAGGAGACGGTAAAGCCCAATTTACGGTTTTGCATCAAAACTTGTTTGTGACGACATGCGCCGCCTACAGCCAGCGTCCGACCAGCACCTCCGAAATTTTCTAACGACATCTCAAACCGACGCAGACAATCAGGGCTGTGATTGGTCCTCTCCACCGCTCTACATTTCCGCTGCTCTGCTCATTATAGACTTTGAGTAATAATGTGTTTAATGCAGCTTTGACACATTTGTTTACGTTTTACAGAAACAAAACTGCGTGCGGACTCACCTATGTTGGAAAGACCACACGAGAACTAAAAAACGTGCATAAGTGAGCACAAAAGCGCAATAAGACGTCAAGACCCAGACTCTCCTGTTGCTGTTCACTTTAATCAACTGGAACATGATGTGCCGGCCCCGGGGAGGTGACCGCCATCTGGTGCTAAAAAGACGTGAAGCCTCTTGGATTTTTACTCTACAAACTCTTAGTCCTAAAGGCTTAAATGATGAACTGCTGTTTAATGCAACGTTATGAATAGGAAGAAAAAAGTGTTATATTGAAGAACACAGACATACGCCCTCCCTCTGAGCCACGAGGGACGTTCATATTAAACTTGTCCTTATAATGCCATGTAAACATCTTTTGAGGCTGATAATTATCTTTGTATCTTTCCAATTGTCATCCAGGTGTTTTAATTCAGAAGAAATTGGTGTATAGTTTATTGGGGTCTTATTGTAAATGTATTATTTTCACTGTTATGATTGGATGATGACTCTTGAGGGGGCAGTGCCTTAAGTACATGAGGGGAGTGAAAGGGGCTGTCCTCATACCTCAAACGTCGTATCAATAAAAGAAAAACTAGGAGTGAGACAGTCTGTGGGAGTTTTCTTGAAAAACAGCTAAGTGCCTCTTCTCCAGCGCACCTGTCGCCCAGTCACGTGTGCAGAGTCTACACAGAAACGACAGAAACAAAACTTCACACCACATGGCTCATTTGCATACAGTATAAGCGCCGATAAAAACAGCTCGTGCACTGATGCTGATGCGATCGAACGCGCTGCACAGTTTGGTTTGATCAGAACTTGTGCCTCATCTTTAAATATAAAGCTGCGACTCTGTTTCTGAAGGGTTTAGGCGCAGCTACAAAATCACTGATAGTGGGGTACACAGTAATACCAAACACCCCGGGAAAATGCTGAGGAGGTTTGACAGTATCAAAATTTGGATATCGCCCAAACCCAGGTCCCACTGCTCAGGTTTAAGCCAGAGACATACTGGCTGATACTAGGAGCTGATGGTCGATACGATATTGTTTGTATTTCTTTATATTTGTTCACATGTTCTTCCCTCTGCAGGTTTGATGCTACATTATGCTATGTTACACTCATGCTGTAAAGTTATATAATTAACACCAGCATTAGATCACAGATCAGAAAACAGCGTCATAAAAAAGTAGTAAGTGTAACCGAGCAGCACCACCTCTGGACTGGACTTATATGTCATGTTCTTGGCAGTCGTGGTCACACACAGCATTCCAGTGGAAGTAAAGATAGCGTTTATGAGGCCGTCCCTGCCCTGACGTAAAGGAGCTCTGAGCCAAATGGAAACGCTTCATCTTGTGTCTGTCCTTGCAGGTCTTAAACTCTTTCAAGTAAAAAAAAAAAAAAGCAAGGAAAAAATGAAACGTCTTCATCTAATTATGAAGGTATGATCCCGAAGTAACACCGGTAACAGCTGCGATATCCAAACTGGTGATTTTGGTGCTGCATCAAGAGAGTGAGCAGTGAAAACGAACTATTGTTTTTGACGTTTTTAAGATAGTAAAAATGATGTTGGACAGTGCTTTTTCTAGGGTAAAATGTGTCTCAGTTATAGGAAACAGCTTCAAGTTTGGAAACGATGCAAATTCATAAACTCAAACCCGAGTTTAAACAAGGCACAAAGAAGGTGGAGCAAATTTTTTTTTTAAAAAGAACACACTGCAAGAAAAGACATGTATTTTCATCAATCAAATGTAGAAATGATGCAAATATATGAAGAGAATCAAATAAAAGGCGCTTTATTGTAACATTATTGGGTCCCCCGGGCCTGTGTGGAGTTTACATGTTCTCCCCGTGTCTGGATGGGTTTCCTCCGGGTGCTCCGGTTTCCCCCATCAACTCAAAACATGCAGCACCTGAACTAACATCAAGGACCATGACGTCCACCCTCCTGTGGGCTCACCACCTGCAGAGGGGTTCATAGGGGGTCAGGTGCCATGAGGATTGAGCAGCAAACTGCCCCCGTGACCCCGCTGGATTAAGAGAAGATGGATGGATGGATGGATGGACAACAAAAGGCCACAATAGAAGTAGCTGTGGGACTCTATTTTCTGACGGACCAAGCGAGGAGGATCAAGCAGGAAATTATTCACAACGGTCAGACAGTGACATTGATCCTGGCCACAAAACAATAAATTACTTTTACTCATGTTTTCAACTTCGTTCCTTTATTTTTCACATTCTTCTACGTTTTTTTCACTTGATCCTCCACGCTCGGTCTGTCGGAAAATAGAGTTGTGAGTCCTCCCGAGTCAGAAAATAGTCCCGTAATCACTTCCATTGTGGGTTTTTTTTTTGGTGTGTTGTGGTTTTTTGGTGTGTTGTGGTTTTTTGGTGTGTTGTGGCGTTTGCATTTGTTGTGAGCCCCCCGGAGCTGGAAAATAATCCAATAGTTGTGGCTTTTCTTTGATGTGTTGTGGCTTTTTGTTCTTTTGCGGTGTTTGTATTTGTTGTGCCGTTTGTTGTTGTGAGCTCCATAGTTTTCTGTACCTGAGACACACTGCGCTGTTGCGTTTGGCCCCTGCTGACCACCGTATTTTTTTCAGATTACACACTCAATACCGATTCTGAAGATATGATAATTAAAAAAAAAAAACTTTAGGCAACAGAATATGGTTTTTAACATTAAATAACAGTACTTTCTTTTATTTTACATGTGGTCTTATATCTGTGTAATCCCTCAGTCATTTCTGTCCTGTGAATATGACTTGAGTAGTATCGATACCTGCTCAAATGAGTGTATAGTTTCGAGACTAGTACTTTTGAAAACCCTTCTTCTCAGTGACATCAGGATGGGGGTGTTCTGTACAGCATTTCTATTGGAGAAATGTTCAGCAGTTTCTATTAGGGATGTAAGAAAAGATTGATTCAGTGATATATATCGTGATACTTCATTGCACAATTCTCGAATCAATTCAAAATGCATCTGAATCGATTTTTGAAATAATATTTTTCACTAAAATTCCTGAGTTGCATTCACTGTTCTCATGATTTAAAAAAAAGGCCAAAATTGACAGTATTATTAGAGGTAATTATGGATAAATTGTTCTTAGTATCGGGATATATCGAGATTATATCGAATCATGACATACGTATTATGATATGTATCGTATCGTCAGACTGAAGGCAATGCACACCCCTCGTTTCCATAGCGATACACTGCACACTGCAGCAAATTCTGTGACAAAACTTTTAAGACCATTTGAAAACGTATTTAAACGTCGCATTTTCAGGAATCTGTGACCGATCCGAACGTGCGTGGTCCTGGTTTAAGAATTAGATTTTAAACAAAAAGCTGAATGTGACTGAAAAATGGTTAACTCGAGTAACAGAGCTTCAGACAGAGCAGTGCATTCTGTTATCAGCTGCAAAATATCAACACCGCAGTTTGAAAAGTGCTTCTGTGGACATAACTCTTTGTAGATGTGTTGATTTTGCCTTGTGAGAGTGCAGTTGAAAATGCTGTTTGTGGGAGGCGTTCTAGAGCAGGAAGGTGGGAGGCTGAAACTGAAACCAGCCCAGATACATTCAGAAGCTGTGGAGCCAACCAGCGCCCGCCTACAGGGGGCCCCGCGTCTGCCCTCGACCTTTAAATGGCCCTGATATGGAAATGTCTGTTTAACTGATCTGAGACGGCAGCCAGCATGACTCTGCAACCAGCTACTGTATGTCACCCGAGAGTCTGAGGAGGCCTGCACAAAGAGGAGCTCCTGCCTGGGTAAAGCTTTCCAGACCTGAGGGTAATTTTAGTGCACTTGTTCTCGCCTGGATTTATTTCTTAATTTTGCTCTTAAAACTGCCCCTTTTCTCCCCTAATGAAGTGTTCTACATCCTTTTTTTCAGTGCAACCTGGTATTTCACAATCTGCTGCTGTAGTTGTGTCATGTGGCTGTAATAAAAGCTACAGAACCAGAAATACAAATGGAAAAAAAAAAAAACAGAATAAGATTCACAGTCTTTCATACAAACATGCAACAAACATGTATAAACAACTTTTTGGACATAAAAAATGCTGTGAGTAAACTAAAAATATCTTTATTGCCCCAAAACAAAACAAAAAAAGTGCAGTGACCCCATGACTTTCCTGGTGCCGTCATGGAAACAGCTCCTGTCAGGTCCAGGGCCAGAGCCACAGCACTTCTGCATTTCCATGGTGGAGATTATATTTGGATTTGGACATTTGGACTGAAATAAACCTTTCAAATAAAAACAGCAAAGGGATGTGCAATTACGCAGACCGAGAAGTTTAATTTGCCATTTATTTGAGAAATAACTGCACTTAGAGCGGATTTTTTCAATTGTCACGAACATAAACGCTCAGAGGAGTCGACCATCTTGGCTCACTTCACTCTTTGGCAAAGTTTGGGCTGATCAGAATGGACGGAGCGCATGAGTTTGGTGGAAAACAAAGCTCCTATTGGACACTTGTTTTCTCTGTGTCATCTCAGCGTATGTGTGACATAGGACCGTGCTGGAAATATGCCGCAACCCTCAGCACTTCAATGGAAAAAAGCAAGTTTCTATTTTTTATGGGTGGAAAGTTTTGCACTGTTATGTAAAACATATTCTCCGGTAGGTCTGGAAGGGTTAAAGGATCGGGACTGCCATACTGTGGAACATTTCAGGCAAAGCAATGGCATCTCCATGGGGACAAACACATGACATAACCCTCCACTAGAAAAGTTGCATAATGCAGCTTTAAAGAAAAACATGATTCTTTACTTTGGTTTTAGCCATTTAATTTGTTGAGTTGTGTTTTGTTTCATTCACACATGTTTGAGTAACGCTTTATTATTAGTCTGTGAACATCTTCAAAGCTCAAAATGCTCTGTTCCACCTTGTGATGTCATGTTGTGGAAGTTGTGAAGTTAACAGCTATAGCAAAAACTGGAGGGTTGAAATTTCAGGGGAAAATATTTGTTGTTTTTCACACAAAAAGTGTAATTATAACTATTTGAAAGTTAAACGGGGGTTCGAGTTGGGGTTATTTGCCAGAGTTGATATGGCTGAAGTCAGTTCAACTTCCCTTAGTGTTAATTTGGCACCTCCACCCACCACATCAAACTCTCACGAGAGAAGACCAGTTTGAACCAGTTTTGTACAGAATTTCATCTCAAATTAACTAAAATAAAGTGTAAAAATAAAACACCTCTGTGTGTTGTTTAGCTTAAATCAGGATAACCCTACAAAGTGTTATCCGTTTACTCTCCAAACCTTAATATAACTCTTGATTTCGGGGTTAAACAGGAACTTTGGTCCAGTGTTACTGAATTAACACTTCCAAAAATGTTAAATTAACTCTAGAACAGACTGGACTCATATAAACCCTGAGACCCTTTGAGAGTCACTCCACTTCAGCCCTGGAATTGCCGGTCTCTACTTTAGTTCAGTGGAAATTGGCATTTCCAGGGCTGAAATGGTTCAACTCTGGAGCACTTCCTGTATTACCACATGACATCACAAGGTGGAACAGAGTGTTTTGTATTTGGAGAGAAGAACTCAGCCTAAATCTGCAGGGTTTGTGTGTTAAACATGTGTAAATGAAACAAAACACAACTCCAGGTCTGTTTGTGACAAGGAAACACGATTATAGCACACATCAGACAACAATGTAATATGGGCCCTTTAAATAGTCAACTACATCTAGAAAAAAAAAAAAAAAAAGTTAATAAAATGACTGAAATCAGACAGAAAACATCCATATCTCAAAATTACTTTCTGAATACTCTTGATTTTCCTTTTTTGCAGTGAGAATCCTGCAGGAAACCCGATCCCGAGCGCAGAGCAGGTAGTAACAGAGCACTTTATTCCTGAGGCAGACCAGGGCCAGTGACTCATCCCATTGATGAGCTTAACAGCTCCAGTCCACTCCAGGGAGCCGGGCCCACAGCTCTCCCCCCGCCCGTGCTCTGCGCCTGGGCTAGACTTCCTCTGCACTCCCTCTCTCCGGCTCGAGGCCTGGAGCTTAAATTAGAGCTCTGGCAGCAGGCCATGAGTGAGAGGGAGAGGAGAAAGAAAGAAGAGAGGAGCAGTGGCCATTCATTCCTCTGGAGCCTGACTCATATTCAGGAGAGAGAGGAGAGGAGGGAGAGAAGAAGAGGGAATGTGAGCGGCAGAGGGGAGAGAGAGAAAGAAGAACGTGAGGGAGAGAACAAGGGGAGGGAGAGAAGGAGAAAGGGAGAAGACGGAAAGAAGAGCGGAGCAGTGGCCATTCATTCCTCTGGAGTGTGACTCATATTCAGAGGAGAGAGGAAAGAGGGAGAGGTGGAGAGGGAGGGGAGAGAAGGAGAAAAGGAGGGAAGACAGAGAGGGAAAGGAAAGGTAGGTTTAGGGTGAGATGAAGGGAGAAAGGGGAAGTGAGATGGAAAGAGGAAGGTGGAGGCAGAGACGAAAGGAGAAAGAGGAAGAGAGGGGATTTGAAAGAGAGTGAGGGAGAGAGGGAAAGAGAGGGGACGTGAGAGAGTGAGGGAGGTGGAGGGAGAGACGAAGGGACAGAGAGGGGAAGTGAGAGAAAGAGGGGAAAGAGAGGGAGGTGGAGAGGGACGAAAGGAGAGAGGGGATGTGAGAGAGAGTGAGGAGAGAAGGAACAAGAGAGAGGTGGAGAGGGACGAAAGGAGAGAGGGGATGTGATAGAGAGTGAGGAGAGAAGGAATGAGAGAGAGGTGGAGAGGGAGAGAAAGAGAGAGGGAAAGAGGGAATGCAAGAGAGTGAGGGAAAGAGGGTGAGCTGAAGAGGGAATCGAAGGGAGAGAGGGGAAGTGGGGGGAGAGAGGGAAAGAGAAGAAGGTGGAAAGAGAGAGAGGGAAGTGAAGTGAGAGAGTGAGGGAGAGAGGGAAAGACAGAGAAGTAAAAAGAGGGAGGGAGAGAAAGAGTGAAGGAGCGAGAGAAACACTGAAGAAGGGGTTTCCAGAACAGAGTGAGGTTTTTCAGCTTCTGTTACAGTTAGTGACATGAACGGTGTGGCATGTTCTCGAAAACTACCACTTCATGACATCACAAGGTGGAACAGAGCATTTTCAGCTTTAGAGAAGTAGATTTAGTAGTAGAAGTAGTAAAATTTGACAGTCTTTTCTCCATGGCTGTTAAAAGCATTAGTTAGACTGGAGATGTGATGGAGCGGCTGTAAATGAGGCGTAACAGGAGTTCATTTGTTTACCCGTTGCCATGACGATATCACGGCGATTAACCGTTGCCCGACTACCTGTGCGGTTACGCGAAATTAATCTACGGCAGTTTGCGTTAGAATCCTCGCCGGCCGTGATACTCATACTGACGTCACCAATAGTCCCCGGGGGTGTGATGCTAACTGTAGGCTCTGCTCTGTCTGAGGCACTGAGACTTTAATCTGGTGTTTATTTTAAAGCATCAGACCAGAAAGAGTTGATTTAGCTGGAACTGCAACAGATGAGCTGATTTGTGATGCTAAACAGTTTTTCAGTGAATCACTCTCACCGTTTTGTTGAAAATCAAACTCCTAAACAGGACCGTGAACACTCATCACACCACAGACTCCGAAAAGTGTGTGGTTTAAATACATTTGGTGCTTTTTTAGACTATCTTTATATATATTAGTGCTGTCAATCAATTCAAATATTTAATTTAATCTCATGAATGTCATAGTTAACTTGTGATTAGTCGCAAATTAATCTCACATTTTTGTCCCTTAAATCGTCATTTTAATATTCTTATCAACATAGAAAAAAAGGCTTTGTGCAAATTTTATTTTTTTTGTTATTGCAGCTGTGTTTGTGACCATGTTTGTCACCCCAATGTTGCTGTACTGAAGGTAAAGACGTCATGACACGGCGTTTGTTTACATGTCGCAGCAGAGCTAATGCTTTAGTGGAGAAAATAAGTCCAGCGGCAGAAGTATCTATTAAACAGTGAGACAGATGTGACTCCTGCTGTGATACGCTTCTCTGTGCGTTTATGGAGATAACGACAGCTCAGAGCAGTGAGGACAGGAAGAGAGAGGCTGCAAACCAGAGAACTGCGTGGGACTGTTTTTTCATCCCACTCTCACTGAATTTCTGACCATTACCACCCGCTCCCGCAATGCGTGCGTAACATGACGGCCCAATCCTGCGACGTGTATTCCCACTCCTGCACATGTACAGTACAGCCCAAAAGAGATGCACAGATTTTGTGTCTTCTCCCGCCCCGCAGGAGAAAACAAGACATTTATTCTATTAACAAAGATGTTCAGATGTCAGACTTGCCTTGTTTTTTTGTTTTTTTTTGTGCTGTATAGCATTTTTTGTGCTGTATAACCAATGCAAACCTCTACTGCAAAACTTCTGTCTCTGTCACAGTCCTTATCCAAGGATTCGCCGTATGTTTTGGAGCGACTTTATTTAATTTCATATTTCATTTCCTTGTGTAATTAACATCAGCGCACACACACCGTTATTCTCAGTTTCGTACAAATTGTTTTGCTTTGTTAAAAAAAATGAACGCCGTTAAAATTGTTTTGCATTAACTCATTAATAACGTCATATTTTGGCACTAATATATATTATATCCTCCTGAGACCTGGACCATTCATTTGTGTGCTTTATAGTGGACATTAACCAGTCGATCTTTTAAGTGTTTTGAGATCGACGCTTATTGGGGTCTAGGTTCCTCTGCCTAAATAGGACTGGGGGATTACAGGTATTATCATGTCCAGGATAAAAAAAATAATAACTCAATAGGAGTTAGTTTGTGGCTGCACTATGATTTAAAAAAAAGAAACTAAAAAGGAGCCTAAAAACTTTTTGAAGTGACTGCAGAAGCTCGTCATCAAAAAAGTTGTTTTTTTTAGGTTGTTAACTTCACGTGGATTTAACACCAAAATGTCCCCGGCGTCCATTAGAGAGGAGATGTTACAAAATTAGGAATAAAAATAAAATGAGTAAAATCATTCATTCATTTACCTTCAAATAGATAGAAAATAACAAAAAATATATATTGTAATACACTTTTTTTCTTCGGGTCTCAGGAGGATATAACATTTTTGTCTGTGTTAGCTAATGTGCATTGCATCACCATGGTAACAGCTGAACATTCCACAAAGAGAAATGCATGTAGAACACACCCAGCAAAGTATTAATAAATGCAAACAGGGCTAACAAACCTTATTCATTTAAAATCACTGCTTTAGTTTGGTCATTTAGATACAAAGTCTATTAAACAGAAGGCACCAAGATAAAGATAGAAGATGCACAAAAGTGGAAATCAAAAATTCTTGCTGTTAGAAGTCCTTGTACCCAAATACACATAATGATGCGTTATTTCTGCCAGGAACTAAAAGTACAATTCTTGATTCCCAAATTTAAAAGATTTCTCTCGTTCTGCGGTTTGAAGGACCAAATTATTTTCCCCCGTACACACATAAAGCTCCTGCAAAACCAATAAGCAGTCAGAAGTGAATGAATAATTGAGAATACAAATCTCATTCTAATTGAATTTCTGGCTCCATAGGGGACCCACTGTGCCATTATTGAGTGGGGAGAAACTTAAGCAGGCTGTGGGCGACCGGGCAAACTCCACACAGACGCAGGAAGGTCACTACAAAGGACAATAAGTCAATAAAACTCGACTAACAGAGCAGCTGAAAAGAGACGCTGTCAGTGAAGAGTGACTGTTGTTAATATTTTATAATTTGATTCCCAATTTAAAACATTTTCAGGTTTAATTGCCACAGTAAATCAGCAAGATCACAAAATAACAATCTTATTTTTCTAATAGAACAAGTAAAATTACACAGCAAAATGGCTACTGGTCAAACAATCTGAACAAATGAATGTCATAAACTTTATATCTGTCACTATCGGTGGAGGATCGGGGGAGGTGCTTGTCTCCAATCAGTCAAATACTGGTTGGTGGTTACTGAAACGCACGCGTCCTTACTGTGAGCGGCATCGCCTCTCCACAGATTCGACCTGTAACTGTAACTTGGCCTGCTGGAGTTAGATAAACATCTCCATGGTTACAAGCAGCTGGGGCAGAATATCCACCAGAAATGTCCAAAATTGCTTAGGGTTTCCTTTTCTGTTCTGTATAGTGGAATGTTCTTCAGTTACCATGGAGACACAAATGGGCTAAAACAGCACATTTTCAGTCGCTCAGTTGGTAGAGAATCCCGCTCTCGACATAAACATCATTGGTTGAGCGGCCACATCCACTGACCCACAGGTCGGTGGTGTGATTCCACCTCCCACAGATGAATGCTGCCGTTGTGTCCTTGGACAAGACACTTAACCCATCTCGCCCCCAGTGTCTGTGTACACTGGTGTGTGAATGGGTGAGTGGTTGAGTGCCTTGAAGATGGATAAAAATGTGACCATTTGCCAATACGAGAGTTTATGGTCTATTTTAGGTGTTTAATTTTCAACAAAAATGAGAGAGACCAACTGAAAAAACTCTTGGCTAATGTGAATCATGTGGTGACTGAAATTGTATGTGTAAGAGACTTTTAACAACACAGATCAGTTTACCTATTGTAGTTCCAGCTACACCAGCCTTTTCTGGTCAGATTACATCTAACTTGTGGAACAGCACTTCTAACAGAGCAGTGCCTACAGTTAGCGTCACACTAACAGCGAATGTTCGAGACATCAGCTGTGAAGTATCAATAGTGCACCTTTTAAACCACAGTTGCCGAGTTTACATGACAGCTTTATTTCCAAATAAAAATGATTTACTACTGAATAAAAATGAATTCCACTTTTAAAAAAGACCATGGAAACACTTAATTGCTAATGAAAATGATCATTCAGAATTAAACTTAATTCTGAAGTAAGTTGGGGTTTATTCAAAGCTGAATAAATTTATTCCTTGATCATGTAAAATTCTTCTTCAAAATAATCCCGGTGGTTGGTGGTCGTTGGGTCGCTCTTCTGACGATCCGGCTGCACCAGTCTTTTCTTCGGACTTTCATCCACTGCTTTTTGGATTTTCGAGCGGGCAGTTTTTGCGAATGGCGCCCCCTGTGGCACCTGGAATTTCCAGTGGTCTCCAATCCAAGTACTAACCAGACCAGACCCTCCTGAGCTTCTGAGGTCTGACGGGATCAGGCTTTGACAAGCCGATATGGTCGGAACCCTTCCCGAACCTCAGATGTTGAGCGGAATTAAATAAAGGCGATTTAATGTGTTTTCCATGTAAACCTCAATTCAGAATGATTATTTTCATGTAAACTCAAAGAAGAATATTTTAATTCAGAACAATTAATTTGGAATTAAAAACATCATGTAATCATAACCTGTGAAGGATTCTTGGTGTGACATATCGCGATCATGTAACCAACGCGGAAATTCTTCAAAGGACACAATCCAAAAATGTGCACTAAGATGTCACGGAGAGGCGTGTGAGATTGGCCGGCCATATCCACCGCTATGCGAAGGAAGTGTTTCACTGGAGACCTGCAAACGGCCGAAGGTAAAGAGGCAGACCGAAGACAACATGGAAGAGAATGTTCCAGGATGATATGAAGGTTGTCCATGTGCCCTGGAACCACGTCGAAAACGTCGCCGAGGATCGAACAAGGTGGAAGCTGCTGTGTGCCCAATGCCCAAGCCTGCGCGGGAAGGACTAAGTTCTACGTAAGTAAGTAATCATGACCAATTTTCACTGATAAACTCCATTAGTTCCCAGTCCGGGGCTGATCTTTGCATGTATCTGTTCTATTCTACCGTTCTGTGTTATCACTATCAGCGGCCGTCTCCTTCACCGGCCATATTGCGGGTAACATATTGAGAGCCCTTACAGCTGGATTGCACCATGTTTATCTAGTCTGTATACTTTGATCAATACAAAGTAAAACCCTATTACCCCGCGCCATCTGCCGAGCCGCCTCCGCGATATTGTCATATTTTTTTCCTTCGACCCCATTTTTTATACCTCCTTCAAAGGCCGATATTATCAACGCCTGCCGAGATTGCTTTTTGGTTCACTCCCTTATTTCTCTGGCAGTTATTACATCGTGAAGTCGGCGGGGTCAGCTTGGAAACGTATTGCTTGGGTTGTAGAAAACCATCTGCCGGCGAGATAGATTTGACGTAATGTAGTGGCACCCGTGGTACATTTCAAAAGCAATAACACAAACCCATATAAACGTCTGTGTACCCCCCCGGTCATTTTCACTACATCAGCGGCGGCGGTGGTGTAATATACGCGGTAGCCGGGGACACTTGCGATCTGGCGTTGCATCACGGCGGGGGTCGGATCGCATTAAACACAAATGAAGCTCGCTCGTGTCTGCGGGCTGTCAGTTTAACCACGACTTTTATGGGTTTAAGTGCGTCGTTCTCGTTAAAAAGCGCCGTTCCCTTAGAGATGTGGCGTTACGCGAAGAATTAGACGGTCTAGCTTTGATTAGACGGAATGGAGATGATCATTTTTAGGTTTAGCTTTAACAGATGTGCGTTTTTGTTCTCTCTGCAGTCAATCCAAACAATAGCACGCTAGATAACTCACGCAAACACTCACTTTTATTAATCCTTCCAGACCTAAGGGCAATTTTAGCACATGTGGCCTTTCTTCTTAATTTCGCTATTAAAACTCCCCCTTTTACCCCCTAATGAAGTGTTATACATCTTTTTTTTCAGTAAAATTCACACTCTTTCATACAAAACACACAGTAAACATGTATAAACAACATTTTGGGCATAAAAAATGCTTAATTTAGGGCCTTAGCTACAAAAGTGCAAAATATGAAGTCTGTAAATAAACTAAAATATCCTTGCCTTGCCCTAAAACAAAAAAGTGCAACGGCCCCATGACTTTCCTGGTTCTTTCCTGCATTTCCATGGTGGAGATCACATTAGATTTGGACATTTGGACTGAAATAAACCTTTCAAACAAAAAAAAGGGATGCACAGTTACGCAGACCAAGATGTGTAATTTGCCATTTATTTGAGAATTAACTGCACTTAGAGCAGCTTTTTCAATTGTTAGGAACACACACGCTCAGAGTATCGACCATTTTGACTCACTTCACTCTTTGGCAAAGTTTGGGCCAATCAAAATGGACGGAGCGCATGAGTTTGGCAGAAAAAGTTCCGATAGACCCTTTTAGTGTCAGTAAACAGTGATGCCGTAGGCTCGGTTGCGCACACATTTTGACAACAGAAGTTTGGCAGAACTCAGCAGCTCCGTGAAAGAATTATTGTCAAAAGATCGTGAATATTTCCTCAACAAGCTGAACTTTGACAAATGGTGTTCGACTGCCAGATCTCTGTGCGATCAGTGAGTCAAACTTAACATCTTTTGTCCCCCTGTGCTGTAGAATATTCATTCTGACAACCACACAGAACAACCAGACATTTTGGTGCTGGAGGTGTTTTTATCTCCATCTTCTTTTGTCTGTGTTCAGTTTGAATGAATCAGAATGAACGGGGAACAATGAGACTTCTGTTGCCAAAATGCGTGCACAGCTTTTTTTTTAAATCACTTCTGCTTTAAAAAGGTCTATTGGACACTTGTATAAAGATAATGCCCAAAATATGCTTGGAAAGCCACTTTTCTCACCTTTTCAAGGAACAAAAAGTAGGTAAGTCTATCTTTTATGGTTAGAAAGTTATGCAAGGTTATGTAAAACATATTTCCAGGCATCATATACGATACAGTCTGGAAGGGTCAAAATCATAAAATATAAAATAAACAACCTATTAAAATGCAAATGACTTAAAGAAAAGCCTACCCAGTTATTTTTAAATATAGATGACATCAGTTTGTGGGGTTGTTTTAATATTTATTATGTGCTGAGACACAAAACTCGATCTTTAAAAGCCTCTCGTGAAGTAGCCTGTTCATTTTACATGTACTTTTCAACATGTTCACAGTGACATCCACCCACAGCTTCTCATTCATTGCCTCATTTTTAAATATTTATTAATTTTAGTACAACTCAGCAAAAACTCATAGATACACAATTGAACAGGAAGCAGTGACGCCAACAGCCTATTAGTGCCGCAAACAAATACAAATTTTGACAAAACATTACTTTGTCAATGAGGTTAGAGTTAGGATTATAGTCTGGATTATAGAGTTCGGTTTAAGAATGGGTATTTCGGTTAAAACCCCATTACGTAACTCTTTACTTTTTCATACGTGATTTTTTTTATTGTATTGGAAAACACAGAAAAACATACGTTGTACCTGTGAGCGGACTTGCTATTCCACAAACCTGACTCTTACTCGGCCAAAGGAAACGTCATTCCTCTGGCTACTGTTATATCGCGCAGTATAGCAAAAAAAAAAATCTATGAAAAATATTAATATAAGGCAACTTTCTTGGCATTATGAGAATATAAAACAAAAATTCTCCGTAGGGTATATCTAACGGTCTAAATTTCCACTACAGGCAGGCCATTCAGTGCTGTTTTTATTTATTTTTATTTTTTTTCCAATAGCGTTCGGAGTACAACCACTGGAAACAGACAGTTAAAGAAATCCAGTTGTGGTTAATGGCTGAAGCCCTTGGACCTCCACATGATTGCCTTCTGTACATCTCTAACCCTAACCCTCTATAGCCGTACTAATATTGACACAGTGTTCGCCATCATCAATGTAGCCGTACACTAGAGAGCCGTACTCTGGAGATAATCTACTTTAGAGCTCGTATCCAGGAAAAGCTAAAGGTCTATTTACTCAGGTAATGGACAGGGCCTATCCACTTTCATTTACTGTAGACGCATGACGAAGGCGAACGGCGGGGAACGGGAATAAAATGGTAAATGGTGAAATTGTCTTACAAGAAAAAATGTAAACGGCGAGCTATGTCTACTCTGAATGGATTCCATAGTTTAATGGCTTGAAACCAAAATGCTGGTTTAGTTAAAGTTTAGTTAAATTGCCTTTGCGCCTGATTTAAAGTGTGGAAAACAAGACGAGTTAATTTAAAACGGTTTGCAGTGATCCAGTGAAGTTATTGTTCACTTACCTTAATTATTCACACTGTTTGAGTTTGTAAGTGCTTTTCTCAACATTCAGAGACCAGTCACAGGAATGCTAATAACAACTACTATGTTAACTGTGCATTTCCTGATTCATGGACAGGAAAATGCTTTAAAAGTAGTTACCGATCGTACACAGCAGACTTATTTGACCTCAAGAGATGCTTAGACACAAATCAGTCTTTGTGTTGTAGCTTAAACCAAGTGAGTTCTTAATGGTCAAATTGTATCAAATTAAAGCTCAAATTAAAGTCTAACAAAGCCTCAGACGGAGCAGTGCCTACAGTTAGCATCATATCCCCAGGGCTTGTTGATGCTATCAGCTGCAAAGTCTCAATATATCCATCTAAACCAAGCAACAAAGGCATGAAAAATAGGCCATGTAAGCAAATATGTAATCGCTCTTATTTGTTATTGATTTAATTGTAAAGGGACAGCACATGTTCATGAACATTTAAAATGTAAATTCAAGTATCTCGGCGTCTTGTTCACAGAGAGGGTGGATCGGTGCAGCGTCTGCAGTGATGTGGTCGCTGTATCAGACCATTGTGGTGAAAGCTCTCGATTTACCTCAGTCTATGTTCCTCCCCTCACCTATGGTCATGAGGTCTGGGGAACGACCCAAAGGACCAGATCACAGATACAAGCGAAGAAATGAGTTTCCTCCACAGAGTGGCCAGGCGCTCTTCGAGATAGGGTGAGGAGCTCGGTCACACGGGAGGAGCTCATAGTGGGAGCTGCTGCTCCTCCACATTGAGAGGAGCAGCTGAGGTGGCTCAGGCATCTGTTCTGATGCCTCCTGGACGCCTCTGTCAGGAGATGTTCTGGGCATGTCCCACTGGAAGGAGGCCCCAGGGAAGACCCAGAACTATGTCTCTGGGCCTGGGAACACCTCAGAGTCCCCCCTGAAGGTACTGGAGGAAGTGTCTGGGATGAAGGAAGTCTAGGAGTCCCTAGACTTCCCTAGTGCTTAAACTGCTGCCCCCACAACCCGGCCTTAGATAAGAGGAATAAAATGGATGGATGGATTAAACTGTACATTAATTAATTCATTTCCGAGAGTTCATTTGAAGTCAAAAGTTAAAGAGTTAAACCAACAACCCCCTTATAAAAATGTAATTTTGTTAAACATGGAGACATATTTGACCATTGAACATCACTGTTTTAAAGCTTTAGAAAATACTGCAGTGTTTTAAAGCTCTCGTACATGAGCTGCTCTTGTGTTCCAAGTTTGACCGGCTCGATAAGCAGAAGAGAGTCGTCCAAAAGCACTTTTCCTTAACACAGCACACTAAGCACAGAGCGGTCACCTCTAGAGCTGCTCTTGTGCGATTTGAATTTTTCACAAACTCCTGTAGTCTGTCATCTACACATTTTGTGGTTTGAGGCCTTTTTGTTCTTCAAAGTAAGAAAATGCCAACTGAAAATGTCACAATTCAGTGTCAGTTTGATACTTTGCAGTGACAGTACACTGGGGGTGTTCTACATCTACTTCTAACTGTGCAGTGCTTAGGAGTTACCATGGTTATCTGGTGTGGGTTGGTTAGTAATAATAAAACTGTGTACGTCATTAAGGAAAAATGTGTGCACTTGGCATTAATTTGAGTCACACTTTCTTTTGTTTTGATTATTTTTAAGCAGCTTTTCTGTATTTTACCTGAACAAATGAAAAAGTTTGCCTTTCTTTAATGTTTCCAGGTCAAAAATAGGGACATTTCTTGTATAAAACTGGGACAAATCGGTAGTTTTGTATAAATCTGCTGGGACAGGGGACACAGGGCTCAAAACTGGGACTGTCTCGGGTAAATAGGAACGTCCGGTCATCCTAATTTTCAACAAAAATGGTGAGAGTGAATAACTGAAAAAACTTGTGACAGTAGTTTTATGTGTGAGAGTTCTTCATGGTTAGACTGAGATCAGATTAAAGTCTAACAAAACCTCAAACAGAGCAGAGCCTACAGTTAGCATCACACCCCCGCGGACTGCCCCACACATCTGTGCAGTCTGTTACATATCTACATCTTGTGATTTGAGGTTTTCTTGCTCTACAAAGATCAAACTGAGAAAAAGCAGAGCAAAATGTCACAACAGAATGTTATACACCCGTACGACAGCTCCATGGAGACAAGGAGGTGGCGAACTCACAACCAGAAAAGGTCCGTGTACCATTGTTTTTTTTAAATCTCAATTTAGAATGAAAAACAATAAAATGGGAAAACAGTTTATGTTATTATTCAGTTTTAATGTCAAACAAAAAAACTGATTTCAACCTCTATTTCCAATATTTAATTTAAAGACTAAACACTAAAAAACTCAGCTCAGCACGTGCATGTGAATTCAGTGTCAACGAAACAAGAGTTTATCGCCTGTTTCTCATCATGGAGTTCAACAATTACATCAAAATGTCTGCACCGCGACACAGATTCTGCATCGACGTGCACCCCCTCCGCAAAGCATCTGCTTTGACCAATGTGCACCTCCAAAATGTTCTAACTATGCGTCAAAATGACGTAGAAGCCAAAGGGAAGCGACGCAGACAAGAAGGGCTGTGATTGGTCCTCTCTACCACTGCTCTACGGACATTTCTGGTGCTCCGCTCAATATATAATGAGTCATGTGTTTGATGCAGCTTTGTGCACATTTGTTTACAGAAACAAAACGTAAAACCACATGGCTCATTTGCCTCCTGTATAAGCGCTGAAAAACACAGGTTGGTGCTGATGCTTCAGCTTCTGTTGGACTAAAGGACACGACTCAGTGGAATATGAGTGTTCTTTCTGTGACAGAGGATGTTCTGCTGATGCTGAGTCTGTTCTGTGTCTATCGCGTTGGAGAAGGTTTGTGTTAAACTTTTCAGAGATTATACATCTGAATTACTTTGGAGAACCATAAATCAAAAATGATGGCAACAAAGCGATGGCAGCAGTGTCCGCTGAGTCTAACCCTATGTCCAAGACGCAAAAGTAAACGCGTCACTATAAAGAAGAGGACATGTTTGTCCCCAAAACTGCAACGGTTTTTCAGGTAAGTCCTTCTAGCAGCAGAACTTCTGGGGCAAATAAACTAGAGAAAATCAAATATCATAATTAAAATGAGCACAAGACTGTTTTTTGATCGGTGTTAATTGAAATTAACTTTAAATTAAATATTGGAAACATATTGAAAAAGGAAGAATGAAATAACAAACTGTTATTTTATTACTTATTGTTTTTCAATTGAAATTCACAAACGCTACACGGACCAGAAAAGTTACACAGTGCATCTTTATTCCATTTTTGGGTGGAGAATACTGTATACGCGCACAGTTGGAGTCCGTATCACCGCTGCATCTGTTTAGCCTGAAGACTCTGTAAACACGGCCCAAATGAATGCCTCAAATGCTTACATGACGACCGTCTGAACGTACCCACTTCCACCGACATTCCCCTGCGTTATTTCGCAGCTAAAAATACGCATGGAGTTTTTAGCGATCGTTTTTAATTATATTCCTACGCCAGCTCTAATTTGCGGGTCAGTCCACCGCAGGAAATAGGTCCCGGAGCAGCAATCATTACATCAGCCCGTTGTTTTTTCTCTTTTTTTTTTTTTGGCGTCTTGGCTTCGGCGTGTTTGTATGTGACATATGTGGAGGGACACGGTGGGAGCAGTAATTAGATTTGGGCGATGCTGTGAATGTGGAAAAGCATCTGTGCAAATATGGCAGCAAATAAGCCGCTGGGGCCCGGTGTGTGTTTGTGTGCTGTTTACACGGGCCCTGTTTGCAGGCTGGGGTTCTGGGGTCACGTGGCAGAGTTTCACTACATTCCACAGGAAACGGGTGAAGTGTTAATGAAGAAAAGTGAGGAAGAGTGGAGCTGTTGTCATGGCAATTAAAGGAAGGATGCTGTACGGAAGAGTTTGATTTGAAGAGGCGGCATTCAGCAAAAGTGACTCTTGTGAGCTTTAAACCAAAGCAAACCTAAAGCAAGACAACAACTGGAGTAAACCAGGACTAAACGAGGACTAAACCAGAACTAAACCAGGTCAAGAACAGGACTGAACAAGAACTAAAGCAGGAGAAGAACAGGACTAAACCAGGACTAAACAAGAACTAAACCAGGACTAAATCAAGACTAAACCAGGACTAAGCAAGAACTAAACCAAGACTAAAGCAGAACTAAACCAGGACTAAAGCAGGACAAGAACAGGACAAAACCAGGACTAAATCAGGACTAAATCAGGACTAAATCAGGACTAAACCACGATAAGAACAGGACTAAACCAGAACTAAAACAGGTCAAGAACAGGACTGAACAAGAACTAAAGCAGGAGAAGAACAGGACTAAACCAGGACTAAACAAGAACTAAACCAGGACTAAACCAAGACTAAAGCAGGACTAAACCCAGACTAAACCAGGACTAAGCAAGAACTAAACCAGGACTAAACCAAGACTAAAGCAGGACTAAACCAGGACTAAAGCAGGACAAGAACAGGACAAAACCAGGACTAAATCAGGACTAAACCACGATAAGAACAGGACTAAACAAGAACTAAAACAGGACTAAACCAGGACAAGAACAGGACTAAACCAGGACTAAACCAGGAGTAAAAGAGGACTAACACAGGACAAGAACAGGACTAAATCACGAGTAAACAAGAACCAAACCAGAACTAAACAAGAACTAAAACAGGACTAAACCAGGACAAGAACAGGACTAAACGCAAAACTGACTTTTGTAGCTTTAAGTCACGTTAGAATGCCGTGCTCCTTTTACCTTCTGTTCAGTAGAGATCATCAGTACCAGAGCTAAAATGATCTAAATGATTCTAGTGAAGGTGTGTGGAGCACTTCCTGTATTACTACATCACATCACAAGGTGGGACAGTGTGTTTTCACTTTGAGAGAAGAGCTCAGCCTAAATCCGCAGGCTTCGTGTGTTAAACATGTGAATGAAACAAAACACAACTCCGGTTATATTTTTGACGAGGAAACAGCATAATGACCCATCAGAAACTTGTGTAATATGGACCCTTTAAAATTCCACGGACGTGAGCTCATTATGTCCCCAGATACGAGGTAAACACGCTCAAATCAAATCACTTTTACTGGGAACCGTCGTAATGCTGATTTATTCTCATTTACAGAAACATTGGAGCAAAATTGTTTATGTTATAATTTGATGTTTGGTTCTCAAGATGATTGTCGGCACAGAAAGCAGAACGAGCCCCACATGAGTCACTGCGCTGGGTTTGCCAGTGTCAGGGCTGAAATCCACTTGACGAACCTGAAATGACTCTTTCTGATCTGAATTGTCTCTGCATAAACTTATAAAAAAAATGGATCTATGTTCTAATGTCGTTTCCTCATCACAAACAGACCTGGGGCCTGTTCCAGAAAGCGGGTTCAAACATACTCTGAGTTTAACCATGAGCTCTGGGTTGACTTACCCTGAGACGGGAAACCCTGAGTTTTCGGTTCCAGAACAGGTGATATGAATGAGGTTAATCAACTCTGAGTAGGTTTACCTCGAGTTACGCGCGTGCACGACTACTATAAAAGCCATAGTCAATGGATCCCCTCGAAACCATGAGCGTCACCATGACAACTACTAAAAAGCGATCCACCTACTTCAGCCCGCTTGAGCTCGAGGTCCTAATGGAGGCTACGCGGAGAAAGAACAGATTTTCCGGCGTAAATCAAACACCGCTGCAGCGGCAAAGGAGAGAGAGAGGCGCGTGGGAAGAAATTGCGGCCTGAGTCAATGCGTGAGTTTAAATTGTTTAATTAAGTTAACATTCAACTTTAAGATCATCGCTTATTTGCTGAGTTAAATAGGAATAAAATCTGATTTTCGTTTAGGTGCAATCCAACAGGGGAGAGAAGAACTTGGAAGCAGCTAAAAATGAAATATAAAAATATCGTACAAAGCGTAAGGCATGTTTTTTTTTTAAATGTCTTAGGTTGTTAAAGTAAATGTTAATTCAGTGGCTGCTTCAAATAGTAATGCTAATTATGAACAAAATGCTGTTTAAACATGCCCTCCCACTTAAAGTAAATGCAAACTTTATTTGTTTAGCCTATACATTTATAGTTTAATAGGCTGCATTTGAAATGTGACTGTGCACATGACAAAAAAATCATCTGAGTTCTGCTCAGCCAACAGAAAGAAGGCAGAGGCCAAAAAGACGGGTGGAGGGCCACCTCCACCCACTGTGACCGAGGCTGAGGTGAGGCCCTCAGCCAAAACGCTCCCCGGCCAGTGGCTGAGGGCCCTGGGGGAAGCTCTTCTGAGCCCAGCACCCCCATGGACACAAGTGCACACATCAGATGCAAGTAAACACTTCTGTCTGCATTTAATCAAATAAAATAAGACCAATAGATATATCCTATTTTATTCACCCAACAGCTGAGGATGGTGTCCTCTGCCTGGTGCAGCCTCCCCACCCAATACAACACCCTGCAGCTGTAACTATTCCATAGTCGGAGTCGGAGTCGGAGTAATGTGTTAATATGATGTGAAGTTACTGCAGAGCCATGAGGCCCATTCACATTTCTTTACACTGTTGAGTGAAATATAGTTTCATGTACACTGAAGTGATGAGTGGACAAAAGACTAAGTACATTTTGATGTTTCAACAGGACATGGCTGGGCATCATGAGCAGCTCCATCAAGTTCAGCCGCACAACTTCATACAGTGAGATTTTCCTGTGAAATCTGTATGTAGAACTGCAGCACTTAAATGTTGTGCATATGTTTCACAGTTACCAGCCAAAGACTTGTACAGGGTGCACCTGATAAAGAAAATTTAAAAAACAGAAAAGGAAATGACCGATCTAGATCTGCAGATAAGGAAGGCAGATCTGGAAATTCAGTTACTGGAACGCCAGTTGAGGTGGTGCATTGGTGAAATGGAGGAATATGTTAATAATTGGAACTATTATAAATCCTAACTGTTGCTTTTGTACTGTAGGGAATAAAGATGAACCAAATCACATTTGAATATGTGTTTTATTTTCAAAAGTAGTTCCGACAAATGAGGTCTCTCACAGTTCTTCCATCCCGGACATCTTCAGGGTGGATGGGGTGGTCATCCTCTGGGTCATTGATTTGTGCAGCAGGTGTTGCTCTCCTAATAACTGCAATATTATGGAGAACAACACAGGCCACAGTGATGTCACATGCCCTCTCTGGAGTGACCTGAGCTTGTGCAGGCACTGGAACCGGGATTTGAGTAGGCCAATGGTCATCTCAGCCGGGCTCTAGTCCTGCAGTGGGCCACATTAAAACGCTGTTGGGGCCCCGGCTCAGAGGTCAGGGTAAGGGGTCAACAGTGTGGGCTGGCATGGGTAGCTCCTCGATCCCCTAATAGGTAGCCATTAAACTCCCCTGTAATTATAGAGAACACATTTGAGTGCATTTAAAAGAGACAAAGAACATTTGTACAAAGCTTCAGCTTCCTCACCACGTGCAAGTCTGTTGCTCAGACTAGACTCCCTGTAGATCCGAGAACCATGGACAGAGCCAGGCCACTGGGCTTCTACATTTGTAATAATGCAGGTTGCATCGGATATGACCTTCACAGTGCAGAGAATGACATGAGTTAGTTGTATTGTACTGTAGCCTACATTTTCATACAGCCTACATATTTTTTAAGATTATAGATCATATACCTGTACATTGATGCTGTGAAAAGATTTTCTGTTCACATAATCCGCCTCATTCTCTGTAGGTGCAGTGATGGGAATGTGGGTCCCATCTATGCACCTATTATATTAGGAAGCCCTGCAAAATTACATTTAATTAAGTTAACTAATCTGACTGACTGAGGTAGCAGCAGAATGTAAAGAAATAACCAAAAAAATAAATTAAATGAATAGGCCTATATTATTTCTACATCAATTACCTGCAATCCTGTGGAATTCCTCCTTGATGTTGCGGGTGGGTTTGTGCCCGGGGAACACCACCATCACCGGCAACAGGCGTTTCAGTGCCAGGGTCACTTTCCTCACCGCTCTGCAAACTGTGGCCTTGCCATAGTGCTCCGCGTCACCAATATTGTACAGAAAACTCCCGTTTGCATAAAAACGTAGCGCGATGCACGGGATTTGAAGGGAAGTGAGCGCACGTCCGCGGTGGGTGAAGTTCGTAATATGAGGCCGGAGGAGACTTTCAAGATAAATGACACCGTTTGATGAAAAGCGGCAGCGCTCAATCAGATATTCATCTGGAAATGACAGAATATCCAGCCTGGGCCGAAAGATTCTCTCGCGGCGCAAAGCGTTTCGAATAATTTGTGCTTCCATGTCTATTGGGTTTGGGAGGAATGGACAAGCCATGTTGTGTCAAAGCGATTTTCATGCGAGAGGAGCGGAAAAACTCAGGGTTATTTCAAGTAAACCTGCCCCCGAGCAGGTTATGTTCACAGAGTCTGTTACCGCGGTGACTGACTCAGTGTTTCAGTTACCTCGCTTTCTGGAACAGAAAACCCAGACTTTCCCTCAACTCGGGGTTAACTTACTCAGAGTTTTCACATAACCCGCTTTCTGGAACAGGCCCCTGGAGTTGTGTTTTGTTCCATTTGCAGATTTTAGTTTGACACACGTGCCCTGCAATTTTAAGCTGAGTTCTTCTCTCAAACTGAAAACACTTTGTTCCACCTTGTGATGTCATGTGGTGATACAGGAAGTGCTCCACCGTGTTTTTAAACTCCAAATACCTTCACCAGAATCATTTGGATGATTTTGTGGATTTGTTAATCGACAGAACAAAGGGTAAAGCCCCTTTCACACTGGAAGGCGATACTGTACAAAACTGATGCGGCTGCAAACTTTTTTGCGGGGGGAAATCGCCCGGGGTTTGCCAGGGTTTGCAAGGTATCACGATATGAACACAAATGTTTGCGACAACCCCGTCATGTCCGCCATCCTCTGACGATTTTTTTTTAACCGTTTCAAAAATTTGTCATGAAAAATACCCTCAATAAATGTTCAAGACGTCGTTAACGTTCTGTGTTTTGCGTCTTCTGTTCAGGCCACCATCATCACACTTCCTGGCCAAAAAAAAAAATGTCTCCACCTGGATTTAACTAAGCAAACAGGTCCGAGGTTGCTGCAGTTGGTCCGGTCCAGGTTCAGCAGCAGCGTGTGCTCAAAGAATGAGAGCAGCTGAAGTTGAATATACTGAAGGACCAGGTTATTCCATCAGTGGATTTTTTTCTTTGGCACGTGCTGGAGAAGACTCGGCCATCATCAGTGCAAGATCTTGGTGAAAAATATCACAAGATTCATTTCCATTCAGTTTTGCATTAGTTTTTCACCAAGATGTTGGCGTCTTCTGTTCAGACCGTCATCATACAGTGTAAACGTTGCTTTTGTTTTTGGGGAGGTAACATTATAACACGACTTAAAGCTCACAAGACTTTAACGATTTAAAATAAAAAAGCTGAATAAGAAGCACTCAAAATCACACCTACAAACCAAAGACTAGAACTCATGGATAATACTGAAAATGGAGTGGGCAAAATGACAGTGTTTTTCTCTTTTGGATATTAGTTTTGAGACTCACACAGCGCTGGCTCCATCTCTGTTTTTGAGCCGGACCAGATATTCTACCATCTGAAATCAATGACCGACTGCTGGTGTGACTCCAGTTCAAACCAAATGTCTCAACCAACTAAAAGACCCAGATGAACATATGTTTTCACTGTGAGCGAGCTTGCCTCTCCACAGATCTGTCTTGCATTTATTCATTATGTGTGTTTCTATGGCTCAAAAATACAACGATTCCTTCTGACAATAACAGGACTAAACCAGGACTAAACCAGGACAAGAACAGGACTAAACCAGGACTAAACCAGGACAAGAACAGGACAAGAACAGGACTAAACCAGGACAAGAACAGGACTAAACCAGGACAAGAACAGGACTAAACCAGGACAAGCATGATTAAACCAGGGCTAAAGCAGGACTAAAGCAGGGCAAGACCAGGACTAAAGCAGAACTAAACCAGGACAATAACAGGACTAAACCAGGACTAATGCAGGATTAAACGAGTACTAAAAAAGAACTAAACTAGGACTAAAGCAGATCTAAAACAAGACAAGAACAGGACTAAACGAGGACTAATGCAGGACTAATCCAGGACAAGAACAGGGCTAAACAAGAACTAAACCAGGACTAAAGCAGAACTAAACCAGGACTAAAGCATGATTAAACCAGGGCTAAAGCAGGACTAAAGCAGGGCAAGACCAGGACTAAAGCAGAACTAAACTAGGACAAGAACAGTACTAAACCAGGACTAAAGCATGATTAAACCAGGGCTAAAGCAGGACTAAAGCAGGGCAAGACCAGGACTAAAGCAGAACTAAACTAGGACAAGAACAGTACTAAACCAGGACAAGAATAGGACTAAACCAGGACTAACCCAAAGTGCGAGTCCATCCTCACATCTGCAGTATACTGATCAGGTACAGGCTACAAATATACATATTACCATCTAAATATGACTGGAGGACTCGCTGTGAATCCCACAGTTGGTGTAAGTATCTATGGAGACACATAATCAGATAGTGGCTTTTAAAGGTGCACTGCATAACATTTCTAGTGGAGAGTCTCCGCTAGTCTCTTTCTTGTGTCCATGGAGATGTTATTGCGTTGTCTAGAATGTTCCACAGTGTAGATCTATCATAAGAGAGACAAGCAGGTCACAGCACTATGCTACGTTACAGTTCAGATCTGTGGAGTCGCCCCCATTCACAGAACAAATTATTGTATTTTTGAGCAGTAAAAACACACATAATGAATAAATGCAGATGGTTACCGTGGATAACCTGGAACAAACCAGGCGAAGCAATAACATCACCATGGAGACAAGAAGACAGTTGCGCAGTGCACCTTTCATTCATTCATTTTTGGATTTTTGTTTGAGCAAGGAACATACATGTACATATGGGTCAATGACGTATAAGGATTTTCAACAGGCAAATTTCAAAATATAAAAAAAACATGGAATATTTACAATGTCAGGTGCATAAATCTATGTTTAACATTTATATGAAGCATTTTTAGTTTAAAATGTCATGTGGTGGGACCGAGAATAACTTTAAAATGGTTTTATTTTCTAAAACATGGTTGGTATCGTCACGGTTTAGCTAAGACCCAAAATCACGAACCTCGACTGGTTAACGTGAACGTGATTTATTACAAGATTCTGGAAATAAGTCACGAAGGCAGGCAGACGGGCGGGCGGACAGGCAGGCAGGCGGACAGGGAGGCAGGCGGACAGGGAGGCAGACGGACAGGCAGGCAGGCAGGCAGGCAGGCAGACGGACAGGCAGGCAGGCAGGCAGGCAGGCAGGCACCTGGACACAGGAAGAGGTAAGTCCAAGAAATACAAGGCAAGGGTATCCACACAAATCTAGAGCCAAGGTTTCACTAACGTAGAGTAGACAACAAACTGGCGAGGACTGGTTGGAGAGCTGGGGTTCTTGTGCTGCAGGTGATGAGTTGATGGGATGCAGGTGTGAGCTCTGCCAGCAGGAGGGAAACGCCCAGAGGAGGAGACTCAGGAGACACAGGAGGGAGGGGAGGAGGAGAAGGCAAAGACCAGGAGCGGATCCTGACAGGTATATTAATCTAAGTTGTGAGTAATATGAAGTGTATAGAAACAAACTGTTGCATTTCTTTAGATTTTTAATGCAAATTGATATTTTCTTTTGCTCCAATATGACAGTCGCCTGCCTGTGTTTAATGAACAAACTACTGTCCTGGAAAATGCATCAAATGAAGAAAAACGCCTAAAGAACCGTTCACCCAAGTCGACTGTGTCTGTTATTAAAACTCCAGCCATAGAATTCCTGCTGTTATTAGTCGCACCACATGATGCACGGTCGCACCACATCACATTTGAACAGTTTAAGGACAAAAAACATGCAGAATAAAAATGATTTTGGTCCCGTGAAGGTCAAAGGTGCAGAAATGTGCTGAATTATTATGACATTTGAACCTTTTTAACTGAGGAAACTTCAAATGGACAGAAAATTTAGGCGTCATATCATTGAGCCACAAACAAAAAAACACGCATATGTACAGGTTTGGGACCATTTGTGGTGCTGAAAAGAAGTAGGTTGAAATTTATTGTCAAAAACGTATCGTGTCCTACCCCCTGTTGTTTTACTTTACCACATGGTTGACACATATATACCTGTACATACACACATACATATGCATAAACACATATATACTCACATGCACAAATATATTTTCTGGTCGTACCAACTAATAATAATGTTAACGAAGGCACAAAAGTTTATCGTTTATGATCATACATAATGAAGCGAGAATGAAAAAAATGTAAGGATTTTTTTTTCGTTTCTGGTCGTACAAACTAATAATAATGACAAAGAAGGGACAAAATGTATCGTTTATAACAGGGGTGTCAAACTCATTTTGGTCCGGGGGCCGTATACAACCAATTTTGATTCCAAAGGGGCCGGATCAGAAAACTCATGGCATATACACCCCAAAAATAGCAATGAGTCCAAATATTTGAGCAGAGAAACGCAAATCTATTACAGACATTTATTTCATTTTACAAAATATTATAATATTATGCTAGGTCAGGTTGTTTTCACAGCAGCATCAGTAGCCTCTTGGCCCCTGGGTGAAAACAGACGTCTGTTTCTTCAGTTTCAGCAATAATTCGTTTATCTTCTGTCTTCTCAATTCTCTGTTCAAGTTATTGTATTTTTCGCAGTGTCTCGTAGTGGTGTTTAAGATCATATTCCTTGAGCGCCGCCACTTGTTGCAAACACACCAAGCACAGGTTTCCCATTCACCTCCGTGAACAAATAAGAATTAGTCCATTTTTCTTGGAAAATCCTGCACTCAGCTCCACTTTTCTTATTTTTGACATTTTGCTGATGAGGGTCACGGTCAACAGTCAAAACGATCGTCCTTTAAGAGCGTTTGGAAAGAGGCAGGTCTTCATTTGTCTGGTGGAGGCGCCACGCACAGAAGCACTGGAGACGCTGCTATGCTAAGCTGCGCAGAAAATTACCAGAAAAATCTGAAAATTTTTAATATTTTAATAGAAAATCAGGCGAGGGCCAGATTAAAGGTCTTGGAGGGCCGGATCTGGCCCCCGGGCCGCATGTTTGACACCTGTGGTTTATAATCACAAAATAAATAAATAAAAGGTAAGGTAAGCAATTGTTTATTCCATCCTTTTGTTCGCTCGTCAGCAGAATCACCGTTGACCCTTTTGACGTGACAAAACAGATTTCCAGGGAGACACCGGTTTTGTTCCGGCCCAGCGGAGAGGTCGGACGGTCTGAAGCCGAGAGGGTGAAGATAGCGAAAAACAAGCTGCTAAGATCACCCGATTGTGGCTGTTATCTTGTGATCTTTGTTCCTCGTCTCAGCGGCGTGGAGCTTTGGGGGCCCGTCCTATCTCCGAGCAGCCAAACACATCAAAGCAACAACGATTTCAGCCCCTATCTGAAGTCTGCTGCCTTCGGTCACCGCCCACTCACCCCGAGCGCCGGCTTTCACTGTCAGAGGTGGAGAGAGCGGCAGAGATCGTACTCAAGTAAGAGTAACGTTACTTAGAAATACTTTTGGTCAAGTAGAAGTAAAAATATCTGAATAAACTGCCAAAAATCTGGACATCTGACTTATATTTTGTCAATTTTATGATTTTTTCTGATGTTATAATGTTGTACCTCATCAAAAACATTGTGTTGTGTTTGTTTCATTCACACATTTAACACACACATCTTGTCATATTTAGGCTGGATCCTTTTCTCAAACTGAAAACTGTGCTCAATGCTCCAATCCTCAAAATGTCCTGTCCACCGTGTGATGTCATGTGGTAATACAGGAAGAGCTCCACTGTGTTTTTAAACTCCATACACCTTCACTAGAATCATTTGGATCATTTCAGCCCTGGAATCTACTGAATTAAATGTAAAAGGGGGGCGTCACATGACATCACAAGGTGGGACTGAGCATTCGGAGCTTTGGAGATGTAGACAGACTAATAATAAAGGATTACTGACAACATGTGTAAATGAAACAATACACAACTCCAGGTCTGTTTTTGAGGAGGTTTGTGATAAATTGGGCCTTTGTCCCATTTAAATTAACATTAAATGTGTTTAATTTCACACCTCAGCTCATTTGTTACCATATCCTACCTAACAATTATCATTCTGGGTTCTTGTTTTGTAAAAATATCACACAACACATTGTTAATTTAAATATACTTCACCCTACTTAACCTGCAGCTCCACAGGTTTCAGACATGAAACTATAATAAAATCTGGAAGATGTATTGTTTTCAATGGTCTGTGCTCATTGGTTCAGGGCTGTAAAAAAGATTTTTACTTCTGCATTTACTTCCTGATTTGCAGCCCAACGTGTGACGTCACAAACGCAGTTCTCACCAATCAGAGAGCAGAGCACTTACAAAGCTGAGTTTTAGCCGCTTTGACGATTAATTAAAAAAAAAAAGTTCATATTGTAAAAATACAGAAAAATCCCTACAAAATATGACCTTTATGATGTTATGATGCTGTTGATGTTCTGTCAGGCTGAAAATGCATTGTGCTTCTATGGGAGAATATTTCCTGGGCTGCAGTACCTCGCTCAGCCACCACTCAATCTGCAGTCACGGACAGAGGGGGCGTGCGTGGGTATAAGACATAGATCCATGGGTCCAGACAAAAGAGGGCGGCTCCATGTCATGGGCTGGACCATGTGGAGGGGAGAACTGCTTTAAGTTCTCTTTCATTGGTTTATGTATTTGGTTTTATAGTTACACTTTGATTTAATGTAACTTGGGCCCATATAGACAAAAAAATCCTAGCTTTTTGACTTTAAAAATGTACCTGTAAAGGAGCTGGTACTTACCTGGTGGAGGTACTTCCTGCTGGGGGTGTAAGAGCGAGCATTTGTTGTCCGTTGGGGAGAGACTTCTGTGCAGTTGGCAGTTTGAACATTTTACTTGGAATTTATCATGTGTGACCAACGGAAGTCTGTTTTAATAAATAGTCTAGTCAAAGACACCTTTTTTGTTGAAGTCTGCCTCCTCTGACCACATCAGGCCAGTTTCCCCACAAGGTTACAGAATTATGTCTTATGTTCTGTGTAATATAGGACCCTTTAAACTAAATATTACTTGTGTAGGAGTCAGTGGCGTCAGTCAGGTGTCCAAAAGCTACTCTTAAGAAGTGTAATTTCTTTTAAAAGCTGCTCTACTCACCTCTTTTCACGATCTAAGTCTGTCTCGTTGGATTTCAGATTGAGTAACAGTGGAAAGTGGGTTAAAGGGCACGCTCAGGTTAAGGCTACTGGTGATACTGATTTGTGTCAGTGGCAAAATCACACTCATTTCTTGTTTTTCCAGTCACACATTTGAAATCAATTTTTGAATTCTGAAACTAAAATTGCTCAGCTTTCCTGTCTTGTCCAATCACTGTTTCGTTGGTTTTATTTTCTTACTGTTTCTGTAAATTTCTCATTTTATGAAGCCTGGTGATGATTTCTGTTACAAAAATACACTGAATAGAATTTTTTTAATTTAAATTCGGAAATAGTTACCCAAACTATAGAATCTGAAGGCCCAATAAATTCAACCAGGAAGACCTTAAAGGGCCACTAAACTCCAAAATCACTTTTTTTCTACTGATTATCTCTGTAAATGGGTCTAAAATAGAAGTGTATCCCTCTGCCTGGCCTTGTTTTTAGTGCGTATTTTAGTACATATTTGTAAAAATGGGACTTTTGGGTCAAAGTCGTGTCTGAAACAGACTCTTTAGGATCAGCTACGGCCAAAACATTTGAATTTCTGGGCTGTACTAATGTCAGATACAGGTTATTACATGATGAGCAACGCCACCGGTGTCTACGGGTGGGACGTGAGGAGCCCCTCGTAGCCCCTTGTAGCCCCGCCCTGACCTGGCACCGCCACGTCCTGCTCATAGACCGTATATATGAATGGACATAGCCAACCAGCCGCGTGCCAAACAGGAAGTGCTCCAGGAGGCTCTTCCAGCTCCTTCTCTCCCCTTTTCCCATTGATTTACATTGAGATCTTATTGTCCCTCTGTCTGTAACTCCTGCTGTGGCCTCGTCATTTCGGTCTTAAAATGTTCGTATGATCCTGATTTTTAAAAAATTTTTTGCTATTTTGTCCGTCAAAAAGACCTTTTCATAACATAGAGTCTGGCTCCAGATTTGCTCCTGTAACTGTGGCATCGCGAGCCTCATTTGAGCGACACTGACGTCACACTCACTTAGTCCACTCATATATACGGTCCTGCCGTGTTTTCTGCCCCCCAACCCGCCAGGCACCACCCCACACCCGCTCCTCCCAACCCGCCAGGCTCCACCCCACACCCACTCCTCCCAACCCGCCAGGCACCACCCCACACCCGCTCCCCCAACCCACCAAGCACCACCCCACACCCACTCCTCCCAACCCGCCAGGCACCACCCCACACCCACTCCCCCCAACCCGCCAGGCACCACCACCACACCCACTCCTCCCAACCCGCCAGGCATCACCCCCCAACCTGCCAGGCACCACCACTGCACCCACTCCCCCCAACCCGCCAGGCACCACCCCACACCCGCTTCCTCCCAACCTGCCAAGCACCACCCCACACCCGCTCCACCCAACCCGCCAGGCACCACCCCACACCCACTTCCCCAACCCGCCAGGCACCACCCCACACCCGCTCCACCCAACCCGCCAGGCACCACCCCACACCCACTCTCCCCCAACCCGCCAGGCACCACCCCACACCCGCTCCCCAACCCGCCAGGCACCACCCCACACCCGCCAGGCACCACCCCACACCCACTCCTCCCAACCCGCCAGGCTCCACCCCACACCCACTCCTCCCAACCCGCTAGGCACCACCATCACACCCACTCCCCCAACCCGCCAAGCACCACCCCACACCCACTCCCCCAACCCGCCAAGCACCACCCCACACCCGCTCCCCAACCCGCCAAGCACCACCCCACACCCACTCCCCAACCCGCCAAGCACCACCCCACACCCGCTCCCCAACCCGCCAGGCACCACCATCACACCCACTCCCCCAACCCGCCAAGCACCACCCCACACCCACTTCCCCCCAACCCGCCAAGCACCACCCCACACCCGCTCCCCCAACCCGCCAAGCACCACATTTTCACATTTTGCTTAGGGACAGACTAAAGCTTCAGCAGTGTGTAATGTAAGAATAAAAAGGTCAAATAGTTTCATAGTGACTTTGCTGTAACTTGGCCTATAGTTGCATCACCTGCTTGTCTCCAGGGAATTACAACAGTTTAATGCTATAGTGAGGAATATTCCAGGCAAAAATATTGCATCTCCTTGGAGACAATGCTTCACTGGAAAAACTACACAGTGCACATTTAATTTAAAGGTTCTATATTATGTGAAATTGACTGTTGAATGTCATCAAAAACAGACCTGGAGTTTTGTTTGTTGCATTCGCACATGTTTGAGGTTTGAGTAACTTTATTATTCGTCTGTCTACATGTCCAAAGTACGGTGTTCATTTTAGGACATGCTCAGATATCAGACTCAGGTGTCAGACATCAGACAAAAAAGCATCAGGACTCAGGTGAAAAGGCATGGGAGGAAGCTAAAAGTCTTCAGGTCTGAGAAAAACCTTGTCATCGTCAGGCAAAAATATATCACGTTTCAGGAAAACTGCATCAGACTAAAAGCAGTCCGAGAAAAACCTCTGTCAGGTCTCAGGTCTCACACCAAACAGTTTAAAAAAAAATATGGTCAAACCAAACGGCCTCAGACGAATCACCCTCACATAAAACGCTGTCAACATAAAAGTTCACATAAAACTGTCCCCAAAAGCCGGTCGGACTAAAGGCAATTTCATTCACACATCTCCAAAGCTCAAGATGCTCAGTTCCACCTTGTGATGTCATGAATCAGTATCGTTTTCAAGTTAACATACTGCAAATTTCACTGATCTGACCAAGATTTTAAAACTTCTATCAGGCTCTTCATCTTGTTTTCAGATTTATTATATACTTACTAGTTCTGATTCTGCTTCATTCTTGTCTAGAGGTCATTTATTTTAAGAGAACTTGATGAGTAAAATGATCTTGCTGCATGGACAGATAATTTCACTACTTTTAAGTCATTTTCTGATAAGATTCAAGTGTTTATATCTTAAATTTTGGCCAAGCATTTTCACGGTGCAGCTATATTTTACCTTTAGTTCAGTAGAAATTGGACATTCCAGATCTGAAATGATCCAAATGATTCTAGTGAAGATGTTCGGGATTTTAAAAACACAGTGGTGCACTTTTCTGTTGATAGAAAAACTCGGCTTAAAGGGATAGTTCAGGTTTTTTGACATGAATCTGTATGTCCCCGTCAGCAGTGTCACATCAACACTGACTTACCTCCCGACAGCGTCCGGTGAGTCGAGTTCTTCCCTGGTTTTGGTGCTGATGAAAGTGTCCGGCAAGTTGGCTGAAGTCATGAAAATAAAGAGTTTTTCTTCTCAAAACAATGTGTTCAAAAGAGCGACAGAGAGAGCTAACATGAGAGCTACAGCCATAAGTGTATGAGCCTGTATAAGCTATAGAAGAATATATATAACAAGAGCTCCTCCAGCGGGGCAAAATACGCCCGTACTTTGAATTATTGTATATAGAATTAAGTTAGAATTTGTCAAACCCAGTTAAAGATGAATTGTTGGTGCAGTTTGGAAGTTTGACATTCCTAGGTGAGACGGTTGTCGAGTTAGAGCGCGGACAAGAAATTGTCCACAGACAGACGGACAGACAGACGGACGGACAGACAGACGGACGGATAATCAATAGGGAAATCTGGCTCTTGCAGTAGGAGTATGAGTATGACATCATCACATTCTAGAATCGGAATTCCACCAATCAGATTGCAGCAACAGAACTTAAAGACACTACAAAGCTTTAATGTGTCAAAGCTCAAAGAAGCAGAGAATGTGGGTTGTTCTCGCTTTCAGCAGCAGAACATTTGAGAAGAGAGTTCAGATCTACGGCACGTAACATAAAAGGACAGAGATGGAAGATAAAAAGACAGATGGAAACGATCACAGTTAGCAAGAGCGACGGGCAGGTTTTCGCAAAGGGTTGGGCCGTGACCTTGACCTTTGACCCTGTGACCTTGAAATCAATAGGGAACATCCTTGACCCATGGGGTGTCCAGCCATGAAGTTTGACATTCCTAGGTGAGACGGTTGTCGAGTTAGAGCGCGGACAAAGCTTCAAAGACTTCAAAGCTTTGAAGTGTCCACAGACGGACGGACGGACGGACAGACGGACAGCGCCATACCATAATACGTCCTGTCTTATTATACGCCCGTTGTAATAATACGGGCGTATAAAAATAGTGCAGACTTGTGATTCTCCAGGTGGAACAACAAAACTCCAGGTTCTTCAGCTTGTCACTCTGTCCCTCCTCTCTCTCTCTGCTGTTCTGACTCCATCTGGTGAATTTGGGCATCAGTATATTCGGGTTCATAAAGATCTCCCCTTGGCTCTGTGCTAAAGGCCATATCTTGACACATGTTGAACTTTCTGAGCAGGAAACCGTGAAACAGGCACGTCGCCACCTGGAGGCAGCGCAGTGATACGACCAGAGAGAAAACAGTACCACGAGATTATGAGCTCTGACTTTTTCACAGTTCACGTTTTGTGATGCAAATGTGTCACTCTTTTGAACACATATTGTTTTTGGTAAGAAAAACGCTTTATTTTTGTGACTCCAGCCAACTTGCCGGACACTTTCATCAGCACCGAAACGGGGAAGAACGTCGTACGCTGTCGGGAGGTAAATCAGTGTTGGTGCACGACACTCCTGACGGGGACATACAGATTCATGTCAAAAACACAAACTGTCCATGTAAATACGCAGGGTTTGTGTGTTAAACATGTGAATGAAACAAAACACAACTCCAGGTCTGTTTGCGATGAGGAAACATGAGACCATAGATCAGAGCATAGCGTGATATGAGCCGTTTAAACACAAACACTCGCCCTGTTTTTGCTGCACGTTTTCATTGTTTTGATTTCTGTTTGGTAAGACATACAATTCCAGAGCATTTCTATAGAGACAAGCTCATTTTTACTGTCAATTCAAACCACATTTAAGCCCGTCAGATCTGTTTAATAATACACTGACCCGTGCGTATGTACATTGCCAAAGACACGGTTTGTGGACACGCCAGCTCCTGTTAGTCAGATATGCAGGGACCAGATCATTACTGTCAGCCCTAACACCACTAATGTAGCTTCCATTGACAGTAATCACAGCTTTTTACACCATCCCCTTTCTTCTCTACACGTGCATGCGATTTGTTTGCCTCTCTCCGGCTCCGGGCGTTTTGGCCCCCAGCTCCGAGGCCCTCCGAGATGACGCTCAATTATGATCTTAATAGCCGCAGATTTTCGCTGTATGAACACATGGGCTTATTCACCACCACGTGGAGAGCAGCCAAAATTAAATATGTTAAAGATGGGAAACAGGAAGCGCGCACTCAGGAAAATTTATGAGTGGGAATTTTAGTTTGGAGACTCCTGAATGCGGCAGAATCGTGAAGACCGTTACGATGGTTTTCAAAGATTCAGAATTAAAGTGTGTGTTTAGTTGTGTTCGTACTTTGCAGTGACGTTAAAGGGTTGGACCTCTGGAATAACTGTACAGAAGATCTAAAATTGTGCACCAAAAGAAGTTTTAAATGTTTAACTCTGAGCAGATACATGTATTATGAGACTGGGTTCGTGCTGTAGTATTTTGCTGTACTCTTTGGATTTGTTTGTTTCTTTTTGCTGTATTTATGAAGACGCGCTGGTTTCAAAATGATGCTATGACAAAGGAATAAAGGGTAAACACAAAAAAAGCTCAAGTGTCAAGGTCCGTGTACCATTCGTTCTTTTGAATTACAATTACGAACGAAAAACAGTTTGTTATTTCGTTATTTTGTTTTAATGTCAAACAAAAAAACAAATTTCGACCTCAATTTCCAATGTTTAACTTCTGACATCATTCTATAGACCATTCGTATTTTTGAATTTCAATTAAGAACGAAAAACAATAAAATAGGAAAACAGTTTATGTCATTATTCTGTTTTAGTGTAAAAAAAAACAAAAAAAAAAACTTCGACCCCTATTTCTAATATTTCATTTCTAATCAAAAACAGTTCCAGGAATTGCCCATTTCCTTTGAACTAAAGGTAAAACGTAGCTGTTAACTTCACAAATCACAAATTGGAACAGCGCATTCTGAAGTTTGGAGATGCAGACAGACGAATAATAAAGGATTCCTCAAACATGTGCCAACTAAAGCTCACAGGAGACAATTTTGCGTAATATGTACTGCCTCAAGTGGAGGAGTTCAAGTATCTCGGGGTCTTGTTCACGAGTGAGGGGAGGATGGAGCGTGAGATTGACAGGCGGATCGGTGCAGCGTCGGCAGTGATGCAGTCGCTGTATCGGACCGTTGTGGTGAAGAGGGAGCTGAGCCGAAAGGCGAAGCTCTCGATTTACCGGTCAATCTACGTTCCTACCCTCACCTATGGTCATGAGCTCTGGGTAATGACCGAAAGAACGAGATCGCGGATACAAGCGGCCGAAATGAGTTTCCTCCGCAGAGTGGCCGGGCGCTCCCTTAGAGATAGGGTGAGGAGCTCGGTCACACGGGAGGAGCTCGGAGTAGAGTCGCTGCTCCTCCACATCGAGAGGAGCCAGCTGAGGTGGCTCGGGCATCTGGTCCGGATGCCTCCTGGACGCCTCCCTCGGGAGGTGTTCCGGGCATGTCCCACCGGTAGGAGGCCCCGGGGAAGACCCAGGACACGCTGGAGGGACTATGTCTCTCGGCTGGCCTGGGAACGCCTCGGGGTCCGTCCGGAGGAGCTGGAGGAAGTGGCTGGGGAGAAGGAAGCTTGGGAGCCCCTGCTTAGACTGCTGCCCCCGCGACCCGGCCCCGGATAAGCGGAAGAAGATGGATGGATGGATGGATGGATGTACTGTTATATTGTTAATCGTGCATAATTGTTAACAGACAGTACTACACACAGTTCTGAATGTTATCTAATGCAGTCTTTGTTGCTGTGCAGATTTAAAGGTGAGGGACGCTGCAGGGAGAGGAGACAGTGATGAAATGTTAGCACAAAACTGCCCCTGTAACACACTCCATCACCAGAGTGGGACTTCCTGTTGTGTTGACGTGTGACAAAGCTCTGGACTGGGCTGGTTTCTGCAGAGACTGAAATATTATATGGACTTTGGGAGACTTAGTTTGCCTTTTGCTGGGGCTTAAGGCTGACCCATCAATTGTATATTAGACCTTGTTGTGAAAACAGAAGAAACTGGAAGCATTTCATATGGGACACAGTAGGGACGGGCATTAACAATCGATTATTGATTAATCATTAACGCTTTTATAGTAAAATTGTCATAATTATTATTACTGTTCCGAACCTGTATAAATAAACTCAATTTTACAACATATAAACCATCACCACTACAGAGCCACATCAATGTGACATTAGAATGTGTTTAATGCAGCTTTGGCACATTTGTTTATGTTTTACAGAAACTAAACTTAAAACCACATGACTCATTTGCATAAACTCTAAGCGCTGAAAAAAGCAGCTCTTTCCTTGTGCTGATGCTTCAGCTTCAGTCGGACTAAAGGACATGACTCAGTGGAATATATGAGTGTTCTTTCTGTGACAGAGATTTGTATTTGACTTGCCAACTCGATTTTTATTTAAAATAGATTTTTTTGCCCAGGCCAGGTCAGCTATGTCCATTTATATATAGGGTAGTATATATAAATGGACATAGCTGATCGTCTAGCTCTAGTCACCATGTTGTTCCAAGTAGAACGTGATCATGGGGGTGCTTCTGGCTCCAATGACTCTGGCTCTAAGTGACTTTACATTGAAAAATTGCTCCCCCCTCTCTCTGTAACTGCTGCTGTTAGCCTCGTCGTTTTGAGCTTAAAATGTTCATACAGACCCGGCCTATATGATCCTGGCATTTTTATTTCACTATTTCGTCCATCAATACATCTCTATTCCTAATATGGAACTCCAATTTCGCTCCTTTGACTGGAGGCGAAGGCTATGGGTGACATCACACTCACGTCGTCCACTTCTTTATACAGTCTAAGGGCTGATAAAAAAAAAGTTTTTCAGAGCAATTTGTGTATTGATTTGGAATTCTTTTGGTTATAAAAATGCAACAAAAGCTGAGACTAAGGCAGCTGCAGAGAGAAGAATAGAAGCCATAGCAGCCTGTCAAAGCCTGATCCCGTCAGATCAATCAATCAGACTTTATTTATAGAGCGCTTGTCATACAAAAATGAAACACAAAGCATTTTACAGTGATTAAAAAGAACAATTCAAAATCCCCCCACCACAAACAATCCCACATAAAGCTAAACTAAACAGGTGAGTCTGTCTTTAACATAACATCTTTTTTACTACTAACTGAATCAGGAAACTATGAGATTACTACCATGACTACTATCTTCCATAATTCTTTCTATCTCTCTCTATATCTTTCATAACTCTTTCTCTATATTAACTATAATAACTGTAACTAACTACTACAGAGAAAAAAATAGAGGAAAAACAACAAAAAGAACAAAGTATAGACATCACAGTATAGATCTCAGAAGCTCAGCAGGTCTGGGCCTGGTCAGTACTTGGATGGGAGACCACTGGCAAAATCAGGTGCCACAGGGGGGCGCCAGTCACAAAAACTGTCATTGTGTCATTAGTAGGGCTGTCAATGTTAACGCGTTAACGCATGTGGTTAATCACAAAAAAAATTTCGCACTAATGTTTTTTTTAACGCTCCTCTGTGGAAAGTGCGGATGGTCCTGAAAGGCGGCGCAGGTTATTAGGTCAGTGATCAGGTCTGTCCATACGCAGATGTGAAGACGACAGATGAGACTGTGACTGGCGCTTAGTGCCAAATTTCTCTTCAAAAAACTGCCCCACGGGACTTTAGATCAAACTAAGGTGGTTTGCAGATGTTGCAGCGATGAACTCTCTTTCCACAGAAGCACAAGTTTAAAATACCGTCTTAAAGCAAAACACGGGTTTGATTCAGCGACAGCAACGACGCTACTTGTATCAACAACAAGCCGAGCACGACAACCCACGGCAATGATGTCAACAAAACTAGTGATAGAAAAATGTCAACTTTTTGATAATAAATTGCATTTTTGTCCAAATATTTTGGACTTATTGGACATATTAATCAAAATTCTAAAGTGTGATTAATGTGATTTAGAAAATTAATCATTTGACAACACTAGTCATTAGGCAAGTCACTTCACCCACATTGACTAGTATAAAAGTGATGTGTGTCTGAGTGTTGGTGGTGGTCAGATGGTGCAGATTGGAGCCTCACTTCTGTCAGTCTGTCCCAGGGCAGTGGCTGGAGTGTGGAGTGAATGAACAATGCTCTGTAAAGCGCTCTGGGTGTCTTGAAAGGCGCTATATAAATACAATGATTAATTAATGAATTAATTAAGAAGCATCCATGCTTAATTCAGGCCCGTTGCTGCATCATAATCAGTCCAAAGAACGGATAAAAGCCGCTGTGTACATCCGCGGGTTTCAGAATGATTCATGATTCGAACATTAAAACAACATGTTAGATCATCCAACAGATTCGGATCCCGTAAAAGAGCCGAAAGTCGCATCATTAATTCTGAACTGCAGTCATTTTAACTAATGCGGACGTATTTTACAGTGCGCTACCTCCACATGTGCGCACGGCTCCAACCTGCCAGAAAATAAATTAACTCTTGCACTTGGGTCCAAATTGAAAAGTGGAGAGGTTGTGTCTGTGCACTTGTGTTTCTTTCCTCTCGGATTTAATGTGCTGTGGCCAGATTCTTTCCACAGTCCATCAAGAAGAAAATACACCACCAAATGAAAATAACATAATGAAACCGTAATTCACTTTGGGAGATGGATGCCGCAGCGAGCCGGGCGTAATCGTGATAGAATTGACTACGTTTCATGGCAAAGCAAATTCCTCGTCATAAATTCTCCTCTTCGGTATGCTCATAAAACTATAGTCTTAACGGAAGGCCCGGAGGAGGCCGCAGCAAAGGGTCCTTCAAGTGCAACATGTGAGCGCAACGTGATGTTGAAATAATCTTAAAGGTGCATTGTGTGACTCTTCTGGTGGAGGGTCTGTCAATGGAGATGTTTGTCAGGGTCTGCTCCTGGTTTGCAGCTTCTCCTCCTCCTCCTCTCTGCATCTCCCTAATCCAGTCCAATGCTGCTTTGTTTATCCTTCCGACTCAGACTCAGATCTCGGATATGAGGTCACGTCCGAGCCTCGAGTGTTTTATTATGTTTCGTGTGTCCTACTCGGGGAAAAAAAACAAAACAAAAAAAACGTGGAGCTAACGGAAAGCTGTTGTTGCTTTAGCACTGGCCGAGTACCAGGTGCTCCAAAATAATTCGGAGCTTCATATACACAACCTCCAGGAAGAATTCAGTGTAAATAGTATAATTCAGTGTATTAGTGAAGTGAAAGTGTCGTGTGAAAATCGATCATTTTGGGACGTTAGCGAAGAGGAAATGGGATAAAAACACGGCCGACACGACTCCCAACCACATAGACAGTAATACAGACGCAGTAAAGTATTGCAGTAATACAGACGCAGTAAAGTATTGCAGTAATACAGATGCAGTAAAGTATTGCAGTAATACAGACGCAGTAAAGTATTGCAGTAATACAGACGCAGTAAAGTATTGCAGTAATACAGATGCAGTAAAGTATTGCAGTAAAGTATTGCAGTAATACAGACGCAGTAAAGTATTGCAGTAATACAGACGCAGTAAAGTATTGCAGTAATACAGACGCAGTAAAGTATTGCAGTAATACAGACGCAGTAAAGTATTGCAGTAATACAGATGCAGTAAAGTATTGCAGTAATACAGACGCAGTAAAGTATTGCAGTAGTACAGACGCGGTAAAGTATTGCAGTAATACAGGCGAGTAAAGTAGTGCAGTAATACAGACGCAGTAAAGTATTGCAGTAGTACAGACGCGGTAAAGTATTGCAGTAATACAGACGCAGTAAAATATTGCAGTAATACAGACGCGGTAAAATATTGCAGTAATACAGACGCGGTAAAGTACTGCAGTAATACCGACGCGGTAAAGTATTACAGTAATACAGAGCGCGGTAAAGTATTGCAGTAATACAGATTGCAGTAAAGTATTGCAGTAAAGTATTGCAGTAAAGTATTGCAGTAATACAGACGCAGTAAAGTATTGCAGTAAAGTATTGCAGTAATACAGACGCAGTAAAGTATTGCAGTAAAGTATTGCAGTAATACAGATGCAGTTAAGTATTGCAGTAATACGGATGTAGTAAAGTATTGCAGTAATACAGATGCAGTAAAGTATTGCAGTAATACAGATGCAGTTAAGTATTGCAGTAATACGGATGTAGTAAAGTATTGCAGTAATACAGACGCAGTAAAGTATTGCAGTAATACAGATGCAGTTAAGTATTGCAGTAATACAGATGCAGTAAAGTATTGCAGTAATACAGACGCAGTAAAGTATTGCAGTAAAGTATTGCAGTAATACAGATTGCAGTAAAGTATTGCAGTAATACAGACACAGTAAAGTATTGCAGTAATACAGATGCAGTAAAGTATTGCAGTAATACAGACGCAGTAAAGTATTGCAGTAATACAGACGCAGTAAAGTATTGCAGTAATACAGACGCAGTGATAAAGTATTGAGTTATACAGATGCAGTAAAGTATTGCAGTAATACAGACGCAGTAAAGTATTGCAGTAATACAGATGTAGTAAAGTATTGCAGTAATACAGAATAAGTAAAGTATTGCAGTTATACAGATGCAGTAAAGTATTGCAGTAATACAGACGCAGTAAAGTATTGCAGTAATACAGACGCGGTAAAGTATTGGAGTTATACAGATGCAGTAAAGTATTGCAGTAATACAGACGCAGTAAAGTATTGCAGTAATACAGGACGCGTAAAGTATTGCAGTAATACAGATGCAGTAAAGTATTGCAGTAATACAGATGCAGTTAAGTATTGCAGTAATACAGATGCAGTAAAGTATTGCAGTAAAGTATTGCAGTAATACAGACGCAGTAAAGTATTGCAGTAATACAGATGCAGTAAAGTATTGCAGTAATACAGACGCAGTAAAGTATTGCAGTAATACAGACGCAGTAAAGTATTGCAGTAATACAGACGCAGTAAAGTATTGCAGTAATACAGACGCAGTAAAGTATTGCAGTAATACAGACGCAGTAAAGTATTGCAGTAATAAAGACGCAGTAAAGTATTGCAGTAATACAGATGTAGTAAAGTATTGCAGTAATACAGATGCAGTAAAGTATTGCAGTAATACAGACGCAGTAAAGTATTGCAGTAATACAGATGCAGTAAAGTATTGCAGTAATACAGACGCAGTAAAGTATTGCAGTAATACAGACGCAGTAAAGTATTGCAGTAATACAGACGCAGTAAAGTATTGCAGTAATACAGACGCAGTAAAGTATTGCAGTAAAGTATTGCAGTAATACAGACGCAGTAAAGTATTGCAGTAATACAGACGCAGTAAAGTATTGCAGTAAAGTATTGCAGTAATACAGACGCAGTAAAGTATTGCAGTAATACAGATGCAGTAAAGTATTGCAGTAATACAGACGCAGTAAAGTATTGCAGTAATACAGACGCAGTAAAGTATTGCAGTAATACAGGCATGATAAAGTATTGCAGTTAAGTATTGCAGTAATACGGATGTAGTAAAGTATTGCAGTAATACAGACGCAGTAAAGTATTGCAGTAATACAGATGCAGTAAAGTATTGCAGTAATACAGATGCAGTAAAGTATTGCAGTAATACAGACGCAGTAAAGTATTGCAGTAATACAGATGCAGTAAAGTATTGCAGTAATACAGACGCAGTAAAGTATTGCAGTAATACAGATGCAGTAAAGTATTGCAGTAATACAGATGCAGTTAAGTATTGCAGTAATACAGATGCAGTAAAGTATTGCAGTAATACAGACGCAGTAAAGTATTGCAGTAAAGTATTGCAGTAATACAGATGCAGTTAAGTATTGCAGTAATACGGATGTAGTAAAGTATTGCAGTAATACAGACGCAGTAAAGTATTGCAGTAATACAGATGCAGTAAAGTATTGCAGTAATACAGACGCAGTAAAGTATTGCAGTAATACAGATGCAGTAAAGTATTGCAGTAATACAGACGCAGTAAAGTATTGCAGTAATACAGACGCAGTAAAGTATTGCAGTAATACAGACGCAGTAAAGTATTGCAGTAATACAGACGCAGTAAAGTATTGCAGTAATACGGACGCAGTAAAGTATTGCAGTAATACAGACGCAGTAAAGTATTGCAGTAATACAGACGCAGTAAAGTATTGCAGTAATACAGGTGCAGTAAAGTATTGCAGTAATACAGATGCAGTAAAGTATTGCAGTAATACAGACGCAGTAAAGTATTGCAGTAATACAGACGCAGTAAAGTATTGCAGTAATACAGACGCAGTAAAGTATTGCAGTAATACAGACGCAGTAAAGTATTGCAGTAATACAGACGCAGTAAAGTATTGCAGTAATACGAGTGACTGAAATGACCGTTTAAACCACCAAAGATCTAAACACAATGAAATCAGTTCATACAAGTGACACTGGGCACAGCTTTCCTGGATTTTATCTTGGAAACTTTGACGACATCCAAAGAAAAGGGTCATGTTAGTGCGTGTCTCTAGGCAACGTTCTTGGAACTCCGAGTCGGACACACCATGAGTCTCCTGCTTGCTTAGATGTGACACGGGCATTACCAAACCATGTTGGGCAGGTGGCACCTGTCTCCCATCATCATGAGCTGCAGTAGAAGCCTGGATCTTCCACCACTCGTCTCACCAGTTCCTTGTTTCTACTATGCTTGGCTCAGTCTGTGCTTCTGAAATTTTTGTATATTTTTGACTTCCCTTCTGTGTCCAGGTGTATTTCTGCCTCCTTACTTGCCCGTCTGCCCGCCCTCCGCCCACCCCTCCGCCCGCCCTCCGCCCGCCCGCCCTCCGCCCGCCCTCCGCCCGCCCTCCGCCCGCCCTCCGCCCGCCCGCCCTCCGCCCGCCCTCCCACCTTTATTCCACAAAATCCTTGAAATAAACCACTTACCAACTTATGCACTGTGATCTGTTATTCTGGGTCTTCGTGAAACTGTGACAATGTTATTGCTTCGTCTGAAATGTTCCACAGTGTGGCACTTAAACTTTCCTATCTTCATGGAGACCAAACCAGACCAAGTTACAGCTCAGATCTGTGGTGAAACAACCTCACTCACAGTCAGAATGTAGTTTTTCTACTGTAGGTATGTTTGAGCTATTAAACCACCTGGAATTTAATAAATGTAAAGTAGAACTGTTTAATGTCACACTGTGGAACATTCCAGGCAGGACAATGACATATCCATAGAAACGAGCAGGTGACGAACCCCCAACCGAAAAGTTACACAGTGCACTGTTAATATAATGATCATGATTTGATTTGAGTCATTTTAACTCAACATTTTTAGTTTGGGGAGTGCCATTCAGAAGTCACTTTCAGTCTCATGGTAATGTTAAAGGTGCACCATGTAACTTTTCAACCTTCTTGTTTCTTAGAATGTTGCACAGTATGACATTCAACAGCTCTACCTGACATTTATTCAATTACAGGTGGTTTTACAGCTCAAAAGTACCTTGAAACCACAAGTTTGACCTGTATCTTTATCTGGTTTGGTCTCCATGAAGATAGAACGTTTTAATGCCATACTGTCGAACCTTCCAGACAAAGAAATAACATCTCCATGGAGAAAATCATTCGACAGACCCTCAAAGCACCTTTAAGCATAACATTTAACTTCTTTAAACCTCTAAAACATTCTAAAACATTATATATTTTTGTACATTTTGGTGATTTTTCAGTGTTTGTGGCAGTGTACAATGTTCCCCTGGGGGTTGGAGACAGGTTGCCATGGCAGCAGTTTGGGACGTTGCGTGAAACCCATGCTGTGTTTTGGTTCAGGAGTCGGTGAGTTGGTGCATCGCATGTTCCTTTAGACTCTGGATTCCCTCGCAGAGGCCAGCCGAGGACAGATCGTCATATTGGAGCAGATCACGAGCCGCTGAGTCATAAAACAAGAGATGTATTTAAAGCTTAAAAAGTGAAAGTGTGAGTAATTTTCTCAGTGTCCAAAAACACTGTCAGACGCAGCTGCTGGATTAGTCATGTTAATGTAATCAGACGGGAGAAAGATAGACTCCCCCCATAATTGAAAGAGTGAAGTTTGTGTAGTGATTGGGCTCATTTTTCTCCACAAAGAATAAGGAATGTTTAGAATTATTCCAGATGTCCTCATAACTCACATCTCTTGCTTATATTGATTCTTACCGAGTTACCATAGTGACACAATGCACACATTAGGAAACACAGCCCGAAAAAGCTTTAAGATTTGTCTCAAAACACAATAAAAAATGGGTTTAAGAAGCACATTTTCAGTAGTAGCGCGAACTGAATCATCTCATCTGGTGTAGTTCCAGCTTAGTCAGTTCTTTCTGGTCCGGTTGAATTCAGTTAAAGATTAGATTAAGTCTAATTTGCCTAACGGAGCTTCAGACAGAGCAATGCCTTTGGTTAGCATCACACCTCCTTTAAACTGCCTTTAAAGGTGCACTATGTAACTTTTCTAGTAGAAAGTCCACCACCTGCTTGCCTGGAAATGTTATTGCTTTGCTTTGAGTGAATATGAAATTATACTTTACGTACGAATGTCTCTTGACTTTATTCAGTGTATACAGTACATACTTCGCTCTCACAAACCTTTAGCATGTCACTAGTATTTACTAGCATGGATTTGTGTGCATGTCCTGTGTTCTGATTGGCTAAGGGAGAACCCACGCATTGTGTTTTGAGTGATCAAATGTGGCATGTCTGTGCCAACAACAACCCAGAACTATGTTTTTCACCCCCCACGCTCCTCAGTTTAAATCTCGGGCTGAATTGCTCAGAGAGATCCCCCTCTCCCGCTCCGCTCAGATCGTAGAGGGGTTTTACAGCCTTAAAATATATACACTAACTGAAAAATAAAGCTGACAACTTTATGATTTCACCTATCGCGAGTTATTTTTAGAACTTAACCCCACGATAAACGAGGGATCAGTGTATATAATACGAAAGTGGTGTGTGTGAGTGTTGGTGGTGGTCGGAGGGGCCGATGGTGCAGCTTGGAGCCTCACTTCAGTCAGTCTGCCCCAGGGCAGCTGTGGCTACGACAATGTCTTACCACCACAGAGTGTGGAGTGAATGAAGTGTCTTTGAGTGTCCAAAAAAGTGCTGTATAAAACTGTTCTCCCTCCTACCATCTGATAAATGTTATCCCAGCATGCAGTGCAACACTACCAGCCTATGCAACAGCTTCTTCCCACAGGCCTCAGGCTCATCTACGCACTCAAGATACTCACATGAACACGCTCTTAACTACACACTGGAGTTTTTTGGTGAAATCACAATTTCGATCCCCCTGTGTCATTTTGTTACATGGTGGAATTAACAATGAAGTTCACTTTGATGCTTTATATTAATGGACATAGCCAACGCAATTCAAACAGGAAGTTCACATGTGGCTCCTCCGGCTCCTACTGACCCTGATTCCCATTGACTTACATTGGAATATTGTGACCCCTCTCTCATTGGTCATTTTGGTCTTAAAATGTTCATATTAACCTGCTCTACATGACCCTGGTTTTTGTTTGGTTTTTTTTTTGTTCACTATTTTGTCCGTCAAAAAAATCCTATTCAGAATATAAAGCCTGGCTCTAAATTCGCTTCATTTGTCTATGGATGTACCTAAATCCAGGCTCAAACATGGCCGTCCAATCAGCTTTATTTATTTCAGTGACGCGTGTTAATCAAAGGAGCTGATTGGTCAATAATAATTTTGAGGAAAAAAATCAACTTTAGTGCTTTGCTTATTGATTCTAGAGAAATCTGTTATGTTTTTCAGTGATATTTCATTCTTTTCTTTTATTCCTTGTAGCCAGCCATATTTGTTTTGGTTCTGACAGACCCTGCGTGTCCCTGATTGGCTTATCCACCTGTCAATCATGCCCAAGTGTCAGAAAAGTGTTTATTCCAGATATCAGCCTGGATGCCCCGTGTTTGCCCACAGACACATTATGCAGGTGCCTTGAAACAGTGAATACATTGACAACTTATCAGCAGCTCTTCACCGGGGTATGATCTCACTTTGCATCTCCGAAGTGTCAGTGTGTGTATAATGAATGGGCCCGCAGTTCTGTGTGAGGCCTGCAGGGTGTTTGTGCGGGTGTTTTGTGTACAGGTGCGGCTCAGTCCCAGAAAGACCCGAAAACAATATCTGCTGTCAGGATCTGCACATCGACACAGCGCTGAGATGTTGTTTGTCTGAGATGTGTTTCCGTCGCGCTGGCAGGTTTGGAGTTTTACGCTGGAAGCTACATGGACCTATCACTGTGGAAGATACGTACATAGTTCAGTGCCTTCTGTATAATGTAATGTGGTTTATCATAGCTGGATTTGAAATGACACAATATTCTGGCCTTAGACTATATAGAAGAGGACTAAGGGAGTGTGTCGTCACCCATAGTTTTTGGCTCCAGCAGTTATAGCAGCGATGTGGAGCCAGTTCCATAAGTGGGTGTTTCAAAATAAAACAATAAAACAAGTGTAACTCAGTAGGCTGCCAACATTTAATAGCAAAGTAATGAAGTTTAACGACATTTGAGGTGTTTCAGATTTATACACAAGAATGAAAAAGTCTGAAAATGCTGATTGTATGCCCTATTTTCTGTTTATTTTCTAAGCTGTATCTGCGCTCTTTTTTCTATTAACCCAAACAACTTGATCTACTGTTTTCAATGCACACGTCTAAATGGGAAATGGTCACATTTGGTGGTCACACAGCACTTTTCCATCTTTAAAGCACTCAAAGCGCTTTACAACGAGGAACCGCTCACCCATTCACACACATTCATACCCCAGTGTACACAGACACTGGGAATGAGATGGGTGATGGAAGTGTCTTGCCCAAAGACACAACAACTGTGTCGACGATCTGTGGGAGCTGGAATCACACCGCCAACCTGTGGGTCAGTGTATCTAACCGCTCAATCAATCATGTTTTTTATGTCGAGAGCGGGATTTGAACCACCGACCTTCTGATCAGTGGACGTTCTTACCAACTGAACTACTGCTGAAAAGTCAAATCAAAATACAAAATGTAATTTTGATCAAGATAAATGTTGGATTCGAGTGTCTAGATCATGTGGCACAGCTTCTGGTCATTGTTCGTTACTAAAAGATTTTTTGTTTTTTTTATTTTAAATTAGCTGTTAATTAATAATATTAGGTTATAGTTATGTACAAAAAAGAAAAAGATTTAATTAAAACATTTAGGTTAAAACAATTAAAATAATGAATTTAATGTGCAGAAATTCAGATAATTGCCTCTAAAACATGATAATGAAGTACGCATCTAACTTTTTTTGAATGAATTTTTCTGATTAATTCGAGCATTTGGGTTTACAGTGCAGCAGGATCATGTAGAGAGGGTTAATATGAGCATTTTAAGACCAAAATGCTCAAGGCCACTGCAGCAGGTACAGAGTTAACAATGTTAAGTCAACTGGAGCCAGAGTCGATGGAGCCAGAAGCGCCCCCATACTCACTTCCTATTTGTTACACACTGGGTATTAGGTCAGGTGGTAAAATTAATAGTGTCAAAACACAGATTTTTGTTGAATGCAGTGAATTTGAGCATATGTTCAGTCATAGAAATGGTCAGATTAAACATTTAAACTTTTACTTTAAGGACATTTACTGACAGTGTGCAAGACGTACACACTATTCTCTACAACTCACTTGAGGCATCAAACTTAAGAGTGCAGTTTGTAGCTATTCGGGCTGAAGGAAAAAAGTTCATTTTCAAAAACCAGATAAGTGCTGTTAAAAACACTGATGCTTTTTGGTACAACAGTGTTTTCAAAAGCCCAGTCTGTTTGATCACAATGCAAAACTGATCAAATCCAATCAACTTTTTAAAAACATCTACTTAAAAAACAACAACACACAAAACACTCAGATCTAATTGTCTGTTTTGTTGTTTCTTCCTTTGACGTGTAATATAACTGCAATGAGATCGACAATTCAACCCTAAGAATGACAGAAGAAGCGCCGCAATTAGCAAATCATGAGTGTCCTCTGCACAGAACCAAATATTCTGCCGTCTCCATGGAGTCTTATTATCTCAAACATGTGGCTCTTATAATAGTTTGGCCGCTCATTTCAGTGATTTTGCAAACGTTAATGGTCCATATTATACTGTTTCTGATTAGTTATAAAGTAGTTTCCTCGTCACAAACAGACCTGGAGTTGTGTTTTGTTTCATTCACACATGTTTAACACACAAAACCTGCAGATTTAGACCGAGTTCTTCTCTCAAACTGAAATAAAGGAAGTGCTCCACTGTGTTTTTAAACTCCATAGACCCTCACTAGGCAAGTTTCAGCTGACGTCATTGTTATTACAGGCGCGTGTTGCATGATGGGAGATATTGAGGTTGGCGGCAAAAAAAAACATAACCACAGTGTGCGACTTTGCGGCCTCACAGTTTATCAGCAATAACGGTGAATTCCTGCTGCATTATCGGATGCACAAATAGAAGGAAGGAAGAAGGAGAATTGTCTGTTCCGTATTCCGAGTTAAAAGAACGTCAATGTCGGATTAAATGGCTTTCAAACATCTGCAGAGTGAATATTGATGATCCGAGCAAACCGTGGAATCCAACAAGAACGTGTATGTTGGGCCCATTTCTTGACAGGTGTGTGCATTTCTTTCAAATTAAACCAAGTAATTGTGGATATTGCTGAAGTAGATGTTTGCCCTCGACTCCTCTCCAGCCAATCACAGCTCACTTTTACCATGCCTCAATTTCCCAGAAGCCTATTTGCAGCAGCCTATCCCAGCAACCCAGTTTGTCCTGAATAACTCGACCCCACCCTCCCACCCCCGATCTGTTCACTTCCAGACATAAGACGCCTACGAGGGGGGTCCTGTTCCTGCTGGACCATGTGAAGATTGAGACTGAACCCCCACCCTGAGTCTCAACCCAGCTGACCCGCCTCGTCTTGCCTCAATATAATAAACTCTTTTTGCTTTGCACATGTGTTGTTAGTGTGGTCCTTGCTAGTGAAGTTATAATAACAAAGAGCAAAAATATAAATGGTCAGACTGTAATACATTCTACATTCTAAACCAGGGGTGTCAAACTCATTTTGGTCCGGGGGCCGTATGCAACCTACTTTGATCCCAAAAGGGCCGGATCAGAAAACTCAGTTCTCTCTTCAAGTTATTGTATTTTTCTCCGTGTCTCGTAGTGGTGTTTAAGATTATATTCCTCGAGCAACGCCACTTGTTCCAAACACACTGAGCACAGATTTCCCATTCACCTCTGTCAACAAATAAGAATTAGACTAATTTTCTTGGGAAATCCTGAACTCAGCATCTGCTTTTCTCATTTTTGACATTTTGCTGATGAGGGTCACGGTCGACAGTCAAAACGATCGTCCTTTAAGAGCGTTTGGAAAGAGGAAAGTCTTCATTTGTGCTGCTCTGGTGGGAGTCGCAACGTACAGAAACCCCGGAGACGCTGCTATGCTAAACGGTGCAGAAAATTAACAGAAAAATCTGAAAATTTTAAGTATTTTAATAGAAAAATCAGCCGAGGGCCAGATTAAAGGGCTTGAGGGCCGGATCTGGCCCCCGGGCCGCATGTTTGACACATGTGTTCTAAGCATTTTGAGCTTTGCAGATGCAGACAGATAGAGCCAGGATTACTCAAACATGTGTGAATAAAACAAAACACAACTCCAGGTCTGTTTCTGAGGAGAAATATTCTAACAAGGTTTCCAGCCCACAAAATCCATTTCTTATCAGAATCTGTATTGCGTATCGAGTTGATTCTTAAGTATCGGAATTGAGTTTGAAATTTTCGTGTTGTAACAACACTAAACCAGTAGGGATGTAACAATAACTGAAATATGATACCGTATCGTATCGTCAAAGGTCTCACAATAATATCATGGACCATCACAATATATTGAATCCCAAGTCTCTTTGCTTAAATGAACAGTTCTGATGCAGAAATAGCTAAAAAAAAAAAACAGAGGGAACTACATAGACCATGATCCTTTGCTTTGAGTCATGATTGTCTCATTCACACATGTTCGAGTAATCCTTAATTATTCTCTGTCTACATATCGCAATAAATATCGTACCATGAGGTTCATACCGTGACGATATCGTATCGTGATACTTCGATATCCTTATACCTTCATACAGTAAAATAGACCTAAACATACAATTGTAAATTTGTCAGAAAAAGTGCACTTTTCATTTCACTGCTGCCTGTATCTCTATTCTGTCCTCTCCTCTTGTGAGTCAGAGACTGCAGTGACGGAGCTGTCCTGAGCCTTCACTCGTCTGTCACTCTCTTTTAGACCAGACGATTCAAACCGTGAGGCTAAGGCCCGCCCCCACAGCACCCAGGAAGTATCCACTGTGCAGCCTGTCAATCAACTCCACACACTGCCAAAACAGAAAAGAAATGAGAACAGATCAGAACACGGCGTCATAGGGGCCTGTGACGCTATGTTCTGATCTGTTTCCTCGTCACAAGTTGTGTTTTGTTTCATTCATGTTAAACACACAAACCCTGCACATTTAGGCACATTAAGAGTTTTTCTTTCAAGCTGAAAACACTCTGTTCCACCTTGTGATCTCATGTCATAATAGGAAGAGCTCCACTGTATTTTTATACTCCGTACACCTTCACCAGAATCACTTGGGTGATTTCAACCTCAGAACTGCCAATCGCTACTGAACTAAAGATTAAAGGAGATGTTCATTTGAAAATGAACGCCTCATGACATCACAAGGTGGAACAGAGCATTTTGAGCTTTGGAGATGTAGACAGACAAATAATAAAGAGTTACTTGAACATGTGTGAAAAAAAACAACTGCAGGTCTGTTTTTGACGAGGAAACATTTTAACATAACGCTCACAAGAGTCAGTTTTGTGTCATATATAGTATATCATGTGTTCAGAGTAGTTTTGTGTTCATCTGGATGATTTCAATTAGGAATGTAACGATATCCAAGTCTCACGATACGATATGGTCACGATATGAACCTCACAGGACGATATTTATTGCGATATTGTGGGCAAGCTCACGGTATGGTGAGGAGGCTCATGATATCACGATATTCTACATAATAACAGACTGACTCTAAAATGCTTTGACCAGTCATTTGGTACAACATCTATTGTCATTAGAGATGGAACAATATCTAAATCTCTCTGTACGATATTTTCACCATAAACATCTCACTGTACCAGATTTATTGTAATATTTCGTGGAAATTCACAAAACTGTGAATCTGCTCCTTTTTCCTCTAAAAATGCTTCACAAGACTTAATCCAAAGAATGAAGATGTAAAAGTGCTTAGAACAGTTATTTCTTCATGTCGTCTGCACTGAAACGTAGGAAAGGATCATGGTCTATGTAGTTCCCTCTGTTTTTTTTTTTTAGCTACTTCTGCATCAGAACTGTTCATTTAAGCCAGGGGTGTCAAACTCATTTTGGTCCGGGGGCCGTATGCAAACTACTTTGATCCCAAAAGGGCCGGATCAGAAAACTCAGTTCTCTCTTCAAGTTATTGTATTTTTCTCCGTGTCTCGTAGTGGTGTTTAAGATTATATTCCTCGAGCAACGCCACTTGTTCCAAACACACTGAGCACAGATTTCCCATTCACCTCTGTCAACAAATAAGAATTAGACTATTTTTCTTGGGAAATCCTGAACTCAGCATCTGCTTTTCTCATTTTTTGACATTTTGCTGATGAGGGTCACGGTCGACAGTCAAAACGATCGTCCTTTAAGAGCGTTTGGAAAGAGGAAAGTCTTCATTTGTGCTGCTCTGGTGGGAGTCGCAACGTACAGAAACGCCGGAGACGCTGCTATGCTAAACGGTGCAGAAAATTAACAGAAAAATCAGAAAATTTTAAGTATTTTAATAAAAAAATCAGCCGAGGGCCAGATTAAAGGTCTTGGAGGGCCGGATCTGGCCCCCGGGCCGCATGTTTGACACATGTGATTTAAGCAAAGAGACTTGGGATTCGATATATTGTGATGGTCCACGATATTATTGTGAGACCTTTGACGATACGATATCACCATATTTCGGTTATTGCTACATCCCTAGTTTCTATATCTGTTCCCTTTTCAAGAAATTATCAGCTGGTGAATGAGGTGCACTGTGTAACATTTGTGGTGGAGGGTTTGATCCCTGCTTGTTTCTCGAGAGCTTTGCCAAGAATTTTCCACTTTATGGCCGATCTGTGGAGATCCAAGTCGCTCATTATAACAATGCATGTTTTTCAAGGAAGCAATACAAATGTCTGTGTATCTGTGTAATAAATGCATGATGGACAATAACACCTCCATCAAAACTCAATTCAATAAATTCAGTTTACATCTGGGTCAATGATGTATAAGGATTTTCAACAGGCAGTTTTTTTTTAAATATAAAAAATATTAGTTTCTATTGAACTTTTTCACATATTTCCAGTGTCAGGAGCATAAATCTGTGTTTAACATTTATATGAAGCAGTTTTAATGTAAACTGTCATGTGGTGCGACCGAGAATGATCTTAAAATTGTTTTATTTTCTAAAACATGGTTGGGATATTCATCTAAGTTGTGAGTAATTATGGACTGTATAGAAACAAACTGTTGCATTTCTTTAGATTTTGAATGTATATTGATATATTTTTTGCCGTCCAATCTGACAGTCGCCTGCTTGTGTTTAATGAACAAACTACTGCCCTGGAAAATGCACCAAATGAGGAAAAATGCATAAAGAACCGTTCACCCAAGTCGACTTTGTCTGTTATTAAACTCCAGCCATAGAATTCCTGCTGTTATTAGTCGCACCACATGACATTTTAACACTAAGTACAAAAACATGCAGAATAACTCATGATTTCTGAAAAATGACTCCATGGAGGTCAGAGGTACTACAGAAATGTGCTGAATTATTATGAAATTTGAACCTTTTTAACTGAGGAAACTGCAGTCAGACAGCGTGACGTCATTGAGCCGTATTCTGTTGCTCTTCGGTTTTGCAGTGTGTTTATTCTGTTGCTCTTCGGTTTTGCAGTGTGTTTATTCTGTTGCTCTCAGGTTTTGCAGTGTGTCTCTTCTGAGCTAAAACAAGAGGTTTTGGACTCCAGTGTTGAGATGTTCCATTCACAGCCGCTAATGTGTTGCACGTGTTTCTCAAATGCCTGAGACATCTCCTCTTGTGTCTTGCCTCATATTCTTGTGTCAATCAGAAGAAAAAAAACTCTTTAAATCTTTATCAGAGAAATGGCTTGATGGTTTTCTGAAGAGGAAGTGAGCAGCACTGACACGAGTCAAAAACACAGAACAAAAGTGCAGCCAGGACAGTGACGATATCTGCTTTTTATCACTTTGACTTCACACACTCGAAAAAGCAGAAGGACGGCCAAGGCCACACACATTTGCACAACTTAACAAAAGTGTCTGGAGCTGGAGCCGATACCTCAGTGATTTAAAGTCGGCGTGATTGACAGGTGGATTAACCAATCAGAGAAATGCACGGTCTGTTTGTGTCAGAGTGGTTCTGGTTCTGGTTTATCAGTTAAAAAGAAAGAAAAGAGGACTGAAAACCAGGAAACTGAGGGTTTGCCACTTGCTGGTCTCCATGGAGATATTGCCTCGATTATGCCACAGTACGGAAATGAACTTTTGAGCTATAAAACACCTGTAATTTAAAAGGTATATTGTGCAACTTTTCTGGTTGAGGGTCCGTCAAATGCTTTTCTCCATTGCTTTGTCTGGAATGTTCCTCAGTATGGCATTAAACCATTTTGTATCTTCATGGAGACCAAACCAGACCAAGTTACAGGTCAGATCTGCGGAGAGGCGACCCCGCTCACAGTCAGAATATTCTTTTTTCTAGGCATTTTTGAGCTGTAAAACCACCTGTAATTGAATAAATGTAAGGTAGAGCTGTTTAATGTCACACTGTGGAACATTCCAGGCCGAGCAATGAGCAATCTTCATACCGTCTGTGTTACATTATGCAACCGGCCAACAGATCATAACTTTCTTTTTCATTTTAACAATATGTTGATCAGATGTTCCTCCTTCCATTTGTGAAGGTTTTAATCGATCAGAATAAATTCAATCTTTTTATCAGGTCACATATCTAAAGCTGAAGTGCCTAAAAGTGGCTCAGTACATTTTGTTCCTTTGCTTTGCGTGTGTGTGTGTGTGTGTGTGTGTGTGTGTGTGTGTGTGTGTGTGTGTGTGTGTGTGTGTGTGTGTGTGCGTGTGTGTGTACATGACCCACTTTGTACACTTTGCATCCTCGCTCCAAAATTCACTTCTATCTCTTAGCAACACCTTCCACGGTTCAGAGGAGATGGGAAAGTGAATGTGAAACTGTCAGCAAATCTAATGGAAGAGTCCAGATGCACTGATTCGATTCTAGTATTGGATATCGGCGCCGATATTGAAAATTTTGATATCGGTTCAGTCGATATCAGTTCAGTCAGTATCTTATTTTGGCCTATAAATTGGTGGAATAAGATGAATTACTGACTAATGTTGGCTCAAAACACTTCATAACATTGAGCTTGTATTTTTTTTCAAAGTTGTTCTATAATTACTTTATGAGATACAGTAAATCAAATGGACTTAAACTGTGATGAATACTGAACATATTTTTTCTATTTTATGGTGAACATTCAGGACTCCACATATAAACTTGAGACTATTTTGGGACTAAACCAGGAACGAAATCAGGGCTAAACCAGGAATAAACCAAGACTAAAACACACCAAAACCAAGTCTACACAAGGTGCAAAGTGGTCTCCAACCAGGACTAAACCAGGACTAAACCTGGACTAAACCAAGACAAAAACACAACAAAACCAAGTCTACATAAGAAGTAAAATGGGCTCAAACCAGGGCTAAACCAGGACTAAACCAGAACTAAACCAGGGCTAAACCAGGACTAAACCAGAACTAAACCAGGGCTAAACCAGGACTAAACCAGAACTAAACCAGAACTAAACCAGGGCTAAACCAGGACTAAACCAGAACTAAACCAGGGCTAAACCAGGACTAAACCAGAACTAAACCAGGACGAAACCAGAACTAACCCATCACTTAGCCAAGACAAAAAACAAAACAAAACCAAGTCTACATAAGAAGTAAACTGGGCTCAAACAGGACTAGTTCCGCCCTAAACCAGAACTAAACCACAAGTAAAACAAAACTAAACCAAGACAAAAACACAACAAAACCAAGACCATATAAGAAGTAACCTGGGCTCAAATCAGGACTAAACCAGGCCTGAACCAGAACTAAAACCGGATTAACCAGGACTAAAACACAGCAGAACCAAAACCACATAACAAGTAAACTGACCAGGACTAAACCAGGACTAAACCAGGACTAAACCAGGCCTAAACCAGGACTAAACCAGGACTAAACCAGGCCTAAACCAGGGCTAAACCAGGACTAAACCAGGCCTAAACCAGGACTAAACCAGGACTAAACCAGGCCTAAACCAGGACACATTAGTCATCCACTGTACCTACTACAAACCCCTGCATGTCCCTTTTGAATCGTACAGGTTTTTCTTTTGAGTTTTGTGTCATAAAGGTTTTTTCTTTTGAGTTCAATTATATCCACACGAATGAACCTGCAGTTTATCGTCTTCCTCGAATGTCATTTTGAGAATAAAAACGTATTGTGCCGTCTACAACTCCACACAGGAGCCGGCTCTTTGTATAGTGGCTAATTATAATGATGATTGCAGACTGGAGCTGAAAACAACTTATAATTATGCTATATTTTGTGATTGCAATTTGGGTCTGAGTGAGGGGCCGCCGTGGCTGAAAGCGGATTTGTGAAGATCAAGAACATCAGGGGAAATCATTTGATATCTCTGCATTTCCTTTACATATTTTTGTATATACTCAAAGTTCATCGTGACTTAGATAGAACAGGGCTTAGTCCAGTTTAAGACCAGGTTTAGTCACAGTTTAGACCTGGTTTAGTTCTTTGTTTGGAGCTGTTATACTGTATTTGCAATGGTGCATATATAAAGGGACATAACGAACCCACTATCTGCCACGTTCCAAATTGGAAGTGATCGCGGAGGTATTTTCGGCTCCATCAACTCTGGCTCCAGTTGATTTTACACTGAAGAACTGTCACATCTCTCTGGAACTGCCGGCCTCGTCATTTTTATCCTAAAATGTTCGTATTAACCCGCCCACCCTGGTGTTTTGATTTTGCTATTTTGGCAGCGAAAAAATTCCTATTCCTAATATAAAACCGTTTTATACTTACTTAACTTAAACTGTGATGAATATTTAAAATATTTTTTTAATTTTATGGTGAACATTCATGACACCACATAAAAACTTAATACTATTTTGGGACTAAACCAGGAACGAGATCTGGACTAAACCAGAACTAAACCAAGACTAACTCAGGACTAAACCACAACAAAACTAAGTCTACACAAGGAGTAAACTGGTCTCAAACCAAGACTAAACCTGGACTAAACCAGGACTAAACCAGGGCTGAACCCGGACTAAACCAGGACTAAACCAGAACTAAACCAAGACTAACTCAGGACTAAACCACAACAAAACTAAGTCTACACAAGGAGTAAACTGGTCTCAAACCAAGACTAAACCTGGACTAAACCAGGACTAAACAGGACTAAACCAGGGCTGAACAGGACTAAACCTGAACTAAACCATGACTCAATCAGGACTAAAATACAACAAAACTAAGTCTACGCAAGGAGTAAACTGGTCTCAAACCAAGACTAAACCTGGACTAAACCAGGGCTGAACCCGGACTAAACCAGGACTAAACCAGAACTAAACCAAGACTAACTCAGGACTAAACCACAGCAAAACTAAGTCTACACAAGGAGTATACTGGTCTCAAACCATCACTAAACCTGGACTAAACCAGGACTAAACAGGACTAAACCTGAACTAAACCATGACTCAATCAGGACTAAAATACAACAAAACTAAGTCTACACAAGGAGTAAACTGGTCTCAAACCAAGACTAAACCTGGACTAAACCAGGACTAAACCAGGATTAAACCAGGGCTAAAACACAACGAAGCCAAGTCCACACAAGGAGCAAACTGGGCTCAGATCCGGAATAACTCCTGTAAGTGCCACCCTCATGAGCTTCATTTGACTGGAACGTTATGGGTGATGTCCAGAGGTGGGAAAAGTACTGAAAAATTGTAATTAAGTAAACGTATCTTTACTTTGCTTAATTCCTACTCAAGTAAAAGTAACCATCTAAAAATCTACTCAAGTAAAAGTGAAAAGGTACTTAATTTAAATTGTAATTTGAGTAAAAGTTACTTAGTTCCTTTCATTTATTTAATGTAAAAAAGGATGAGTCATAAATCTAATCCAGTACAAGTTGTTTTCATCAACATTTAGATTTGATGTGGAGGTTTTGAGCACTGACAGCTCTGTCCAGCAGGGTAAAACATAAAAAAATACTAAAATTAGGAAATAGAAAAATAGCAAATAAAATCAATAAAAGAGGACCACACGATTCTCACGCTGAGGAACAGTGTATTTTTAAACGAGACTTACAAGAATCGATAAAGGGAGCGCTCTTAACGTGAGGCGGGAGAACGTTCCGGAGTTTGGGGCCGACCACAGAAAAGGCCCCGTCGCCCCCAGGGTCACCTCGGCTTTTGAGACTCATTTTCGGGATGACAGGTTGGAGCACAGACACAGATACATGTGCACGGTTTGAAAACGAGATGGACGGAGGTAAGATCATGCTCCACGTAATGGCAGAAACTTTGCCATCTCCATGGAGCAAAACAGAAACCGAGAACTTTTTGGCAATAACGACTGTCCAGTTTATTCACGGTGAGCATTCCAGGGAAAGAAATAACCTAATACTTGGTTTCTGTTGGTTTAGACCTGCTTAATTAGTCCTGCATGTGTACTTCTTTTTCCTTATTTAGTCCTGGTCTAGACCTTTGTTGGTACAAATCCTCGTTCAAGTCCTAATTTAGTCCTGGTGAACTCAAAAAAACAGATTTCATAGAAAACATTGGACCACAGGCACCATCATGCGTTTTTAGTTTGGTGTTTATGGGTGTCATTTCGAGGACTTTCGGCCCATTCAAAAGATATAATATTTAGTTTACAATTGCCAATCGCTACGGCAACGGTGCCAAAACCCATGGATGCTTTTGTGTGCGCTTTAGTTAAAAACAGACTCGTATTCCAGCGGAGAAACGAGGTGTTTGGAAACAAGCTGGCATCTCCACCAAACCACCAGAAGTATTTTTTGGCAATAAAAAATGTTCAGTTTACTCTACTTAAGGCTGCTGAATAAATGCATGATATATACAAACATTTAGTACCGTACTGTGGAACATTCCAGAGAAAGTCCTGGTTAAGTCCTTAGATATTACATAAAAAAAAATACTGGACCACGACACCTCTTATTGGTGCGTTTCAGTCTGGTGTTTATAGGTGCCGTTTTGAGGACTTTCGGCCCATTTAAAGGATATATTTGGTTTTCAATAGCCAATCGCCACGGCAACGGTCCCAAAACCCATGGATGCTTTTGTGTGTGCTTTAGTTAAAAACAGACTCGAGGTGTATGGAGACAAGTCGGCATCTCCACCAAACCAAGTATTTTTTGGTAATAAAAATATTCAATTTATTCAAGGTAACTGAATAAATGCATAATATACATACATTTAATGCCATACTGTGGAACATTCCAGAGAAAGTCCTGGTTAAGTCCTTACAGATTACATAAAAAAAAAAAAAAACATTGGACCACTCATACCTCTTATTGGTGCGTTTCAGTTTGGTGTTTACAGGCGCCATTTTGAGGACTTTCAGCCATTCAAAAGATATAATATTTAGTTTTCAATTGCCAAACTCTACGGCAATGGTCCTATGGATGCTTTTGTGTGTGTTTTAGTTCAAAACAGACTCATATTCCAGCACAGAACCAAGTCGAGATCTCCACCAAATCAAGTATTTTTTGGCAATAAAAAATATTCAGTTTATTCAAGGCAACTGAATAAATACGTGATATATACAAACATTTAATGCCATACTGTGGAACATTCCGGGGAAAGTCCTAATTCAAGTCCTTATTTAATCCTTAAAGATTACATAGAAAACATCGGACCACTGACCACTGACATTCAAGTATTTCAGTTTGGTGTTTACAGGTGTCATTTTGAGGACTTTCGGCCATTCAAAACATATAATATTTAGTTTACAGTTACTAATTGCTACGGCGACGGTCCCAAAACCCATGGATGCTTTTGTGTGCGCTTTAGTTAAAAACAGACTCGAGGTGTATGGAGACAAGTCGGCATTTCCACCAAACCAAGTATTTTTGGCAATAAAAATGTTCCATTTATTCAAGGTAACTGAATGAATGCATAATATACATACATTTAATACCATACTGTGGAACATTCCAGAGAAAGTCCTAGTTCAAATCCTTATTTAGATCAGTTAAGTCCTTACACATTACATAAAAAAACACTGGACCGCTGACACGTCTTAATCAAGCGTTTCAGTTTGGTGTTTATAGGTGCCATTTTGAGGACTTTCAGCCCATTCAAAATGTATAATATTTAGTTTACAGTTGCCAATCGCTACGGCAACAGTCCCAAAACCCACGGATGCTTTTGTGTGCGCTTTAGTTAAAAACAGACTCGTATTCCAGCGCAGAATTGAGGTCAGAATGTGGCACATGCTCCGTCCCTAAAATAACTTTCACTTGTTTAAATGAAGGGGCATCGCAGCTGTGGACCATTACCGGCTCGGGCCCCGTGTGGCCAACGCTGCGCCCACTCTCCCCGGAATAGAGGATGTAATTCGCAACTGTCTAAATAAACATTAAGTCATCTGAGAATATCTTATGCTAACAGCGCTAATGCTAACTCTGTCTAGGGACAACACTGTAAAAAAATAATGTTGCGCAATCTGGCAGTTGGCCCATATTGTCTTACACAAGAATGGAGCAAAAATAACTTGAACATGCATTCTTACTGTGACGGGGGCTCGCTTTCCACTGATCTGACTTGTCACTTGTGTTAGTAGGTAGTGGTGCCAGTTTAATGCATAGACTGTGTATATAAGCTGTCAAATAAGACTTTAAAAAAAATGAAAAAAAAGAACTACTGTAAAATACCAAATAAGAGCCTGAGTGTTTCTTTGACTTCACAGACCAGGTTTTTATTTAAGACATATGTGTCAAACATGCGGCCCGGGGGCCAGATCCGGCCCTCCAAGACCTTTAATCTGGCCCTCGGCTGATTTTTCTATTAAAATAC
>CM060673.1:31910724-32138224 GCA_030686955.1 Odontamblyopus rebecca
TAGTAATAGCAGTATAGCAGCAGCGGCAACAATAATAATGGCTGCGGCAGCGGTGGCAATGGTGGTGGTAATAATAAGTAGTAATAACAGCGGCAGCGGTGCAATAGTGGTAGTAGTAATAGTATTAGCAACAAGCGGTAGCAGCAGCGGTGGTAGTAATAAGTAATATAGCAGCAGCAGCAGCAGTAGCAACAATAGTAGCGCAACATAGTAATAACAGCAGCAGCAGAAGTAGCAGCAATAGCAGTAGTAGTAAGCAGCAGCAGCAGCAGCAAGCAGTAGCACAGCAGTAGTAGTAGTAGTAGTAGCAGTAGTAGTAGTAGCAGCAGTAGCAGCAGCAGTAGTAGTAGTAGTAGCAGTAGTAGCAGCAGTAGCAGCAGTAGTAGTAGTAGTAGTAGCAGTAGTAGCATAATAAGCAATAGGTAATAGGCAGTACTGTTAGAGTAATAGCAGTATAAGGGCATAAGCAGTAGCTGTACTATAAGAGTGGTGGAAATAGTAGTAGCCATATAAGAGCTGGCAATAGCAGTATAAGTCACAGGCTACAGTTATAGTAGTAGTTGTACCAGAGCCTGGAGTGTGTGTACCTCCAACTCCAGAGGGTTGTGCAGGTTTTTACAGTTTTCCAAAGGCAGTAGTAGGATGAGTCATCAGTTAGTTGACGTAGTAGTAGTAGTAGTAGTAGTTGTATAAAACATAATGTAGTAGTAGTAGTAGTAGTAGCAGTAGTAGTAGTCGTAGTAGTTGTTGTTAGTAGTAGAGTAGTAGTAGTACCAGAGCCCAGAGTGTGTGTACCTCCAGCTCCGGAGGGTTTTGCAGCAGACGGTTTTCCAAAGGCAGTAGTAGTAGTAGCAGCATTAGCAGTAGGATGAGTCACAGGTTAGTTGATATAGTAGTTGCACTAGTATAAAACATAATGTAGCAGTAGTTAGTAGTATAAAACATAATGTAGCAGTAGTTAGTAGTATAAAACATAATACAGTAGTAGTAGCCATACCCAGAACCTAGAGTGTGTGTACCTCCAGCTCTGGAGGGTTTTGCAGTAGACGGTTTTCCAAAGGCAGTAGTAGGATGAGTCATCAGTTAGTTGACATAGTACTAGCAGTAGTATAAAACATAATACAGTAGTAGTAGTAGTAGTAGTAGTAGTACTAGCAGTAGTAGTAGCAGTAGTACCAGAACCTGGAGTGTGTGTACCTCCAGCTCCGGAGGGTTTTGCAGCAGACGGTTTTCCAAAGGCAGTAGTAGGATGAGTCATCAGTTAGTTGACATAGTACTAGCAGTAGTATAAAACATAATATAGTAGTAGTAGTAGTAGTAGTAGTAGTAGTAGTAGTAGTAGTAGCAGTAGGATGAGTCATAGGTTAGTTGACATAGTAGTAGTAGTAGTAGTAGTAGTAGCAGTAGTACCAGAACCTGGAGTGTGTGTACCTCCAGCTCCGGAGGGTTTTGCAGCAGACGGTTTTCCAAAGGCAGTAGTAGTAGTAGTATTAGCAGTAGGATGAGTCATAGGTTAGTTGACATAGTAGTAGTAGTAGCAGTATTAGTAGTAGTAGTACCAGAGCCCAGAGTGTGTGTACCTCCAGCTCCGGAGGGTTTTGCAGCAGACGTTTTTCCAAAGGGAGTGGGAGCCTTTAAGTCGGTGGTGAGTCAGAGCTGTGGGGCTTTTGTCCTCCGTGACCTCTCATACCTCCTGATACTTCATGGTTCAGTAGTACACAGTCATGAGTAAAGTACCCTGGATTTACACAACTGCTGCTTTCCTCTTCAGGATCAGTGAATCGGAAAATGGCGGAGAGGAAAAATATTCTTTGGGGATTATAATTTGGATCCGTGCATGGCCAAGGTTCAGGTTTGACAGAAAATCCAAGGTTAAAGTGACGGTATATTCAACTTTTAGCATTTAAACCTTCAAATTGGCAAATGTTGAAGCTGAACTGAGTACTGAGGGTCCGCTACCTGCTTGTCTCCATGGATGTTATTGCTTTGCCTGGAATATCCCATGGTATGACTTTAAACACATCCATCTACACTGTAAACCCGACACTGTAAAGTTTATAGTCTTATTATTTTTAATGCATGTAAAAAAATAAATAAATAAAATAAAACACACAAAATCTTTAATAAGTAGTATTCAGTATTGAATTAAAAATAATAATTTGACATTCCTTAAAATATTTTATTGAGGGTAATTATTGTTACTGATCAAGATAAATATTGATTTTGACTGTATGATCATGTGAAACAGTTTCTGGTTATTGTTCCCTATAAAAAAAACAATTTAAATAATTAATCAAATGTGCAGAAATTCAGATAATTGCATCTCAAAATTAAACATTATAATTAAGTACAGCATCTAACATTTTAATTATTCAGGAATCTATTTTTTTTATTAATTTGAGCATGTTTCTATTGCTCAAAAATACAATAATGCCTCCTGTAAATAGGGGTGACTCTCCACAGATCTGACCTGTAATGTAGTTTAATCCATACTGTAGAACATCCTAGAAAAACCAATAACGTTTCCATGGAGACAAGCAAGTGGTGGACCCTTCAGTAGAAATGTTATGCCTTTTTGCACTGTCATTTTTTGCACTGTCATTTCCCAGACGGTGCAAATGTGGAAAGATAAGTTTAATGTCATACTGTGGGACATTCCAGGCTCAGTGGTAATATTGCCATGGAGATAAGCAGATGACAGACTCTGCAAATCCAACTGTAATAGAATCCTCAGTGATAATCTCTGAAGGTGCAGGTGTAACTGAGACAAAGACAAGTGTATTTTAGCTGGAATACAACAAAAAAAAGCTCCAGATTACCTATTCATCCTTGTTACGACCCAGCTCTGCTCGGGACCGCGGAAGTAACAAAATAACCAAGATGTAAAATGGAATAAATAAGGTAATTTAATTAAAAGGAATGTACAAGGTAAATTAAACAAAACAGGCTAAAATATGTACATAAAAGAACCTAAACTAAGAAACACAAGGACGGGACTGAAATACGAGTTTTGTGCCTAAACGGGTCACGTAGGTCTGTACAAAAACACAAGTGACGGACTAAGGGACACATAACAAAATCACAAAAGTCCCTAAACAAAAGTCACATAAACCTACAAACAGAATCGAGTGACAACTAAAAAGACACAAAACAGAACTAAACTAAACACAAAGTTAGACTCACACACTAAAGAGACGCAAACAGAAAATGGCAAACTGGCCACAAAGGCCACAGCCCCGAACAGGTGAGAGGAATCTGCTTAAATAGGGGGAGGAGTCTGGAGGTGAGGTGGGAGTGGCCGAGGGTTGAAGTTCCCACCAATCAGGGACCAGGGCTCAACCAGCAGAAATCCAAAGGACAAAACAATTAAAGCACACAACAAATCAAAGAACTGGAGGCCTGGGGCCGTAACAATCCTATTTTATGTTTTTTGTTCTTTTTTTTTTAATTATCATTATATTTTGCATTTAGATTATTATATCACAGAGATTGTGAATGAAGAAAAAACAAACAAACAAACAACAATAAAACACATGTAGTTACTTGAAAACTGCCTCCTAATGACATCACGAGTTAGAACAGAGCATTTGGAGCTTCTCAATCGTAGTCAGACTAATAAAAAACAGGATTACTCAAAAACAAAACACAACTCCGGGTATATTTTTGACATAGCCACAATATTATAGCTCGGTTTAAAGCTCACAAGAGTCAATTTAGCATAATGTACGACTTTTAATCCCAGAAATACTCCGGTGCCGCCTCTGTAATGTGAAAGCGCAGCAGTGAGAGCTAATGGATGTATGCAGAACACTTTATTGTCCCCACAGGGAAATTTGTTCGGTGTACTTGACCCATCCGTCGTGCATCCCCGGGGCCATCTGTCACCTGCGGCGCTCAGGGACCACTCTGGGGGATTAGGCTATAGTGTGCATGGCTGTAGTATGAGAGGGGAAAGTTCAATGAGAATGAATCCATCGCGCAGAGAATGGGCCTATATAATCTTATTGGTGGATACTACACGAGCACGAGGCCGTTCCTGGATAATATTTAACTGCGTCTCACCCCAAAGCTAATCTTATCAGGTTTAATACGGCGCACAATTACACAACGCACTTTTATTGCGATCGTAAAAGCCAGAGCAATACGTGTATCGACCGTTTTTCAAAATAAAATAAAACAGGAAAAAAACAACAACTCTTTTCTTCATTATTTGTCACTAAAACCAATATGAAAATAAAAACAGATAATTATAACGGCTGTTTCCCCGAACCAAACTCCTGGTCCTGATGTCCAGTGTGGAGCATCTATGTCAAGAGCGTAGGTTTGATCTCACACAGCCACATCAAGCAGAATTCTTCAGCACTTTTCTTTAGGCTAGATTAGAACATGTTTGCAATGAACAGGTTTGGCCTCGGGTCACAGCTCAATAATATGAGCCTGTTGTGAGCACGAGTCTTACTCCTGCGGTGGTGAACTAACTTCTTATATCCTGTTTTTTTTGGGCGGTGGCCTGATTGTTTTGCCTGACCCTGTTCTCGTATCACTGAATACATCTCAGAACGTCTAATAAATAAAATGCGAAGTAAAACATGTTGAATTAATACTATAGAGCACATGTGTCAAACATGCGGCCCGGGGGCCAGATCCGGCCCTCCAAGACCTTTAATCTGGCCCTCGGCTGATTTTTCTATTAAAATACTTAAAATTTTCAGATTTTTCTGTTAATTTTCTGCACCGTTTAGCATAGCAGCGTCTCCGGCGTTTCTGTACGTTGCGACTCCCACCAGAGCAGCACAAATGAAGACTTTCCTCTTTCCAAACGCTCTTAAAGGACGATCGTTTTGACTGTCGACCGTGACCCTCATCAGCAAAATGTCAAAAAATGAGAAAAGCAGATGCTGAGTTCAGGATTTCCCAAGAAAAATAGTCTAATTCTTATTTGTTGACAGAGGTGAATGGGAAATCTGTGCTCAGTGTGTTTGGAACAAGTGGCGTTGCTCGAGGAATATAATCTTAAACACCACTACGAGACACGGAGAAAAATACAATAACTTGAAGAGAGAACTGAGTTTTCTGATCCGGCCCTTTTGGGATCAAAGTAGTTTCCATACGGCCCCCGGACCAAAATGAGTTTGACACCCCTGATATAGAGTTTGGAAAAATATCAGAATAAATGTATATTTTTGTTTATTAAAATAAAATGGCAAATATTGGTAGGGACGATTTTGTCTTCCCCAAATATTGGTTGTGACATGTCCCCACCGTCCCTGTGCAAATCTACGCCCTTGGTCTGCGTGCACCATGTCATCAGCAGACCGCCGAGCCGATCGCTAAGACTAAACCAGGACTAAACCAGGACTGATTTAGATCTTTTTCGGTCCTGGTTTCCTTTCTCCAAACAGACAACAAACTGTAGCTAACTTCTTAGGTTCCTTTCTAAGACAATGTAGCCAAGTGTATTTGTACCTTGTTGACATGTTTCGGCTGCTGCTGTGAGCCATCTTCAGAACTGTCACCGGTGTTGGTGGTGACGTGTCATATATCAGCTGTTGTTACTTCCTGTAGGCGTGGTCAGCCTGATGGGACCTGCAGGTCGCCCAGACTGACCACGCCTCCTGTCGCCCGGTGGTCTCTGGAGGAGGGTGTCCCAGGTGTGTGAAAGGAGGAACGCGCCGTCATCACGGTTGATGCTGTCAGTGCCTCGTTTCCTGATCTCAATGGCCTCCCTGATCCAGCGTTTGAACTTGTTGTTCTCCGATCCAATGACCCAATGACATGGTCAGTCTGGGCGACCTGCAGGTCCCATCAGGCTGACCACGCCTACAGGAAGTAACAACAGCGTCACCACCAACACCGGTGACAGTTCTGAAGATGGCTCGCAGCAGCAGCCGAAACATGTCAACAAGGTACAAATACACTTGGCTCCATTGTCTTAGAAAGGAACATAAGAAGTTAATGCATTAAGAAGACAAAATGAATATTTTTGGCATAACAAACTGTAGCTCTTTCACAAAATAATTTAGTAAAAAAAATACTAAATAGAAAAAAATCTGTATATATCGATAGAGGAGCCCATGATATCAATACTGTATCATCACATTAAATGATACGATATACTGTATATTTTATATGATACTTATGATATGATATTTCAGTATTTTTGCTCACCCCAAGTTGTCCCTTTGAATGTCTTTAAAATCTGGCTGTAAATCTTTGTTGTTGTTTGATTTGGACAAAATATGTTGTATTACTTATTACTGACTGAACTTTTTAACTCTTAAATGTTCAATATTCAGAAAATGGACACGTGTGAGCTTTAATCCATGTTAGTATGTTGTTTCTTCCTCAAAAACATACACACAGTCCACCTTGTGATGTCATGAAGAGGTAGTTTTCAAGTGAACCGCTCGTTTTACCTTTAGTTCAGTAGAGATGGCCAATTCCAGGCGTATCTAAGGCTACGTTCAGATTTCTGGACTTAATGCTCAATTCGGATTTTTTGGCGAGGTCGTTCACATTTCCAGTTAAATGCGACTTGTGTGTGATCTTCTCCAGTGTGAACTTTAAACGCCCCAAAAGTGTCCCCCATGAGCACCGGAGAACACGACGACCTCACAGCAGCGAGCTCAGCGTTTACAGCAGTCGCCTAAACATGAACACAAGGATTGAACGCCTGGAGAAACACGTTTTTGGCCTATTTCAGTAGCAGACATGTTGGCGTTGGGCTGTATTGGCTCACGACAGGAGCTTGTTACGGCACAATAGCCGAACTCTCGCTTGTTGATGACGTGTAGGTCAGATGTAGGTCGGATGAATGCTCCTGGCCGTTCAGACTGAAGATCAGATGTGTATCGGTTTTGGGAGCACGGATCCAAGTGGCTTGGGTCACATTTGAAAAAAATCAGATCTGTCGTTCAGACTGCCATTAAAAGATCAGATACGTAGCATGTAGGGGCAAAAAAAATCAGATTTGGATCACTTCAGGCTGCAGTCTGAGCGTAGCCTTTATGATTCCAGTGAAGGTGTGTGGAGTTTAAAAGAACTTCTTGTATTACCGCACAACATTACAAAGCGGAACGCAGTGTTTTCTGTTTGAGACGAAGCTCAAATATGCAGGGTTTGTGCGCATGAATGAAACCAAACTCAACTCCAGCTCTGTTTTTGATGAAGAAACATTATAACAAACATTAGAACACAGCATAACATGAAATCTTTAGCGACTGAACTGAATAATCACGGAACTTATCATGTCAAATGTTACCAAAACACCACAATAATAACGCAGCCTAATAATATCACACGTTTTCTATTTCTCCTCGTCTTGTGCAGCCCAGCCGGCACAGTTCTCCTTTGATTGGGCTGCTATTGTGTGAACATAAAGGCATTGTTCTAGCAGTGGGAGTTTCTGTGAGCCTATAGATGAAGGCAGATCTGTGCACAGTCTCAGAGCTGTGGGTGTCTTCACATTGTGGAACTGTGAAGCAGCCGCTCTGTGCTGCGCCAGGCCTCTGTGAAAAATGCATTTATTTCCTTGACGTGGGGGTTTATTGGAGCGGTGAGCAATGCCCTAAAGACTTCCACGAGTGTGTTTGTTAGCATGTGTTTTGGAGAATGCACTGCAAAAAGAAAAGGTCCGACAGTGTTACGCCAAATGAGCTTTAAAGATGCGTCGTGTAACTTTTCCGGTGGAGGGTCCGTCAAATGTTTTTCTTCATAGAGATGTTGTTGCGTTGTTTGGAATGATCCACGGTAAACCTTTCTATCTCCATGGAGACCAAACCGGACCAAGTTACAGGTCGGATCTGTGGAGAGAGCTGACCCCGCTCACAGTCAGAATGTCAGTTTTTCTAGGGATTTTTGAGCTATGAAACCACCTGTAGTTGAATAAATCTAAGGTAGAGCTGTTTAATGTCACACTGTGGAACATTTCAGGCAGAGCAGTGACATCATCCATATTGCTGGGTTTCAGATGACATCACAACATTCTATAAAACCAATGTTATTTAATACAGATGGGGCCAAGCCAAATTAATATTGTTAAAATGCAGATTTTTGATGCTGTACAGTGAGTTCTTGTGTGAACACTGATAGAAATGTTCAGGTTCAACATTTGTGAATTTACATTTCTAATATTTCATGATATGGTACGATGTAATAAACAGGGAAAACAGGCTCTTGGCCCCGTCTGAGAGTATAACACCATCACGTTCTAGAATCTGAAAACCACCAGTTGCCACCATGTTTGGTCAAGAATAAGTTAATGTCATTCTGGGGGTATCTGAGTCCTCCTTTATCGTGTGAATAAATATCGTGAGCCAATTTGATTGTTTTAAGGAGAAAATAAAGGCCTATGACAATCATAACATCCAAAACCATACAAGAAACCACAGTTTTGAAACTGTGAAGAAATTTCTCTCACTTTCACACTCTGGCGAGTTAAGGTTTTTTGCCTTTGTAGGGCAGAATAGAAACAAACAGGTGGACCCCCAACCAAAAAGTTACGGTGCACCTCAGTGGTATAAGAAGGTGCCACCTGCATGTCTCCATGGAGATAGGTGTATTTATTGCCAAAAAACCCCAAACAAACAAAACACTTAACAAACACTTGAAAAACCTTATTTCTGTGAGCATGCTCGCCTCTAAACAGATCAGACCTGTAAATTGGACTGGTGCATGATGTCATAATGTAGAACAAACACTGAAGGCAAAGCTAAAATCTACTTATTGAAACTTATTGTCACTTTTTTGTTGGGGTCTGTCACCTGCTTATTTCCGTTTAGATGTCATTGCTCTACCTCACATTTATCGATTATAGGTGGATTTATAGCTCAAAAATACCTAAAAATACATGTTTTCTGCATTCTGACTGTGAGCAGCGTCGCCTCTCCATACCAATACCAATACCATACCAATACCACACTGTGAAACATTCCAGACAAAGCATCTCTGTGAAGAAAAGCGTTTGACAGACCCTCCAGCAGAAATCTACATGACGCAAGTTCAAACTAGTGGAAAAGACTCAAATCAAGATTCATATTCTGATTTAAAAGGATTATTATTAGAACGTGTTTTTGCAGTGCATGTTTGAGTTTAAATTGAACTCTTCAGTCAGTGTCTCGTGTCCAGCTGCATTCCTTTATCCACCCTCATCTCTACACGGGATTGCACAATTCAGCTGTCACACGGCGGTAATCCGGTAAGAACAATGAAGAATGAGCTCCCTCCGTCCTCCTCTTTGTAATATATCACGCAAAAATCCACTGCACAGATGACATTTGTTCCACTTCGATCTCCGAGGACCACAGGAAATGCAAGCTTTTATTAAAACTAAGGAATAAGGCTGCGGGGTTATTGAGTCTGTCACTTCCCGTCTCATTCTGATACGTAGAAATGGCTTTAGACGCAGATGCCACATTCAGTACTCACTGCACTTCATCTGCCGTGGTGTGGTGGCTTATAAATACAGTACGATTAGTTTGGGAGTTTATTTTAACAGCAACTATGGAGATAAATGGTGGCGAGGTGGTTAGTGGACTTACCTCATAGCAATAAGGTAACTAGTTCAATTCTGTGGACCATTTGGTATTTTGGTGTGGAGTTTCTATGTTCTTCAGGGGCTGATCGACCCAAAATTATTTAATTAAAAAGTAGGGATCTAACAATAACCAAAATATGATGATATCGTATCGTCAAAGGTCTCACAATAATATCGTGAAACATCACAATATATCGAATCCCAAGTCTCTTTGCTTAAAGTGGAACTCCTGCACGTTTGAAGCTAAAGTCCGTTTCTAGAGGTGGTGGAATTTGGTCAGAAGCCAAAAAACGGCACAGATCAGTGTTTCCTCGGTGGAGATCTCACTGTGGCAGTGAGTCTGTCAAGACAACAAACTAGTGTAGTGATGGGGGAAGTTCTTAACTTCCACGTAAAACTCCAATTTGCTTCACACTGAAGAAGCTTAACACCACTTTAACCCATCTTACAACAGCCACGAGTCTAACAAACAAAACGCTCTGCCTGGTTCACTCATTAGCATCTGGAAACATTATAAAATAACTTTATAAGCAGCCTTAGCATTACCTTAACATTAGCTTGTTGATTTTCTGCTGCGCATTGCAAAAGCTCAAAAGACTCGATCACCGATGACGTTTCTAATGCCATTTATTTAAAGTTTCAGTTCCTCTTCTTCTTCCCCATCAGTAGTCGATCCTCACTTGTTGCTTCTGGAGGCTCGAGCCTCTCGCCGCCGCTGGAGTCGACACTCGAGTCTTTTGGGCTTTCACATGTGCAGTGGGAAATCAACAAGCAAATGCTTGACTCCTGGCTTTGTTGTACGATTGGGTTAGAAAGAAGTGTTAAGCTTCTTCTGTGCAAATTGGTGTTTAATGTGGAAGTTCAGAACTTGCCCCCATCACTGCACTAGTTTGTTGCCTTGACAGACTCACTGCCACAGTGAGATCACCGAGGAAACACTGATCTGTGCCATTTTTTGGCTTCTGACAGAATTCCACCACCTCTAGCAACGGACTTTAGCTTCAGATGTGCCGGAGTTCAACTTTAACTTTAATTCTGATGCAGAAATAGCAAAAAACAACAACAACAACAATAACAGAGGGCACTACATAGACCATGATCCTTTGCTCCGTTTCAGTGCAGACGACATGAAGAAATAACTGTTCTAAGCACTTTTACATCTTCATTCTTTGGATTAAGTCTTGTTTTATATAATGTTTATATTATTTACAGGAGTTACAGAAGCATTTTTAGAGGAAAAAGGAGCAGATTCACAGTTTTGTTAGGCTCCACAAAATACTGCAATAAATATCGTATCATGAGATGTATATGGTGAAAATATCACACAAAGAGATTTGGATATTGTTCCATCATACGTACAACAAGTTTTAATTATGCTTAACTAACTGATGAAATGTGTCATTGACACTGTAAATATTGTAAATTGCATTGTTTTATGACTTATGTTCATCCCAACCTTCTTCTTTGTTGTAATGTTGTTTGTCTCAGGAACTGCAGATGGAAATTAAACAGCTTTACCTTATATTTACTGTCATTTATTTATAGTCTGGTACAAAGCATCTTTTCATTCTTTTGTGATTAATGCTCCTGTACATCATTCCTGTCAAATAAATCAAATAAACTAAACTAAATATCCCTAACGACAATAAATGTTGTACCAAATGACTGGTCAAAGCATTTTAGAATGTCAGTCTTGTTATTATGTAGAATATTGTAATATCGTGAGCTTTCCCACGATATCGCAATAAATATCGTACTGTGAGGTTCATACCAAGACAATATTGTATCGTGAGACTTGGATATCATTACACCCCTACCAAAAAGTAATGATCTCCATATACAATAATGGATATTTAAATGTAAATCTTTGGTTTTCTTTAACGGTTCATTGTCTTCAGTTTTAAAGGTCTTATACTACACAAAATTGACTCCTGTGAGCTTTAATGTTCTAATGTCGTTACCTCCTCAAAAACAGACCTGGAGTTGTGTTTTGTTTCATTCACACAGTCTGTCTACATCTCTAAAGCCCAAAGTGCTCTGTTCCACCTTGTGATGTCATGAAAAGTTGGTTTGTTCAGTAGAGATCGGCAATACCAGGGCTTAAATGATCCAAATGATTCCAGTGAAGGTGTATGGAGTTTAAAAACACAGCGGAGCACTTCCTATATTACAACATGACATCACAAAGTGGATCAGGGTCTTTCCTGTTTAAGAGAAGAACTCAGTCTACAAATGCAGGGTTTGTGTGTTCAACATGAATGAAACAAAACACAAGTCCAGGTCTGTTTGTGATGAAGAAACTACATTAGAACATAGATCAGAAAAGCAGAATACGGACCTGTTAAACTTAAGCGTGAGCCGTTCTTTTTGTCAGTTAGGAGTTTGCAGGGCCATAAGTGGTAAACAAACTTCTGTCTGACAAAAAGAATCGGCAATCAAAGTCAGCTGTGAGTGTGTTTTGAAGTTTTGTTTAGCACAAGCTCCTGGAGATGGGTTGCTAGGTTCATTGTACTGTGAGCTCCAACTGCTCCTGACAGCTTCAAAATGCACAATGAGGACACGCGTCAGTAGAGTGCACTGACTTGGAGTGGACATTAATATTTAGCTGATAACAATTTAATTACACCACTTTTAATGACATATTGAATCCATATATACTGAGCCAGTAAATGGTACACAGAGTCAAAGACCTACAGAGTTTAATATTTGTGTACTGGACGGGATTTGATGCCCTCTTTGTACAAACAGGGCTATTTGTGGTCTATTTGTTTCTTCACAGATTTGTCCTATTCCTACACCTTATTTATCCACCTGAGCTTTCAGTACTAATGTTGTTTATGTAATAATAATAATAATAATTATTATTATTATTATTATACGCCCGTTGTAAGACGGGACGTATTATGGTATGGCGCTGTCCGTCCGTCCGTCTGTCTGTGGACACTTCAAAGCTTTGAAGTCTTTGAAGCTTTGTCTTCATGAAGAGGCAAAACATGTGGGGCATGCGCCGATATATATATAAGGTATACTGTATTTGTGTATTGTATTGTATATTTTTGTATCGGTCCATGCTGTAGGTCAGTGGTATCAATTTTATGTGACTTCAGGTTTTTTCACACTTGTTATTATTATATTGGTAGTGAACTGCCTTATTGTGCTTACCGGTATGTGCCATAGAACGCCAGTATTGGAATCTTCCAAACTGCACCAACAATTCATCTTTAACTAGGTTTGACAAATTCTAACTTAATTCTATATACAATAATTCAAAGTACGGGTGTATTTTGCCCCGCTGGCGGAGCTCTTGTTATTATTATTATTCATCTAGAAACCATACGAATTACCATATGACAGCTCTACACATGTGTAATGCACTACACGACATGTACATTCATGAAGATCATGAAGAAACACCAGCAACAATAGTGCACTGGTCACACACGTGCACTAATAACACAGCCTGACGTGTCACAGCTGTCCCGGGACGGCCTGTATTTCTAACTAACATCTGATTATTACAAACACAATACTACAAACAATGACTACATCACTAAGAGCTATTTTTAGACACTTGTGTTGAAAGTTAGCGCTGCCATCCGTCTGTCTTCTTCCTCTTATCCGGGGCCGGGTCGCAGGGGCATCAGTCAAAGCATGGACTCCCAGACTTCCCCCACCCCAGACACTTCCTCTAGCTCCTCCAGACGGACCCTGAGACGTTCCCAGGCACAGAGACGTACAGTAGTCCCTCCAGTGTGTCCTGGGTCTAAGTTAGCACTGCTTTGGATAAAATTCAAAACTATTCAATGATACTTTTGGCACACATTGATTTTAGATTTCACTGGTCCACCACACGCCACTGACATACATACAGAGTAAATACACACCGCCCGACATGATTCTGTTATGCTGCTGCAGCGTTAGTGCCTATTGCATTAGGGCTGGGAATCACAGGGTCCCTCATGATCCGATACTATATTCTCTACATGGCTCACGATCATGTCTGATGTATAAATGATATTTTGCACATGACACTCTATGACACATTGCTGTTTTTAAGAGCCAAACACATTTTCACAACAATATTTCTATGTTAAACCTCTACTTGTGTAAAGTTAATAGGAAATACATCTAAATTAAAGGTTCATTGTGTAACTTTTCTGGCGGAGGGTCCATCAAATGCTTTTCTCCATTGAAATGTTACTGCTTTGTCTGGAATTTTTCACAGTATGGGATTACAACTTTCTATCTTCACGGAGACCAAACCAACCACGGACACCAAGTTACAGGTCAGATCTGTGGAGAGTCAGAACCAGCAGGTGACGGACCCTCCACCAGAAAAAATCCACAATGCACCTTTAATCATTAAAACAGTGAATATGTCAAGTGGATCGCATAAACAGGTTTTTTTTCCACCAAATAAGCAACAGAATTGTAGTGCAGGCACAATAAATTGCTAAAAAAAATACCCCAAAATACTCCCACGATAACGATACTGTATCATCAGTGTTTCGATATTTTTGCCCATCCCTGATTGAGAAAGAGACACTTTATTGATCTGTGTAATATGTTTTCCAAGATGAAGATGGCTGTTTAAAATGTCTCATGTTTCAAGGAATTAAAACCGCACAAAGCAACTTTTTAGGTGGAACGTCTGTATCTCCTTGTCTCCATGGGGATGTTATTACTTGCCCGGAATGTCCCGCAGAAAGCCATTAAAATCTATTTTGCGTTTTTCTATTTCGAGAGAGAGAAAGAGGCTTTATTGGTCCCGAGGGAAATTCAAGTTTTGCCACAGCATCATTTTCACTGTGCTTCTCAGTGGCCTTCAGGTCTCAGGTAAGCGTAATGGGAGGACTGGTCAGCGAGGGTCAGCAGGTCTGTGTCAGGGCAGTTTGAGGAGAGGAAGAGCCCCAAGGACAAAAGTGTCTCTCCTCTGTGTCCTGCAGCATCACAGCAGCCTCCAGGGAGAACCAACTATATCTGTATGCTATGTTATGTTTGTTCCATTGTAGGGATCCAGATTTCTCTGTACGATATTTTCACGCTGTGTGTTTCATGGTACGATATTTATTGCAATATTTTGTAGAGCGTAACAAAACTGTGAATATGCTACTTTTTCCTCTTAAAATGCCTTGGCAATACTTGTTCCAAAGAAGTAAGATTTCAAAGCGTTTAGAACAGTTATTTCTTCATGTCGTCTGCACTGAAACGGAGCAAAGGATCATGGTCTATGTAGTACCCTCTGTTTTTTTAGGCTATTGGCTCTATTCACACTTCTGTCACAAACCGGGAAGACATTTTGGTAGCTCTGTTCGCGGTGGTAAGTCTGCCAAAATGTAGGAAAAATGATAAAATGTCCCAGTTTTCTTCATCTCCATGTCACTGTAGCGCTCCGTTATGTTCGGCTCATCAAAAATTCCAACCATACGTCAGTTTTCATCATGTTAATAATAAATAAATAATAAATCATTTAGAATACTTTCGTCTCAGTTTACCGGCAAATAATACTTACCCTGGTAGCCAAACAAGTACTTTTCTACAAAGAACTTAGAAGTAGCCATTCACTAGTTTTGAGCAGAATATAAGTCACATGTGTCAAACATGCGGCCCGGGGGCCAGATCCGGCCCTCCAAGACCTTTAATCTGGCCCTCGGCTGATTTTTCTATTAAAATACTTAAAATTTTCTGATTTTTCTGTTAATTTTCTGCACCGTTTAGCATAGCAGCGTCTCCGGCGTTTCTGTACGTTGCGACTCCCACCAGAGCAGCACAAATGAAGACTTTCCTCTTTCCAAACGCTCTTAAAGGACGATCGTTTTGACTGTCGACCGTGACCCTCATCAGCAAAATGTCAAAAAATGAGAAAAGCAGATGCTGAGTTCAGGATTTCCCAAGAAAAATAGTCTAATTCTTATTTGTTGACAGAGGTGAATGGGAAATCTGTGCTCAGTGTGTTTGGAACAAGTGGCGTTGCTCGAGGAATATAATCTTAAACACCACTACGAGACACGGAGAAAAATACAATAACTTGAAGAGAGAACTGAGTTTTCTGATCCGGCCCTTTTGGGATCAAAGTAGGCTGCATACGGCCCCCGGACCAAAGTGAGTTTGACACCCCTGATATAAGTGAAGTTGGAGGTGCGATTAGAGTCACGTCCTCCAGCTTTGACCGATTATGAAGACCACTGAAGGTGTCATGGTTAATGGTTTATTTTGACATTTGTCCCGTCTGCCTGTGTTTCTGAGTTTGACTTCCTGTTGTATTCATCGTTTGCCCCGCCCTAATGCGCCTCACCTGTGTCTCGTTCATCTGGGTGTATATGCCCCGTGTTCTTCTCTGCCCTTTGTTGGTCCATTGTCTTTATCAGTGTCTTGTCGTGGCTGTTTAGTTTTGATTTTTGGATTTTTCTTTGTTATTAAAGAATTTTTTACTGCAGTCCTGCATTTTGGCTCCTCCCTCTGTTTGTACGTGACAGAAGGTTGCTGAATCCACGGTTTTATCACACTTCAGTGGGTTTCATTGCACCAAAAATATTCATTTTGTCTTCTTAATGCATTAACTTCTTAGGTTCCTTTCTAAGAATGCGAAAAAGAAACAGCAGGGAGACTCACCAGAACACAAAGAGACAAAGCAGAACAGGAAAACCTAAAATCTGCCATATCAGACCACTGTAAAAGAAATAACCACATTATGGATTGGGACGGGGCTCGGGTCATTGGATCGGAGAACAACAAGTTCAAACGCTGGATCAGGGAGGACGGTGAGATCAGGAAACGAGGCACTGACAGCATCAACCGTGACGACGGCGCGTTCCTCCTTTCACATACCTGGGACACCCTCCTCCAGAGACCACCGGGCGACAGGAGGCGTGGTCAGTCTGGGCGACCTGCAGGTCCCATCAGGCTGACCACGCCTACAGGAAGTAACAACAGCTGATATATGACACGTCACCACCAACACCGGTGACAGTTCTGAAGACGGCAGCAGCAGCCGAAACATGTCAACAAGGTACAAATACACTTGGCTACATTGTCTTAGAAAGGAACCTAAGAAGTTAAGGGTTTCATTGCAGTCGGTTGGCGGCCCAGTGTCGGGAACTACACCGGAAGTTGTCATTGCATGTTTCCAAACATCTTCCCAGTTTGTGATGTAATATGAATAGAGCCTATAGCTGCAACATAACAATGGATTTAAGCAGAGAAACTTGCAATTGGATATATTGGCCCACGATATTATTGAGAGACTTTGACGATACGGTATCACCATATTTCAGTTATAGTTACATCCCTGTTTCATTGTTGCTGTCACTGAACATTGAATTTCCTTCGGTATTAATTAGGGCTGTCAACGTTAATGTTAACACATGCGATTAATCACAAAAAAATATCGGACTAATGTTTTTTTTTTTAACACAGATCACACAATTTATTTTGAACGTACCTGCTCCTCTACGGAAAGTGCGGATGGTCCTGAAAGGCGGCGCAGGTTATTAGGTCAGTGATCAGGTCTGTCCATACGCAGATGTGAAGACGACAGATGAGACGGTGACTGGAGCTCAGCGGCAAATTTCTCTTCAAAAAACTGCCCCACGGGACTTTAGATCAAACTAAGGTAGTTTGCAGATGTTGCAGCGATGAACTCTCTTTCCACAGACGCACAAGTTTAAAATACCGTCTTAAAGCGAAACACGGGTTTGATTCAGCGGCAGCAACGACGCTACAACAACAATAAGACAAACACGACAACCCGCAACAAAACTACCAGCGATAAGTTGACCAACGCCGTTACAAAATGGAGAGCCACAGCATGTAAAAAAGGTCAATAATATCACTTTTTGATAATAAATTGCATTTTTGTCCAAATATTTTGGTCTTTTTTTGAAGAATAATTAACTGTGATTAATTGTGATTAATCAAAATTCTAAAGTGTGATTAATCTAATTTTTTTTTTTTTATCAATCGTTTGACAGCACTAGTATTAATATAATATATCCTTTTCGGATACTAGTAAATTCTGCGTGACATTTATTTTTGGTTATTGTTATAGAAAAGAAGCATTTGTTTTTTTGTATTGCCACGTTGAAGGCAGGAAAAACACCAGCTTGACCATAATATGTCTGTTTAATGAAAATAGCTATGGCCACAGCCACGCAGAATGAACTCTACAACATCGCAGCGTTCATCTCTCCCAAAATATCCGGCTAGACCCCCAGAATGCACTGCACCCCAAACCACACTCATGTTAACATCAACATTAACGTTGGTGACTCTCTACAGTGTTATATTTACATTATAATTCTGCATGTTGTGTGCATCGCTGTCCAAATAAACATTAATTCATTCAATAAAGTATAGACCAGTCCTACAGGAACGGCCTCACTCTCACTCTGCTGCTGTTTCGGTTGGTGACGCTGATAATAATATACGGTAATACTATAGTGCTTTAGGCTATAACCTATGGACCGCTGCCACATCTCGAAATCTCCGAGTATAACCAACATTTCCATAAAACGTCTATCACGATGTTGTTTCTCACAGTGCTGACAGTTTAAAACAGATTATATGGAAATGAATGCGACTCATACATATGCTGTAGGTGCATAATATTGTGCTCACGGAATCCCCTTTGTTGCTTTGAGTGACATTTGCAGAGGAAATGCATTTGTAACGCAGCATGTACAGTAGCTATACCTCACCTCCCCCCTCCTCCTCCTCTCCTCCCTCCATCCCTCCATCCCCCTCCCCTGTGAAAAAGAGCGGGGCACGAGCTGCATTTAGATCCACGGGGGAGTAGCCTGGCCCGCATTCACACTCGAGTACAGCAGCCAATGGGGTTCCGCGATGTGGGAATGACGTCAGGGGGCGGGCCGGTATGCTCACTGGAAACTGGGGTGGCTGAAAAGACTCTAGAGTGAATTACCCACAGTAGGTACAGTAACGGAACAGGCTGCGCGGCCATGTTGTGACTGTATATAGGTAGGGTGAGCAGAATTTCAAATAAAAACTGGGACATCTCATTTTTTTGGTGGTTCTTAGCAATAAAATTATGAAACATGTGCGTAATTACTGAAAATTTATATGCAGACACCATTCATAACTAATGTGAGTCGGTATAGTCACATTTTCTTTGTGTTATGGTTGTTTTTAAGCAGATTTTCTGTACAGTTTATGCCTCTCTTTACTGTTGGCAGGGATCCAATTTGTCAAAAATGGGGACATTTCTTGTGAAAAACTGGGACAAATCAGTGGTTTTGGATAAATCTGCTAGGACAGGGGACACAGGGCTCAAAACTGGGACTGTCCTGGGTAAAAAGGGACGTCTGGTCACCCTGGTCACCCTATATAGATCTACTCACTCATCACGCATGGGGAAAAAAATAGGTTCTATAAAAATAATAAATACAAACATATAAAATTATAATAAAATAAATATACAAATAAAATAAAATAAATCATCATCTTACATCATAAATCAGGAAGACGTTTGGAAACATGCAATGACGACTTCCTTTGGGCTGTTTTAGAATATTTATTTCAAACCTGCAGATATAATTCACAAAACAACAGAGTTGGCAGCCACTTTCTGCATGCAGAAAGTATTACTATTTACTATCACTATTTAAATTGAAAAAGTGTTATTGCAAACAGAAGATGAACCTTAATTTTGTATTACATTAGATTTAAATTGTAATTGTTGGAAAAAAAATCCTACAGAAAGTGGGTCATCATATTGGAATATAGCTTTACCATACTGTCCCAAGATGGTGGCAGCTTTCTCAATGTAAAAAAGTGTTGCAAGCATGATACAAACATTAATTTTATATTACATTGTTTTTTAAATTGCAACTGTTGTAAAAAATCGAGAGAAAAAAATTGAAAGTGGGTCATCGTGTTGGAATATAGATTTATCCTACTGTCCTAAGATGGCGGCAACTTTCTTCACAGCAAAAAGTGTTATTGCAAGCATGAGACAAACATTAATTGTTGTAATGGATTTAAATAGTAATTGCTGTTAAAAAAAGAAAAGAAAAAAATGGGTCACCTTGTTGGAATACAGCTTAACCATACTGTCCCAAGATGGCGGCCGCTTTCTCCACGGCAAAGAGCATGAGATAAACCTTTATTTTTTTATTAGACTGTATTTAAATTACAATTTCTGTAAAAAATCCTACAGAAAATGGCTCATTTTGTGGAATATAGCTTAACCATACTGTCCCAAGATGGCGGCTGGTTTCTCCAAAGCAGTCACTATATAAATTGAAAAAGTGTTATTGTGAGCATGAGGCAAATATTAATTTTGTGTTACAATGGATTTAAATTGTAATTGCTGTAAAAATCCTATAGAAATTTGGTCATCATGTAGCTTTACTATACTGTCTCAAGATGGTGGACGCTTTCTCCAGGGCAATTTTTTTTATTGCAAGCATAATACAAACCTTAATTTTATATTACACTGGATTTAAATTGTAATTGCTGTAAAAATCCAAAACAAAGTGGGTCATCTTGTTAGACTATAGATTTATCATACTGTCCCAAGATGGCGACTGCTTTCTCAATGTCATACAAGTGTTATTGGGAGCATAAATTTTGTGTTAAACTGGATGTAATTTGTAATTTCTGTAAAAATCCTATAGAAAATGGGTCGTCTTGTTGGAATACAGCTTCTCTATACTGTCCTAAGATGGCGGCCGCTTCCTCCGCGGTTCTGTTCCTGTATAACCCCTCTAGAGTGACACAGCTCGCTCGGCAGTCCCCTCCTCCGTGCGTCCGCGGGGCTCTGGGCTTTCTCTCGGCTCGGAACAGGCGCAGTGTGTGCGTGCAGCCTCTGAATGGACTAGTTTCCCCAGCCACGTAAGAAGCAGCACCACGACACACGGAGAGGATGTCCTGCTAAACCCCCGGGATAGGCCTGGAAAAGTTGGCCGCTATCCCTTTGTATCCTTCCCGAGCCTCGCCGCACCAGAACCGACGCAGACGCACGATCTTTTTTCTTCCAATTTCAACCAAGAAACCAGCCAAAAGGACTCGGCGCGCACAAAGAACCGCTGCGTTTTCCCCGATGCGCTTTGGCCGATGACAATTCCCGTGCGTGGAGAATACGATCCGCTGGAACGAGGCCGTGCACTGACCTAGTACTAGTTTAGCAGAAGAGGCTACGTGGTTTTAGCTCCTGCACCTGCTGGCACAGTTTGTCTGTCGATTTACGTAATATTATCTAAAGAAAAAAAAAAGAAAAAAACCTCCTAGACTTGGTTCGCTTGCGGGTGGATGGTCGCACTTGCAAGCTGCATACGTGAAATTGTTTCGATTTTCTGAAACGTGCCATACAATTCCTGCAGAAATAAGCTACCGAACGAGACTCTCGCTTCATTCATTGTGCAAATCGACTTTTTGTAGCCTTTTGTTTCATGTAACGTCGTGGACCGAACTGTTTTTTGTTAATGAAACTGCAGCAGGTCTGTAAAGCGAAGAGGACAGGGCCAGGAGTAGTTTAATCCTGTTTTTTATTTTTACGTTAAATCGATCACAAAGGAATCAAGTTTATAGCCGGATTGCACACGAAATGACGCGTACTTTGTGAATGACTTCCTATTTGCCAGCGTGCAGATATTACCGTGCGTAATTTCCATTGGAGGAAAGCTTAGTTTATTCATTTATTTACTTCATTTACGCAAAGTTTGGCTCGGCTTTTTCTGACGTTCGCATCGGGGGCAGGAGCGAGGCAAACCGAGCCGATTTTGTGGAGCTCTTTCGCCATTCCTCATGAACATACAAAGGTCAAATCCTATTAACATTTCACGTTATGGGAGATCGCGACACAAAACGCACGATTTCGAAGAGTTGTCTTGTCTAAGGACTACAGAGAGCTTCAGCCCCAACCTCGGATCTCCAAGTCCGCCCGAGACCCCCGACTCTTCCCACTGTATCTCCCGGATCGGGGATTACCTTCTGCTGGAGCCGTTGGAGGGAGACCACGTTTTCAGAGCCGCCCACCTGCACAGCGGGGAAGAGCTCATATGTAAAGTGAGTAGGCAATATGAGAAATGTACCAATGCTCTACCTTATGCAACCTGCAGGGACTGTACGTGGCGTTGACAAGCAGGATTGACAAGTCACTGAGTACGTGTAGCCAAATTACGCACTGTGGATACTCATTTAGACTTTTTTTTTTTTTTTTAATTTGGTGACACCCAGATTACAATTCTTTACCTAAATTAAAAGAAATACATGCACATACTTCGTAAATGCAATTGTGGTTGTAAATCCCAAGTATAAATTGTATTTTTTGCATTTTTACTGGGGATGTAACGATATACAAGTCTAAAGATACGGTATGAACGTCACGGCGCGATATTTATTGCAATATCACGTGAAATCTCACAATATTACGATATTATGCATAATAATAATAATTCTAAAATGCTTTGATCAGTCATTTGATACAACATTTATTGTCATTAGCGACGTAACGATATCCAAATCTGTCTGTACGATACTTTCACGATATGCATCTCACACTACGATATTTATTGCGATATCGTGGGAAAGCGATATCACAGTATTCTACATAATAACAAGACTGACGTTCTAAAATGCTTTGATCAGTCATTTGGTACAACATTTGTCACAATATCCAAATCTCTCGTACGATATTTTCACGATACGATATCGATTGCGTTATTTCGCTCACAAAACTGTGAATCTGCTCCTTTTTCCTCTGAAAATGCTTCACAAGACTTAATCCAAAGAATGAAGATTTCAAAGTGCTTCGAACAGTTATTTCTTCATGTCGTCTGCACTGAAACGGAGCAAAGGATCATGGTCTATGTAGTTCCCTCTGTTTTTTTTTGCTATTTTTGCAATAACTATTCATTTAAGCAAATAGACTGGTGTTTTTGGTCTCTAATTAGACATAAATAAATGCAAAAGTGTGACAAAAATAAGGCTGTTTGTCAGTGTAGATCATGTTTTTTTTACACTATAACGTAACGCAACTCTGTGTAAAAGTATTCAGAGTGTTCAGAGTCCGGTGCTCTGATTGGAACACGTGTCAAAATACATTGCGAAATACATTTTGATTGTGGTGTTCAGTGTTCTGTTGCCAAATATAATTTTCAAAGTCATTTTCCCACCACTGAAAATGTCACATTTTATGACTAATAATACGAAACCTGTCATCATTACACACACACAGTCTGTATGCCACTGTGAAGTTTCGATACTTTCATATTTGCATTGGGATATATGGGATTTGCTCAGGTAAATTCTGCAAAGTGTCAATGCAAAAGTTTAACCTCTAATTTTGTACATTGAAATGAAGGATTAGTCACATGCCAGTGTGAGTCCAGGCGATACGCAAATGCCGTGTAGCTTTATGCAAACCGAATACATGAAATACTTTGAACTATACGTGGGATTAACCAATTAAAGTCATGCAAAACACCAAAGCAGTGTTTTATTCATGATATAACACAACTGGACCGGAAAGGCTCAGTGTGATCAGTGGAAGTGCTGAACTAGGACTACTGAACGAGGTCTAAACCGGGATTATACTGGAGATGTAAACCAGGATTATACTAAACCAAGAATATAATAGTATGATCTAATATGTAAACCTGGGACTAAACCAGGATTATAATAGAAATTTAAACCAGGACTAACCCAGGGACTAAAACCGGGAATGTATATAATGTAATAAGAAAACCAGGGACTAAATCAGGATCATAATAGAAATCAGAGAGTAAAACCAGGGACTAAAAGCAGGTCTAAAACCAGGATTATTATAAAAATGTAAACCTGGACTAAACCAGGGACTAAAATCAGGTCTAAAACCATGATTATAATTGTATAGAACCAGGGAATAAACCAGGATTATAATAGAAATGCAAACCAGGGCTAACCCAGATTATAATATATGTATGTATATGTATGAAATAATGTGTACACCAGGGACTAAAACCAGTATTATAATGGTCTATAATATAATTTGTGAACCTGGAGCTAAACCAGGATTATAATAAAAATGCAAACCAGGACTAAACCAGGTCTAAAACCCAGATTATAAAGTATATGCATGATCTAATATGTACACCAGGGACTAAACCAGGTCTAAAACCCAGATTATAATATATGTATCTAATATGTACACCAGGGACTAAACCAGGTCTAAAACCCAGATTATAATATATGTATCTAATATGTACACTAGGGACTAAACCAGGTCTAAAACCCAGATTATAATATATGTATCTAATATGTACACCAGGGACTAAACCAGGTCTAAAACCCAGATTATAATATATGTATCTAATATGTACACCAGGGACTAAACCAGGTCTAAAACCCAGATTATAATATATGTATCTAATATGTACACTAGGGACTAAACCAGGTCTAAAACCCAGATTATAAGGTATATGCATGATCTAATATGTACACCAGGGACTAAACCAGGTCTAAAACCCAGATTATAATATATGTATCTAATATGTACACCAGGGACTAAACCAGGTCTAAAACCCAGATTATAATATATGTATCTAATATGTACACCAGGGACTAAACCAGGTCTAAAACCCAGATTATAATATATGTATCTAATATGTACACCAGGGACTAAACCAGGTCTAAAACAAGGACTAACCCAGGACTTAACCCCATGTTCAAAACCAGGACTTGAATTCAGATCCAAAATAGGTCAGATCCGATCCTGAACCAGGTCTACGTGTCGAGTTTCATAACCGACCTGCCTCGTGTGCTTTTTAATAATTACTCAAATTGTAAATAGAGAGCTGGCACAGGAGCCCAGTGGAAAAAGTGAATGGAGCGAGGAGAGCTGCGTGGTTTGGGTTGCATGATGTAACGCTGACAAAGGAGTGAGTAACCCGGCCGCCGCTGCACTCCCTCTCTCTCACCTCCCTCCTCTCTCACCTCCCTCCTCCTCTCTCTCTCTCTCTCTCTCTCTCGCGCTATTCTGGATTTTTATTTAGACATGACTTTACGGCAGAGGCTGTAATGCCTTTTCCGGGTGTGCGGCAGGATACTCTCTGACATTTTAATCTTTACACAGGAAATCAAACCTTAAATTATCTCCACTTTGCATCTGCTGATTAAATTATGTTATTTTTTAAGACCAAAGATGCACCTACTGATATTTTTGGGGCGATTTGGGTCATTTTTCCCCAAATTATCAAATGAAAATTCTCATTCCAACCTGTAAAAGTCACATTAAAATTTTCAAATAAAGCTTTATGCATATATTTTTCATGCATATTAAAGCTGGTGGTTGGGCCAAGCAAATTATGCAATATCGACCTCTGCTGGAGATTTATGACCGATACCTGATACTCCAAACAGGGCAAATATCGGTCCCATATATCAGTCTATCTCTAGAGGAAAACAATGCAATTTCATGCATTTTTGCGCTTTCTTTTGCAGATTTTTCTCTTTTTTTAAATGTATATTCTCACGCGGGGTTATAGGTTAATTGTATTCTGCAGGATAATTTTGAACTGTCACCAGCTGTGCCTCTGTTTCATGCCTTCCATGACAACTAATCCATTTATCTATTAACCATAAACACACCGGTGACCCCTGGTTCACCCGGGGATGTGACGGCGACCCCCACGTTGTTGTAATTATTTTCTGGTCTAAAAGATGTCGCAAAACAGTAGTCATCATACAATTCTTATACTATTATAGCCAATTAACACGCCGTCTTTTCATTAAAATTCACACTTCAAGTCTGGATTTATCTTCTACGAAACCCCGGGGACCCCCTGAGAATCTCTGGGGGCTTAGATTTGGTTACTTTTTACTTAAATCCTCACTTAATTTATGACACGATATGTTTAAAGGTGCACTATGTCACTTTCTGGTTTTCTGTCACCTGCCTGTTTCCATGGAGAAGTCATTGTTCTGCCTGGAATGTTCCACAGTGTGACTTTAAACAGCTCTACTCTATATTTATTAAACCGCAGCTCAAAAATACCTAGAAAAACAGGGATTCTGACTGTGAGCGGGGTCGCCTGTCCACAGATCTGACCTGTAACTTGCTCTGATTTGGTCTCCATGAACATAGAACGGTGCAATGCCATACTGTGGAACATTCCAGACAAAGCGAGAACATCTCCAAGGAGAAAAGCATTTGACAGACCCTCTGCCGGAAAAATTTGAGGTGAAAGTTAATGTATTTGAACATTTTTAAAAAGGTATAAATGCCCCACATATACGGTAGTCTTCATGCTCAACATATGTTTAACGAAGAAAGAAAGAAACAAAATAATGAGAACAAAATAGTTGGGAAGAAGCATCTTATTTCAATCGTTCTCCTACAATTTACAATACTTAATCTCCATTATATTCAGTAGACATTTGACATTAGATAAATTGGAGAAAAAACAAACGCATACACATTACAAATAGACATAGGTTTATAATATATTATTAATAATCACTTTTTAATAACAATTCATGAATATCTGCTTTCCTACAGTTTACAATGCACCTTCAATGTGTTATTATTTTATAGGGAGTAGCAATAACAGAAATGTAGTGATATCGTATCGTCAAATGTCTCACAATAATATCGTGGACCATCACAATATATCGAATCCCAAGTCTCTTTGCTTAAATGAACAGTTCTGATGCAGAAATAGCTAAAAAAAAAAACAGAGGGAACTACATAGACCATGATCCTTTGCTCCGTTTCAGTGCAGACGACATGAAGAAATAACTGTTCTAAGCACTTTTACATCTTCATTCTTTGGATTAAGTCTTGTGAAGCATTTTTAGAGGAAAAAGTCGCATATTTACACAAAATGTTGTAATAAATCTGGTCCAGTGAGATGTTTATAGTGAAAATCTGGTCCAGAGAGATTTGGATTTCGTTCCATCCCTAATGATAATAAATGTTGTACCAAATGACTGGTCAAAGCATTTTAGAGTCAGTCTTGTTATTATGTAGAATATCGCAATATCGTGAGCCTCCCACAATATCGCAATAAATATCGTACTGTGATGTTCATACTGTATCGTTACATCCCCAGTAAAAATGCACAAATTGACTATATTTCTCACTAATACCGTGGATTTCAAAACGAAAATTACATTTATGACGTACGGGGGTGTATTTCACCACCAAATGAGAGTAACTGTTGTATTTTTATTCACCAAACTGATCACTCTTCTCAAATAGGCAACTTTTTATCATAATTGTGCAAAACAGGTTTTTTAGTTTTGCATTTCTTCCTTCATTTCATTCATATTTTAAAGCCAAACACTGCAGACTGGAGCGAGCCGGAGTCTTCGTATTGACTGTAAAGAGCTTCACCTGTACCGAGCGCGCTGAAAGTCAATGGGGGGTTACTATGGAAACAAAAAGGTAGTGCCAACCGGGCCTCGGAGCGATTACACGGATCTCCAAACAGTGTGTGAAACTTGCCGGTGGATTGGAACAAAGACGTGGAGTAGTCCGTTCTTTGGGCGATGGGGAATCCGCTCGCTCTGGCCCTCCTCCACGAAAGACATGGAAAATATTCACTTCTCACCGCATGTTCCATTTCCCCCTTTTACTGTGACCTCAAGACGACCGTTTAATAAGATGATTAGGTCCATAAATCATGGTTCGACCTCCGATTTTTGGTCTGAAACATTTGGAAAGGATATCGGATAGCACAGTTTTGGACCAGCGTTCCACTTGTGATTACATCCAGTTCACAATTTCAATTTTAGAAGTCTTATGTTACGCAAAATGTGTCTCTTATGAGGTTTAAATCATGTTAGAATGTTGTTACGGCCTCAAAAACAGACTTGGAGTTGTGTTTTGTTTCATTTACACGCATAAGTAACCCTTTATTATGAGTCTGTCTACATCTCCAAAGCTCAAAATGCTCTGATCCACCTTGTGATGTCATGAAGTGGTAGTTTTCGAGTTTCAACAGTTGCCTTTTTACCTTCAGTTGAGTCGAGATTGATAATTCCGAGGCTGAAATGATCCAAAATCCAAGATAACATCATTTTAGTGAAGGCATATGGAGTTTAAAAACACAATGGAGCACTTTCTGTGTTGCAAAGTGACATCACAAGGTGGAACAGAGGGTTTTCGGTTTGAGAGAAAAGAACTTGACCTAAATTTGCAGGGTTTGTTTGTTTAAAAAAATGTATGTGTGAAACAAAATACATCTTTCAGTCTGTTTGTGATGAAGAAACGTAACAGATCAGAAAATAATGTAATTTGGGCACTTTAACCTTTGAAAAGACTGAAAAAAAAACCATTGCAGAACACGATTTTGGACTTTTAACCAATAAGAATGTCGCATTTTTACTTTTAAAGATATTAAGTTGTTTTCATGGGGCATTTTAATATTATATTATATTTATCCCCAATAATACCCGTCTTTGTAGCTGCTCAAATTGTGCAGCAAGAGAAAAAAAACTGACATATAAGCTGTCAAGTTTAATGCAAGAATCATGTGAATTTCAGAACATGTTTACAGAGGGATAAAACCAGAGCAGCAGGTTTTATACAACATAAAAGAGAAAACTTAGGTGACCTTTTTTTACCAGAGAGAAAGATTCAGTGTTTCCAATGAATACAGTGGACTATGGTGGACCTCCTCATCTAAAAACAGAACAGAAACTGGTGATACAAATGATAGTTTAGTTTATGCATGTAGTATTTTCATATATATACACAAGTTTAACTATATCTAATTTGTAACTAACGGGGTTTTGATCAGAAGAGGCAAGAAGTAAAGAAAAAGTCTCCCTAATTTGTATTAGAGCGCCCATATTACACCATTTTCTCATCTGTTATAATGTTGCCTCATCACAAACATATATGGAGTTGTGTTTTGTTTCATTCACACGTTTAACGCACAAACTCTGCATATTTAGGCTTCTACTTCTTCTCGCAAACACTCGTTCCTTTTAGTGACGTCATGGGTTAATACCGGAAGTGAATTTGTTGCTTGAAATGTGTCCTGTAATATTCTGAATTGTGTTGTTGAGCCACTGTCTTGGCCAGGACTCCCTTGAAAAAGAGATTAGTGATCTCAGTGGGTTAAAAATAAATAAATAAATAAGTGCTCCATACACCTTTTCTAGAATCATTTGAGTGTTTTCAGCCCTGGAATATACCATTTTCTACTAAACAAAAGGTAAAAAGGAGCTATTTACTTGCAAACTATCACTACATGACTGGTCAGGCTGGCGCCACCTAGTGCCTCTGCTCAATTTCTCTCCAGCGACTAGTCAGGAATCGCTATCCTCCTTTGGACTTCCTTTGTCAAATAATAACTTCGCATTTTCATCGCACCTTTAATTCGCAATTTCACCACAGAAACGACAATGACGGACATGTTCACTCTCTGCTTCGTTTGCCGTCGTGTGGCGATTACGTGGACGCCACTGAGCGTTCCGCCAAATCAGAAACGTACCCGCCGACCATCGAGCAAACGAATCCTAATGCTGCGAGGTCAGACGGTTTCCACAAAGAGAAACCGACTGATGAATCAGGCGACTACACGACATGACTCGAGGTAGAGCAGAGCGTTTGGAGCTTTGTTGATGCAGACACACTCGTAATAAAGACGTGCGAATGAAACAAAACACAACTCCAAGTCTGGGTTTGATTAAGTCACATTATAACATGGCTCATAGCAGCACGAGAGTCAATTTAGTGCAACATTGGACCGTTTAAATATAATTCTTCAGGGTGGATCGCTTCTGCTTTCCTCGTCTTGGATTTCAATGTTTGGTCTTCCCGTGAATGATTGTAAAATAACGATTCTTCTTTTTTTTAAATAATAATTAGACCATTAAAATATCGATCTCCTCCACTAACTCTGCTTTCCTTCTGTTCTTCAGGTCTTCGACATTGGCCGGTACCAGGAGTCTCTGGCGGCCTACTTCGCCCTGGGACAGCACCAACACATAAACCAAATCCTGGAGATCCTCCTGGGTGAAAGCAGGGCCTATGTGTTTTTCGAGCGGAGTCACGGGGACATGCACTCTTTCGTCCGCACCTGTAAGAAGCTGCCGGAGGAGGAGGCTGCCAGACTGTTCCACCAGATAGTATCGGCTGTAGCACACTGCCATGACAATGGACTGGTCCTGCGAGACCTAAAACTCAGAAAGTTTGTCTTCAAGAACGAGGAGAGGTGAGTGCTGGACGCAGGTTTGTGGAGGTTCTGGCGGAGGCTCTGTCAAAGTGTTTTTCTTCAAGGAGATGTTATTGCTTTGAAAGGAATGTTTCGCAGTGTGGTCTTAACGCTTTCTATCTTCGTGGAGACCAAACCAGACAAGTTACAGGTCAGGTGTGTGGAGAGGCGACTCCGCTCACAGTCAGAATGTTTTTCTAGGTATTTTCGAGCTCTAAAACCACCTGTAATTGAATAAATGTAAAATAGCTGTTTAATGTCACACTGTGGAACATTCCAGGCAGAGCAATGACGTATCCATAGAAATAAACAGATGACACGGCAACCAAAAAGTTACACCATGCACCTTTAAAACCCCTTTAAATATACATCTATCTGTGTGTTTTCGGTGTGTTTTTGCCTTTAAGTAGATGGTAAATTAAGTTGACATTATTCATTTGACTATGGCAAAAAAAAAAAAAAAAAATTTTTGCTAAATTTTGCTAAAAACTAGAAACGAGTGCTTGCCGAAGGTTCCTGGGAAGGTTCTGCAGATGCACTAACCGGCACTGGTGGGAATGCAGCCACTGTCTGGGCTTATATCTTCATCCAGACGGTTTGTTGCATATTTGTGACACTGGGCGTTACGGGGTTATACGTTCACGATGTCACTTTTCTGGTGGAACGTCTTGGATGTTTTTGCTTTGCCTAAAATGCTCCACACTTTTGCATTGAAATTCTCTGTCGATATTAAATATGTGGGGCTAACATAGACTGTATAAATGGGCATAGATAATCCACTGACCATCCAAACAGGAAGTGAGCATGGGGGCGCTTCCATCTCCATCAACTCTGGTTTCAGTTGACGCTACACTGAAAAATCGTCAGCCCCGTTTCTGTAATAACTGGTGTGAGCGTCTGTGTTTTGGTTTAAAATGTTCATATTAACCCGCTGTACGTGATACAGTTTTTTTTTTACTTCAGCGTCCGTAAATAAACTCCTGTTCCTAATACGGAAATCGGCTCCAAATTTTCCAGTGTAGCCATTTTCCTTTAGTTTAGTCGTATCTATTTGGTCTTTAAACGGCTACTTCTTGACTTTTAGAAGCGTACTACTTACAATAATGTAGTAAACGTGTATAGTTCATGTTGTTTTAGACTATTGGGAGAATATTGGACTGTGCAAAAACCAATAGTCGGCTACTAAATGCTTTGAAACACTGCAAACTTTAATGTTTACCGTATTACCATGTGTAGGAGTGGCTGATAAAACTATTAGTCAGTTTGTGAGTGAATTTAACTCTGTTTTCAGATTCTTTTATTTAATATCCCCACACTAAAAAACTGTTGACACATTATAGACAAGAAGATAAGTTGGTGCACAAAGATATGACACGAAAAATGTGATTAGAAGAATGAACAGATCGCTAAACAGATCTGTTTTGCTAGTTCTCATATAAACTGTCATCATTTCGGAAGTACATTTTCATCATAGTGGTAAAGATAAGTCTGGACATTTTAACAATAATAACAATATAACATACGACAATAATAATAACTTACATTACGACATGGAAAACAATGAACTTTATGGCAAACAGGATCATATGCGTTTCATTTATGCAGAATATGACTAATTACCTCACTAATAATATCCTGAGAACAGTCATTGACCATGTGTGGGAGCGTATGTCGCCTAATTCAGTTCTAATATAATTTACATGAATGTCCCGACCGCCTCTGGGATCATGGTCAGGCGTATTCAGGTTTAGAATGAAAGGAATTTGTTGTAAATACAATGGTAGTTTCTCATCACAGTGTTAATGATAAAATAACAGTTGCAACTTGTAAATATCGACAGCTAACAGTAACTGATGTTCCTTTACAATAGTGATGGTATGAGCATTATATTTGCTACATGTAAAGACTCTAACTGCTCTTTTCAGCCTAAATATGCAGCTTTTGTGTGTTAAAGTTGAACTCCAGCACGTTTGAAGCTAAAGTCCGTTGCTAGAGGAGGTGGAATTCTGTCAGAAGCCAAAAAACGGCACAGATCAGTGTTTCCTCGGTGGAGATCTCACTGTGGCAGTGAGTCTGTCAAGGCAACAAACTAGTGCAGTGATGGGGGCAAGTTCTTAACTTCCACGTAAAACACCAATTTGCTTCACACTGAAGAAGCTGAACACCACTTTAACCCATCTTACAACAGCCACGAGTCTAACAAACAAAACGCTCTGCCTGGTTCACTCATTAGTGTCTGGAAACGTTAGAAAACAACTTTATAAGCAGCTTTACACTTCCCTCTGCTGATTTCCCACTGCACAGGCCAAAGCCCAAAAGACTCGAGTGTCGACTCCAGCGGCGGCGAGAGGCTCGAGCCTCCAGAAGCAACAAGTGAGGATCGACTACTGATGTGGAAGAAAAAGAGAAACTGAAAGTTGTTTAAAGAAAATGGTTCGGGAATGTATTTGTTTAGCATTTTCAAAAAATATAATTCATTTGTAAATAAATCGGCATCGGCAACGACATCGGCAATCTAGTCTTCTGGGCTTTGGCCTGTGCAGTGGGAAATCAACAGAGGGAAGTGTAAGGCTGCTTATAAAGTTGTTTTCTCACGTTTCCAGACACTAATGAGTGGTTGTTGTAAGATGGGTTAAAGTGGTGTTAAGCTTCTTCAGTGTGAAACAAATTGGCTTTTATGTGGAAGTTAAGAACTTGCCCCCATCACTACACTAGTTTGTTGCCTTGACAGACTCACTGCCATCTCTAGCAATGGACTTTAGCTTCAAACATGCCCGAGTTCCCCTTTAAACGTGCATGAAACAAATCCAAAATGACTCCAGGTGTGTTTGTGATGAACAAACAACATGACACAGATCAGAAAATGGCATCATATTTTATTTAACGTAGGGAGGGACACACGAGTGCAGTGGGGTAAGGTGCAAATGTTGTGCATAGTGGACGCTGTGGTTTGAGTTCAGCTTCGTGTGGTTGGAGAATATTCACTCTTTAGTTCTTACTCAGTCTCTCAACAGCATTGCATTAACAGCACATCCTGCCCGAGTCTGTGTGTGTGTATTTCTGTGTGTGTGTGTGTGTGTGTCTGTGCCCTTTGAAAGCTTAAGCATGCCCTATATTACCTGAGGCGTATCTCCTTACACTGTACATTCTCCATCGCACAATACACACACACACGTGACCCCCGCCTGCTTGTTTTGCAGACTACAGGAAATGGAAGCCAGCGTGTTCCCCCCCTTAGCTGTTTCTGTGCGCAACGTTTAAAGCTGCATTGTGTAACTTTTCTGGCGGAGGGTCCGTCGAACGCTTTTCTTTGCGGAGATGTTAAATGATGTCGTTGATTTGTCTGGAATGTTTCGCAGTGTTAGTATAGTATTAAACAATAACTATAACTTTCTATCTTCGTGGAGACCAAACCAGAGGAAATTACAGGTCAGATCTGTGGAGAGTCGACCCCGCTCACAGTCAGAATGTCTGTTTTTCTAGGTATTTTTGAGATGCAAAACCACCTATATTTGAATAAATGTAAAGTAAACAGACAGAGGAATGACGTATCCATAGAAACAAGCAGGTGATGGACCCTCTACCGAAAAGTTATAGTGCAGTTTTAATATATTCCATTTTGCATAACAGATTTATTATTTGTAAGGCCGTTATTTTGTAAACCTTTTTTGCCTGGCCCTGGGGAGAGGAAGTGACTGTCATTTTAAACGCATTCTCATTCTGATAGTCAAACATTTATACAGAGATTTTCCACTGCAAAACATTGTTCTGGGAATGTGAGCTCTGCAGTCAAATGTTTGGATATACTGCCCTCTGGTGGTGGTGGAAAGTGATGACGGCTGAGCTCGGTGTTGCTGGAAACTAGGCATTTTTCCCGGTATTATTAAAATAGTACTTTCTTTGCTGGATATTTTACAACTTTGAATAAAAATGTAGGTGATGCCAAATATTTAAAATGTTTCGTCCTCAAAAACAGACCTGGAGTTGTGTTTTGTTTCATTCTCATGTGTTAATCCTGCATTATTAGTTTGTCTACATTTCCAAAACTACACTGTATAAAAGCTTAAGATATAAACACTTAAATCTATCAGAAAAATGAAGTGAAGCTCTGAAATGATCTGTCCCGACTGCAAGATCATTTTACTTGACAAGTTATCTTAAAATAAACAACCTCTAGACTAGAACGAGAACTAGTAACTAGATAATAAATCTTAAAACAAGATTAATAAACTGATAGGTTTTAAAATCTTGGCCAGATTAGAGAAATATGCAGCGCATAAATGCTCTGGTTCACACTGTGACAGTAATAATACTTTTATTTATTAGGCGCAATTCTGAACACTCAAGGTCGTTTTACAACAACATAAACAAATTAAATATAATTAAAACATAGAGTTAAAAGCTGCAGTTAAAGTGGGACAGGATTTGATTGATTCTATTTAGTATTTATGAAATACAAGTTTACAGCTGTATTTTACCTTATAGTTCAGTAGAGATTTGGCATTTCCAGGGCTCAAATTATCCAAATTATTCTAGAGAAGATGCACAGAGTTTAATACACACACACACAAACACACACGCACACATGCAAACACACACACATGCACGCACACACACACATGCGCGCACGCACACATGCACGCACACACATACACACACACATGCACGCACACACACAGATGCACGCACACACATGCACGCACACACACACATGCATGCACACACACATGCACACACACACACACATGCACGCACACACACATGCAAACACACACATGCACGCACACACATACACACACACACACACATGCACGCACACACACAGATGCACGCACACACATGCACGCACACACACACATGCTCGCACACACACATGCACACACACACACATGCACGCACGCACACACATGCAAACACACACATGCACGCACACACATACACACACACACATGCACGCACACACACATGCACGCACACACATGCACGCACACACAAACACACACACACAAGCACGCACCCACACAGGCACGCACACACACACACAAACACATACACACACATGCACGCACACACGTACACACACACACATATGCACATGCACACGCACACACATGCACGCACACACACACACAGATGCACGCACGCACACACACGCAAACACACACACACATGCACGCACGCACACACATGCACACACACACATGCACGCACACACATACACGCACACACATACACACACACAGATGAACGCACACACACAGATGAACGCACACACACAGATGAACGCACACACATGCACGCACACACACACATGCACGCACACACACATGCGCACGCACACAGACATGCACGCACACGCACACACATACACATGCACACACATACACATGCACGCACACACATACACACACATGCATGCACACACACATGCACGCACACACATGCACGCACACACATGCACGCACACACATGCACGCACACACACATGCACGCACACACACATGCACACACACACGCACACACGCACACACACTCACAGTGGTGTGTCATCTGGTAATACTTCCTGTATTACCAGATGACATCACAAGGTGGAACAGAGTGTTTTCAGTTTGAGAGAAGAACTCTGCAGGGTTTGTGTGTTAAACATGTGTGAATGAAACAAAACACAACTCAATGTTTCTTATATTTACATTAGAACAGAAAATAGTCTAATAAGAATTTAATTTAGTTATTTTCTTTTTAGATGAATTAAAATGACAAACTGCCACAAACCCATAAGAGATCCGTGTCGTCCGCTTTTGTGTGGATATCTTTTTGTATTAAAGTGTTTTTATCGAGCTTTGTGTGCATTTTGTAGGCATAGACCAAACCAAAATGGCGACCTGGTATGTTGGCCTATCTCTACTCTACGTATTTCAATTTACTGTCAAACAGGAACGTAACAATAACCGAAATATGGTGATATCGTACCGTCAAAGGTCTCACAATAATATTGTGTCAAGTCTCTTTCTTTAAATGAACAGTTCTGATGCAGAAATAGCTAAAAAAAAAAAAAAAAAAAAACTGAGGGAACTACATAGACCATGATCCTTTGCTCCGTTTCATTGCAGACAACATGAAGAAATAACTGTTCTAAGCACTTTTACATCTTCATTCTTTGGATTAAGTCTTGTCAAGGCATTTTAGAGGAAAAAAGGAGCAGATTCACAGTTTTGTTTATTGTAATAAATCTGGTACAGTGAGATGTTTATGGTGAAAATCTGGTCCAGAGAGATTTGGATTTCGTTCCATCCCTAATGACAATAAATGTTGTACCAAATGACTGGTCAAAACATTTTAGAATGTCAGTCTTGTTATACTGTAGAATATCGTAATATCGTGAGCCTCTCCTCCATATCGTACCGTGGCGACATATCATGAGACTTGGATGTCATTACACCCCTGTTCTCAAACACTGCAGTATCTGGTTGCTTTAAAATGCGCTTTGTGAACTGAGCTCTGATTACAAAGCAGAATTACAAGTACAATCGCGATCTGAAGCCTTCAATGCGCTCGATCTGATGCAGAGGGAAAATCCTGGAGCCGCACCACCCGCAGGATAAACCTCTCTCTGCGGTGATGTCATGGTTTGGCCCGTGGAGTGGAAAGAGAAGCTGATCCGTCTCTTTCATTCTGTTTGGCTCTGGTGACCTTGGCCGGCGTATCTCTGGCACCGGCAGCCTGCGGGGCCGCGGGCCTGTCCGTGTGCCCCCCTCAACTTAAATAATTGATTCTGGGTAAACGCTAGAGTGATGGACTCGAGTGTATTGGGTCACCTTTACTATAGAGCTCTGTCAGGACTCATCTTTCATTTGTTCAGTGTCTTGCCTCAGTGCACACAGGAGGAGGAGATGGGGTTGCATTGAAGCTATGTCCTGTTAAGAGGTCCAGCTATGGGATGGTGACAGGAAGCTGCCTCTGATATTGGCTCTTTATGATAGGCCCACTGCGCCATATTCTTTTTGATTAATGCGTTGCAATATCTTAGGGAATTTTTTTATTTATTTACAGTGTTTAGTCTATGTGGAATACCGTAAAATACCAAATAGTCGCCGGAGCGTTTATTTGTTTCAATCACTTAACAGACCAGGCTTTTATTTGAGACCAGGCGGCAATTTGGGGCAGGAGAGTCATTCCTTCCTCACAAAACTGGGGAAATGTAGAACTCAAATTCTTTTAACCAGTTTGACTATAATTTAGGCGACTTTCTACACAGATGTAGGCGAGTTCATTTGAAATGTTACAACAAAATATCTCTGGAGCGGAGAGTTTCCCACATTTGAAAGCGACTCCTGAATCACAGAAAGTCGTTAAAACCCTCCACAACATGCAGACATTTCTTTAGTTAAAACCAATGACAGACGCAGCGAGTGTGGAGCAGCAGAGTGAGAACGTTCATCCACCGCGTCAGGGCACAAGGAGCGAGCTGTTTTTTTCAGCGCTTATAGTTTATGCAAATGAACTGTGTGGTTTTAAGTTTGGTTTGTGTAGAGCAGGGGTCTCCGGCCTTTTTCCTCCTGTGAGCTACTAAACGAAAACACCAGAGCGCTGCTTATTTTAGCGGCCGCCAGAAATGTTGAGCCGTGGCAAAAGTCGGAGATGAGCTACAGTTAGATGTCTAAAAATCATTCCTCATTAGCCAGTTAGCAATGCACAAAATTAGGCATCGAAATTATACATTTACAAAGGAAATAGGCATTTAATCGATCAAATTTCACTTACTCCACACAATATGTATAATTCAGAAATCCCATGATGAGCTGTTGAAGGGGGTGGAGAGGCACTGGTGGCTCTTGAGCGACAGGGTGGAGATCCCTGCTGTAGAAACGACGTGAGCATCAGTCCTGCGTTCTGTCGTTGCAGCACGACGTCTGTCTTCAGCACAAACATTAGACTCGCCGTTTATTTGGAACCGACGGTTGTTTATCAGAATATACACCTGCACCCGGAGTTTAAAGGGAACCCGACGGTTAATTGGTATTTTACGGTACACATCTAAAACTGTCTTAAGAAGTCGACTAAAGGCCGTTTTATAGTTATGCATCGACTCGACACGCACTGCCGCCGTCACCTTGTCGCCATCTGTTTTGATTCACGGATCTGCATCGAGGTCTAATTCACGTACATAATTCACCGCCACAACTCTGAGGAGTGAGGATTTAAAAATAGCATTTGTGTACCCAAAATGACGCGGGAAAGCGGAATACCGGAAATGTATGTAGAGCGGATGTAAAGAGGACTAATCACAGCCCTTATTGTCTGCGTCACTTCCCCTTGGCCCTTTTGGAGGTGACACCGGTCGACACAGATGCTCTGCAGAGACGATTTGACGCGTGACCATAAATTGGGCTTAAGCGCAGGACGTCACCCGTACTGTCCAGTCAAACGAAGCTCATGAGGCTAGCAGTTACAGGGGCGAATTTGGAGCCAGGAATAGGAATTTACTTACAAACAAAATAGCGAAATAGGATCTTGTGGAGCGGGTTAATGCAAACATTTAAAGACCAAAATGATGAGGCTGACGGCAGCAGTTACGGAGAGCTGTGGCAGTTTTTCGGTGTAAAGTTAATCGGAGCCAGAGTCGATGGAGCCGGAAGCGCCCCCATGTTCACTTCCTATTTGGAACACGTCGGCTAGAGATTTAGCTATGTCCATTTATATATAGTCTATGGCAATAGCTCAAATTATAGCAAGTGAAGAAGACGTATTGTGCTTGAGCCTGTTTATATAGTTATAATCTACGACACACTGCGCATTTTTAAATCACAATATTCATCTTAAATGAATTAATAAAAGAAACCGTGGGAGCCGATATTAAAAAGTAAACAGCAGAATGAAATACTTTTTTGTTATTTAGATACACCTAGAATGAGGTCATAGAAGTCATTCATTCAACCCTCTTCAGCTGAAATCAAACCTTAGTCCAGGACAAAACCAGAACAAATCCTCCCCCACGAGCACAAAGAAAAAATATCCACCATAAATACTGACCCCAAAAATAATTGTTCCATGTTTCATATATTGAACGATAAGTCAGTATAACGTTCTTCGTGACAGGCCGAGTATTTAGTGTTATTACAGTTTATTGATTTTTTATTCTGCTGTGATTTTACTATTGTGTTTGCTGATCTTAACTTTTTAATATATGAATACTTGTACTATCCTGTTCAGCCCTTTTGAAGTATAATATATTGTTGAAGTAAATATACAGACCATTTCAAAATATTAGAGTATCGTGAGTCTATAATATAATGTCTGGGTTTGACTTACTGAAATGAGTGACCAAAAAAAATTGAACTTTTTCTCATTTTTTTGGACTACAAATGATAATATTTAAACGAATTTACGATGCTTACACAAAAATCTAAGAGCAGATTTATGATGCAGTGTGTAACATTTTGTTTGGGGCCTGTTGCCTTCTGGTTTCCATGGATACGTTATTGCTCGGCTCAGAATGTTCAGCTCTACTTTACATTTACTCAATTCCAAGTGGTTTTATAGCTCAAAAATACCTCGGAAGTTCTGACTGTGGGGGTCGCCTTTCCACAGATGTGACCCGTAACTTGGTCTGGTTTGATCTCCATGAAGATGGAAAGGTTTAATGCCATACTGTGAAACTTTCCAGACAAAGCAAAAAACATCCACATGGAGAAAAGCATTTGGCAGACCCTCCACCAGAAAAGTTACACAATGCATCTTTAAGCCATAGAAATTATTCAAAATCTACAATATTAATTCAACCTTTTGCATCTTAAATCTTAAAGTAGAACAGAAAAATAACAAAAAAAGTTTTTCGAGTACTAAGAAAAAAAAACCATGAGAAATACTCACCTCAAAAATATAAAAAGTCAATATAGTAATGATCCTAACAGGCCTGTATATGGTTCAGCACTACTCGTTACCATGGCAACAGTCTGTCACTTCGTTTAGTGTTATCCTGAAGAGAAAAGTGAACTTCCTGACATTTTTATGTACGTGTCACCAGGAAGCTGTGCTATCAGCAACTGCAAATTAGCTCCAGTCTATCTGTCATTTTTAATTAGCCATTAGTTTAATTATATTTGAATAAGACAAACGCTAAACTGTTTTATTAGCATATTATCAATGGACGGACAGTGCATTTGCAATTATGTTCTTGAGTCAAACTTTTAACTGAAACTTGATTCCAATAACACTTTTAAATGGTTCATACTGCATTATTTTCTGATCTTTATCCATGTTCTAATGTTGTTTTCTCATCATAAACAGTTGCGTTTTGTTTCATTTACACATTTTATTACACAAACCTGCAGATTTCGGCTTGTGCGTCTGGTGAAATACACGTGCAGTGGAGTCTAGGCCTTAGTTTACACTACGGGGTCCGTGCAGAGCAGACCTGGGGCGACATGTGGCTGAAGTTTGTGCAATAAAAGTGCGCGTCCGATCCATCTGTGTTTATCACGATGCGCGTTTGGTTTAGAGATCGAGATCACTCCAACACCAGTAAGATAATGTAACATGTTTAAAAATCCTACACGCTTTCTTCACTTTAAAACTGTTTTCTGTAACGTGCCAGTGGAAGTGGGCTTAAAGGAGGAGTTCTAAAACCGGGTGAGGGTCCAAAAAAGGGGCGCAGGATATTTCAGTGCAGTGCAGTTTTCTTGGTTTATTTTAGGCCTAAATGAACATTGATCAGCTCAAATGGAGATAAATTTCTATATGTAGAGTTACTGGTTTTGTGTGAGGAATGTCTAAGCTAAGATTGTGTAACTTTTCTGGGGTCCATCAAATCTCCATGAAGATGTTAAAGCTTCGTCCGGAATGTTTCGCAGTATGGCATTAAACAAATATATCTCGTATTTATTCAATTACAGGCATTTTTATTCCTGCCGCAAAACCATGTATTATTACTGTAAGCAGGCCAGTTTTTCCACAGATCTGACCTGTAATTTGCCCTGTTAATGTGGTTTGCTTGTTCTAGGCAGGTGTGGGAAAAATGCTGTAAACTAGGAATGGTTCAAAAATGGAAGTGTTCATCATTTATTTTCATCCATCAACAAAATGCAGTGAATGAACAAAAGAGAAATCTAAATCAGATCCATATTTGGTGTGAGCTTTGCCTTCAGAAGAGCATCAGTTCTTCTAGGTTTTACTTGCAGACAGTTTGTGAAGGAACTGGGCTGGTCGCTGTTCCAAACATGTTGAAGAACTAAGCACAGATCTTGTGTGGATGGAGCTTCCTCACATCCTTCTGTCTCTTCATGAATCCCAGACTCACTCCATGATGTTGAGGTCAGGGCTCTGTGGGGCCAGACCAGCACCAACACAACTTCTGACTCTTCTTTACGCTCAAGAGAGTTCTGAAGGACTTTGGCTTTTTCTTTTGTTCACTCACTTTGCATTTTGTCAATCGATCAAAACAAACAAAAATAATTATTTATATTTTTGAGAGCATTCTTTGTTTACAGCATTTTTACACCTGCCTAAAACTTTTGCACTGTACTGTATGTGCCAGTATAACTATAAAATACAAACAAATGTTGAAAATTACAAAGGTTATCTCGATTTGGTCTCAATGGGCACCACTCAATGCTGAAACACTGAACCTCAAACACATCTAGACATGTTTTTGATATGGGAACTAGGGCTGGGCGGTAATACGATAATCCGGTATCCCGCTGTATCAAAAAGTAGCAGCGGTATCAGTTTCATTACCGTCATTTTAAAAATCTGCATAAGGACCTAAATCCACAGCAGGACTTTCTCCCCTCCGCTCTCTCTCCTCTTCAAACATGGTTACGCTCGGAGATTTCCATCCACACGCAGCGAGGAAGAAGAAAAAAACCTGAGTGATGCTTTGTGTGTGATGTTGAGCCCAAAAGTTTGTGATGGAGACATTTCATTGAAGCCGAGAGTCGAGAGGGGACGAGGCGCTGAAGAGGAGAAAGTTCCTGCTTGAGGGCAAAGTCAAACTTCGCTGTGCATCTCCGAAACTTTCTAACTGTGGGTCAAAATGCCACAGACATCGAGGGGAAGTGACGCAGACAATAAGGGCTGTGATTGGTCCTCTCCACCGCTCTACATTTCCCGTACTCCGCTCATTCTAGACTTTGAGTAATAATGTGTTTAATGCAGCTTTGGCACATTTGTTTACGTTTTACACAAACCAAACTTCAAACCGCATGGCTCATTTGCATACAGTATAAGCGCTGATAAAAACAGCTCGTGCACTGATGCTGATGCGCTGCAAAGTTTGGTTTGATCAGAACTTGTGCCTCATCTTCAAATATAACGCTGCTCTTCTGTTTCTGAATGCTACAAAATAATTCTTAGTTAGTCACAGTAATGCCGTGTACCCTGGTAAAATGCTGAGACAGTTTAACGGTATCAGAATTTGGATACTGCCCAAACCTAATGAGAACGTTCTAACATGGCTTAAAGCTCAAGTGTCGAGAGTTTTGTGGAATATAGGGGCTTGAAAGGAAAGATGAGACGTTTTTGCATAGTCAGGTCTTAGGGCATTTTGTGGAAACTTGAAAAGATCAGCGGTTCATAATTGTGTTCCTTTTGCGGGGGCCTTTTCGGAAAGTCTGCGCGCGCGATGCCGATGTTCCGCGATGGGGCTTTTATCTCGGTGAAAGGAAATGTCAAAGTGAAGCCCCAAGCGTTATGTGCTCTACTTCCTCTGATATCCGAAAGGGAAGCATCCAAAACCATTAGGCACATTATAGGGATTTGAGAGACGTTTAGTGGACCATCTCTTTTTCCAAATGGTTTCAACTGTTTTTTTTAAAGGATGAGATGGGTTTTTCAGGCAGATATTTAAAACAGAATAAGCTGTAAGTCATGGAAACAGTGAAAATGTGTCATTTTAAATGAGAATGTTTCAGTTCTAAAGGCGCACTGTGTAACTTTTCTTGTAGATGTTCCACCACGCATTTAATTGAACCATCTCCATGAAGTTATAGGTCAGATCTGTGGAGAAGTGGGCATGCATGTCTCAGCAGTAGTTTTGAGAAATAAAATACATAAAAAATGAATATATACAAGATCTATTTGTTTAAAGCCGTACTGTGGAACATCCCGGGCAAAGCAATGGCATCACCATGAGCCAAGCAGATGATGGACCCTCCACTAGAAAAGTTCCACAGTGCTTCCATGGAGATGCTATCGCTTTGCCTCTAATGCTCTTCAATATGGTATTAAACTTACATAAGATTATTATGGAAGATTATTTAATTATTGTTGGTTTTATAGTTCAAAAATAACTTTAAATACATTGTCACCTTCCTAAAATATTCGCCTAAGTCGTTACGTTTTGGGTAAGTTTTTTTGTGTTTCCTGAAAATCTCAAACAAATGACTTTTTACGATTATTTAGGAAGGCGTCGACATGCATTCTGACTGTGAGTGGGCTCGCCTCTCCACAGATCTCACCTGTGAATTTGGCCTGGAAGCGTCTCCTGATTGTTCGTTTCTATAGAAAGTCTCTTTTGTTATTGAGTTCCAAATAGTTTCCAGCTGTTCCCAGAGACTTACTTTGGATGAGACTTCATTCTGTAGCAAGGACCACGCCAACAACAACACACGTGCAAAAATAAAGTTTATTATATGGAGACAAGGCAGGTCGGCTGGGTTGAGACTTAGGGTGGGGGTTCAGTCTCAATCTTCACATGGCCCAGCAGGAATGGGACCACCCTCGTAGGCGTCTTATGTCGATGGAAGTGAACAGATATGGGATGGGAGGGTAGGGTCGAGTTATTCGGGGCAAACTGGGCTGCCGGGATAGGCTGCTATAAATAGGCTTCTGGGAAATTGAGGTGTGGTAGTAGTGAGCTGTCGCTGGAGAGGAGGAGAGGGCAGAGGTGTGGTCCTGAACCTAAGTTAATGATATTAACTACATTTTTTTGGAAAACCTTGAAAAATGTATAGATAGAGACAATAGTTGTGTTTTAGCATTAAAGATATGGTTTTGATCAAAGGATCTTGTGGATTAACCATTATAGAAACATATAAGGATATTTTGGTAAACAGAAATACTATCAACTTACATATGGGAGCCGTGGAAAACACCATATACTGGGTGGTGGTCTAATAAATTGTAAAATACCAAACAAATAAAAATAAGCACGTTCTATATTTGCATTTCAATAAAAAAAACATATCTATGGTCTCTGTTGCTAATAGCTCCTCCTCTTTTGACTTCTGCAGAAACCTGGTGAAGCTGGAGAGCCTGGAGGACACGTACATCCTGGATGGTCTCGACGACTCCCTGTCCGATAAACACGGATGCCCCGCCTACGTCAGCCCCGAGATCCTCAACGCCAACGGCAGCTACTCCGGGAAGGCCGCGGACGTGTGGAGCCTGGGCGTGATGCTCTACACCATCCTCGTGGGGCGCTATCCATTCCACGACGTCGAACCGGGGTCCTTGTTCACCAAAATCCGACGGGGCCACTTCAACATCCCAGAGACTTTAACCCCCAAGGCGAAATGCCTGATCCGCTCCATCCTGCGTCGCGAGCCAAACGAACGGCTAACCTCGCGCGAGATCCTGGCGCACCCATGGTTCCTCTCCTCCGCGGGGCTAGGGGGCGCCACGGGTCACGGCAAAGCAGAGAGGGACCAAGAGCAAACGGTGCCTGATGTCAACATGGAGGAGGAGCTGGAGCAGTTTTTCAGTTGAGTTTGAAACATCCAAATCCAAGCACAATCGGACATCGCCCAGGTCAGCCCGCCAAGCCAAGCGCACACCCGGGCCAAAACGAGTAGTGAAATAGAAATAGATGAGCGTTTGTCACTCTTTATAAAGGTTTTTCCATCTTGTTTTCCGTTCCATCTTTTTAAATTGGAAAACCTCGAGCCTGGTTTGACAAATGTTATCTAATCGTCACCTGGTACAGCACCTCGCCCGAACGGGGAGGGCGCTACCGATCATGCAAGTCGCAAATGTAGCAATTGTTTTTGGTTTATGTGGTGCTCTTAAAGATAGATTCATTGGCCATTTCTGACACTATGTATGGAAAGCATGAAGGGGACAAAAGACGGGAAACGAAAGGAGGAGGAGGAGAAGAAATCAAGCTGACCAAGTGCAGCACCGCACCTTTTCCATCGCGTTTTTCTTTCAGTGTCCACAGACCAACGTCGTCCTCAACACGGCTGATCTCATTTCATTGAAGTTCTATTTTACCGTTTGGTTCTTTGAAACATTAACATAAGTATTTTCAGCTCATTTGTACTTCTTCATCTGTCTGTTTTTCGTTGTTTTCAGTACTATCCAGTCATGAAAGCTGCCTTCGTCACTCCCAAAGCTCATTCAACGGTTTCCTGGTTAACCCAAAAAAACATCATGCACTTACTGTGTTAGTGAATGGACAGTTCAACCTCTATGAAATTAGCTTCCTCTTATTTAAATGAATTCTTCAGTTGTAGAAACAAAAGAGCAAAACATTTATTTAAATTGTAACAGTGATATATAAATATATGAAATAAATATATATATATTTAAATCTAAGTACATTGCAGGGTTTTCTTTCTTCGGAGATTCCTTTTTCATGTATAATGTAGGCAATATCTCGACACAGGACAGGCAAAGGTCTGTCTGAAGTTTTGTATCAGACTTTTCTGCGCCAGTTTTCTCACTATTCTTTCCGTTCAAAGCTGGCGCAGATGTTCAGTTGATTCCGGCTGTAGGACCTTTACTTTTCTATGCCTGCGTAGGTCCTGTGATCTCAGAATACAGAGTACAGTGGACTTTTGGTCGTATTTCAATGTTCTTCAGTTGTGTTTTTTAATCTAGTCATGGCATGTACCCCATGGATGCTATAGCTCGCCTCACAGGGGAGGAAGGGAGGGAGGGGGGAGCTTGTTTTTCTTACAAAATTTCAACATAAACGTGTTAAATTTGCTACTTTCTGAGTTGCTTTTTCAATAATCCCGACTATTGCTTTACTGGTTTTGTAGACTGAGCTCTGTTCTTTCAGTTGGTGCTGATTTGGTGCTATGTTTAGTCCTTTACTTTCATGGAGGGAGGAGGTGCATGGTGGTATATCTGCCTCACACGTTCTGATTGTATCGTAACAGATCCTTGTGTTTTGTCCAAATTTATTCAGTAAATAAATTGTGAACTGCTACTTTCACTGGGTCTCCATCCATTCTTTTATATGGTTACTCACATGACGTGTATTGCACAGACCAGCTTTGAAGAAACAAAAGTTCAAATATTATGAGACTTTATGGACCAACTGCAACCAGCAATTTGTCATACGTCCAACCAGGATATCTTCTGACTGAATCGACATTAGGAAGTTGATACTGGAAACATGCACTGCAATAAAATAAATTGCAGAATGAAACACTTTAGTAGCTCGTTTGTGTCTATAATGACTCGGAAGCAGGTCAAATCTTACCGCAGTACAGAAAGATTCCAAAAACCTCCTCACTAGTACAAAGAAAAAGTACCACAATAAATGCTGACTATTATTGCTCCAGCTGTCAGGCCTAAGATCATACACATGGGTAAATGGATAAAAAGTAAAGTATGAAAATAAATGAAAGTATGAAATGTATGATAACGTAGCTCCCCTACCACTCTATATAAGAGTAGGTGATTTTATAAAATATACAATAGCCTGAGAAAGCTCTGTTCCTATTTTCACTGAATAAAAATGGTGTAAATCACTGAAACAAATGAACTAAACAACTTCACATTTAAAATAAAACTTGACAGTAGTTGTACTGTAGTGTATTGTATGTAATGTTTCATTAACATCATAGTGTTATTATATTATACTCATTAACAGAAAAAAATAGTTACAATTACGAGTAATCAGAAAGGAGATACGTCTCATGAAGATTTGCTGTGACAGTGGAAGAGCACAACCACCCAGCTGCTCAAAAGGTGCAGTCTTACCGAAGGAGCAGAGGAGGCTGCTCCAGCTCTACTACCAGAGCAACTTCCAACAGTAAAGCTCCTCCAAACGTTGCCCTTTACACTTTGCATTGTGAAAAAAATAAAACTACATTTATTCCTCATTATATTGTTCTCTTAAATGTCTGTGGTAGTTATACGTTTATTGTTTCAAATGTCAAAACTTGAATTCACATGCCACAGCCACAGCTGCAGTTGTTTGATTTTTTATTAATCGGTAAATGTGGACATACAAAAAATATAAATATATAGATTTAGTCGAAACGAAAATAAGATCCAAATGTGTTATGGAGCTGTTATTTATCTCTCAAGTAACAGTACAGAACAGAGTTGTATTAAGCCAGTGTGGTTCCCCTGGGCACTATACCTCACAGAACCAGACAGTCATTTTGGTCACTATTGACACACCGCTCACACCAGCCCCAACAACGGCAGCAAAACTACGCTAAGAGGCTACGGTCACCACACTTTTTTATAGAAGAATAGTTTTGGGCGGGCCTAGGCCTGTGGGGCCCACCCATAACGCCGCCCTGTCATGTGGTGCCCCTCACTAGTTGTGAAGGGTTGGTGCCCCTGGCTCATATGGATAGTCCGGCCTTGACTGTCTGCATATTTTTATACCAGTTAGAATTTGAGAGTTTTTATTTTCCAAATGAGCTCGTATGACGATCCAATCCACTATTTACTAGTTCTGTATATAGCACATTACACATGACAATTTCCAAAGTGATTCACAGACAAATGAAGACAATAAATACATAAATAAATAAGAACAAGAATTAAAACATGTTAAAATATGTAAAGCAAATAAGATTATGTTAAAGGTGGTATCGATCCTCTGACCTGTTCATGAGCCTGTCCTGCTGTGTCATAGTTCATCATGGAAAAGAGGCCGAAACAATGGGTCCATATTACACTATTTTCTCATCTATGTTTCCTCATCACAAACAGATCTGGAGTTGTGTTTTGTTTGAGTTGTGATATCATGTGGTAATACGGGAGGTGCTCCACTGTGTTTTTAAATGCCATACACCTTCACTAGAATCATTTGGGTAAATTCACCCCTGGAATTGCCAAATCTTGTCAAAACTAAAGGTTAAAGGAGCTGTTAATGGTGCATTTTTTGTCCTCGGGTTCGGGGAAAACCGACCTCCACCTTGAAAAGTGCAATGGGGCCAATCAAATCGGGGCTCCCAAACACAAAATCAGGAGCGGATCGAGTTGGGTGGATATTAAACTTTCTCGGGCATCCATATTTTCCTTAACTGTTGCAATGGAACATATTTACAATGGATGTTTGAGCTTTGGAGGTGTAGACAGACTAATGCGAGTGAAACAGAACACAACTGCAGGTACGTTTTTGATCAGGCAACAGCATTTTAACATGGCTAAAAAGCGGACGAATCAGATTTCCTTCAGTCCGCGGGTTTCAGAATAATGAAAAATTAGGGCTGTTGCCATAGTGATGAAGAATTTTAAATTAAAATTTTGCATGAGGAAAAAAAGTCCAAATGGTGCATAGAAACAGGAAGCAAAAGCTCACAAATAGCCACACATTATTCTGAACAAAGCCCCCCCCCCCGCAGTCCACACCTCTCCATCTGAACGAGGGCACACAGGAGCTATGGACGACCTCTCGGTGAAATGATTTTCCTGTGGTGTGAAGAGGTTTCTGACGACAGTGTTTTGTGTTCATTGTTTCGTTCTTTGGAGCTCCAGACGTGCTGACCCCCGCTGACCTCTCCTGGAAAAGTCATTTCAGGCGTGATGTGTTCAGAGTCCTGGTCTGTGTGTGATTACAGCCTGCGCCATGTTTGAGTTTGGCGAATAGGTCCTGGGCTCTTCACCTGCCAAGTCCACACCGTGTAATCCTGAGGAGCCACTGCAGGTGATTTTATTTTCCATTTTCAGACTCTGGACCTGTTTTTGTCTTAAAATGAAAGTTTCAACCTGGGAACTATTGAGCTTTAAGTCATGTGATAATGTTGTTACCTCCTCAAAAACATTCCCAGAGTTGTGTTTTGTTTCATTCACACGTGTTTGAGTAATCCTGTGTCTGTCTACATCTCCGTAGCTCAAAATGCTCTGTTCCACCTTGTGATGTCATGAAGTGGTAGTTTTCAAGTTAACAGCTCCTTTTACCTTTTTACCTATTGTAAATTTCAGGGCTGGAATCATCTACATCAGGGGTGGGCAATTCTTTTTTCCATGGTGCCACATGAGAAACAGAAGATATTGTGGAGAGCCAAAATGCTGAACTCAATTCTGCATAATATTAGTTGTTGTTAATACAGTAAACGGCATTCTTCTGATGCACTGGTCAGACTGGGAAGAGTTTATGTCATGACTAAGCAGTGAAAAGGTGAGGTTGACTTACAAAAATGTCATTAAAAACAACTAAAATAAAAGCAATGCAGCTTTAGTCCATGCATGAAGTAAAATGATCAAATATGTTTATTTTGTAATTCCGGTTGAGCTTAAACAGAGTCAGAGTCAACCAAAGAGCCGCATGTGGCCCAGGAGCTGGACAGTGCCCAGGTCTGAGCGACATGATTCTAGTGAAGGTGTATGGAGTTTAAAAACACAGTGGAGCAAACCTCCTTGTCAAAGCCTGACCTCATCAGATGTCAGAAGCTCAGCAGGGCCTGGTCAGTACTTGGATGGAGACCACTGGGAATTCCAGGTGCCACCGGGGGGCGCCAGTCACAAAAACTGTCATTGTGTCATTAGGCAAGGCACATCACCCACATTGCCTAGTGTGAAAGTGGAGTGTGTGTGAGTGATGGTGGTGGTCGGAGGGGCTGATGGTGCAGACTGGAACTTCACTTCTGTCAGTCTGTCCCAGGGCAGCTGTGGCTACAACAGTATTTTACACCACTGAGTGTGGAGTGAATGAAGAATGAACTGTAAAGAGCTTTGGGTGTCTTTAAAGGCGCTATATAAATGCAATGAGTAATTAATTAATTCATTAATTAATATGGATCCTTTACAGGTGCACTGACTGAATAGATTGGCCCAGGTTTAATGCCATATAGTGGAACATTCCAGCACATCTTTAAGTGTCTATTTTCCATATTAATATATAAAATTCTTGGAGTTCATCATGTGCGATTTGTGTCTTGCTCAGCACTTGCATTTTCACACAGGAAATCACCAAAAAAGTGTTAAATGTACATTTTTAGCCATAAAGGAAACTGCCCAAGTGCTAAGACGTGTCTTTCTTTCTGCAGAGAGATTATACATTACCCCAGTGATTCTCATTTTAAAACCCCTTATATCAGACAGAGCTGTTTCATATTCTTTATCAATGTTCTTTTAAATGAAAAAGATGAATCTGTAACAGAAAAAGGCTGCAGGTGAAAGAAGAAAAAAAGAAAGGAAAAAAAAGAGCTACATTCAGGAGTTAATGAAGCCTGACCTCTAGTGGCGAGTACAGTGAACACACATTATTTTCCATCTGAGCAGGGAAAGATTTAATTAACCCTCCACTGCCCTGTGACACCGAATGATCCTGAGAATAAATGCAGCATCATTCCACATTATACCTGTTCTATATTTTATTTTCTGCTGTATAAAGAGGTAAAAATGTTGTTATCTTTACACACACAATATTCAAACTTTTAAAATCCCACAGCTACACAGTCACATGTGCAGCAGAGTAAGTACGGTTTAAGTATGTTTTATTATTTTAATCATTATTTAACCAGAATGTCCTAGAGCCAAGACTGAACAGTTCAATCTATTTAGAGAATTGCAAGAATGTTTTAACTAAAAACTGTTACAAATCTTATTATTTAAAGCTGCTTTGTGTCATTTTCCTAGCGGATGGTCTGTCATATGTTTTTCTTCATGGCTTTGTTATTGCTTTGTCTGGAATATTTCACAGTATATGCTTTTAAACCTTTCTATCTTCATGGAAACCAAACCAGACCGAGTTACAGGTCAGATCTGTGGAGAGGCGACCCCGCTCACAGTCAGAATACTTTTTTTTTCTATGTATTTTTGAGCTATAAAACCACCTGTAGTGTAAAAAAGTAAGTAACTCTTAACTTGAAAAACTATTGCAGTGTATCGCAGTTAAACCTATAGTCGTGCACTGCAGAAGTTTCTTGGTCGTCTCTTTTTAGTTTAGTTTGGACTTTTGTTAAATCTGTTTCTCGCATAATTAGACCTCAGACTAATCAGTGTTTGGTACATTAACAGTAAAACCAGAGTAAAGTCTGCCTGGGGGATGTGTTAGTGTATAGTGTGCGTATAGTCACTTTCTATAGGCTGTAACTTTAATGTTTTCGTGTCCAGGTTCTTGCAATATCTGTCTGTCATTTAAGGCGGGGCAGATGTACGTTTCTAGATCAGGGGGTCTCCAACCTTTATTTTCTGGTGAGCTGCCTTTACAAAACAAAAAGCCTAAAGAGCTGCTCATGTGAGCAGTCGCAAGAAGCTGAGTAAGTGAGAGCCTTTAGACAGTTTAATGCCGATAAAACACTTACACAGTTATTATCCGTTTATTAGTGCACAAAGAGAGGCGTAAAAATTATACATGTACAATGGTAATAGGCATTTAATTATATCAAATCTGAGTTATTCAGCACAATACATCTAAATCAGAAATCCTTTGGCGAGCGACTTGGAAGGAGGTGGAGGACGACTGTTAGACGCCTGTTCTAGATGATCTTTTTCTCCCATAAAATGTCTTTAAGTGGAACTCGGGCACGTTTGAAGCTAAAGTCCGTTGCTAGAGGAGGTGGAATTCTGTCAGAAGCCAAAAAACGGCGCAGATCAGTGTTTCCTCGGTGGAGATCTCACTGTGGCAGTGAGTCTGTCAAGACAAACTAGTGTAGTGATGGGGGCAAGTTCTGAACTTCCACGTAAAACGCCAATTTGCTTCACACTGAAGAAGCTTAACACCACTTTAACCCATCTGACAACAGCCACGAGTCTAACAAACAAAACGCTCTGCCTGGTTCACTCATTAGTGTCTGGAAACGTTAGAAAACAACTTTATAAGCACCTCACACTTCCCTCTGTTGATTTCCCACTGCACAGGCCAAAGCCCAAAAGACTCGATCGCCGATGTTGTTTCTAATCCCACTTCTTTACAAGTTTAACTGTATGTTTTAATAGTATTTAATTTCTTCATGTAGTTGTAAGGCGACCTTGAGTGTCCTGAAAGGCGCCTAAATCAAATGTATTATTAACGGGCTGAACATGTGTCTGGTGTGTTCACGTCACATATGAACAGAACACGTTTATCAAACTCTCCATCTCACTCCAAATCACTAAATCCACTGAATTCTTCATTCTCGGTGTCACTTCTGAGCAACTCTAGCTAAATCCATAAATTATTATTATTATTCTTTTTTTCTTTCATTGCAGTTCGAGTATCTTCTACTTTTCTCCAGTCCCTCACAAGTTTCTCGCTTCCTCCAAACGTACTTTCCGCTGCTCGATCGGCGTTTTCGGCTGCACATTTCAGGACTTGCAGCTGATTAACGGTTTATTGCTGTGTGATAAAATAAGTTTTTTTGTTTTTTTTTTTGCTTTATTTCGAGCATGAGAGAAAACATGTTTATATACACATACACATATATACATATACAGATATATATAAACACAAATAAACATCTATATATACATATACATAATACAATTCTTATAATAAATAATAAAATGTGGTACGCTCGAAAGGGAGTGGGAAGAAGTAAAAACTTATTGACTCCCACCCCTAATTACTTTCTTTATGTTAAGCCATAAGGTTGCCTTCCTTAATTCAATCTATATAGTTGTATATTCATTATATATTCATATGTTCTATAATTAACCACTATAGATGACTGCCATTACTATCACTGTCGAATTCATACCCTATAATCATCACTATAATACATGTAATATATATATATATAATATATTATTATTATTATTACTATTATTATTATTATTATTATTATTATCGTCATCATCATTATTTTCATCATCATTATCACTATCACATCACCATTACAACCACCATTGGTTCTGCTGCTAAATGAACATTAGTGAGTGGGACACGTCTTAATGACCCGTACGCATTAAAGAGAGCGCCCTCTGTCTGTGAAAATAACCAACATGTGAAATGATATTTTTTTTAATATATAAAAAATATGGCACTTTGAAAAAAATGGCAATAAAAAATAGCAAGAGACGTGTCAATAGGCGTAATTATATCAGTGTCAGTATCATTTCAAATGCGTGAATGAAACAAAACACAACTCCAGTCTGTTTTTGACAAGGCAACAACATTCTAACACGACTTAAAGCTCACAAGAGTCCATTTTCTGTCATATAACGGTGAAGTACAATGTGATCAACAGGGAAATCTGTCTCTTTCCTCGCAGTGTGTCATCGTTCTATTCTCAAATCTGAAAAGCAGCCGTCCAGACTCGGTGTGAAGCTGCAGACCGGAGCTCGTGCTGATCCTTTTGCTTGTAGCGCATTTGTCAACAGAGGAGACTTATCTGCTGTTTACTCTGTGGGACGTTTCTACAATCTGTCAGCACCAGGGCTCAGGCGGTGGACTTTCTCAAACCATTTAAAGACTCTGAAAACACCGCAAAAACATCCAAGAGCTCACAAGTATTTGAGCTGGATTTATATGAAAGTAGCGGTGAGTGTGCGCTCACGAAATGGACTCTTGTGAGCTTTTAGTCCCGTTAGAATGTTGTTCCCTGCTCAAAAACAGACCTGGAGTTGAGCTTTGTTTCATTCTGCATTATTTGTCAAATGCTCTGTCCCACTTTGTGATGTCATGAAGTGATAGTTGTTTGTTTTAAGTTAACCACTACTTTTTTACCTTTTTTCAGTACAGATTGGGAATACCAGGGCTGAAATGATCCAAATGATTCTAGTGAAGCTTTATGGGGTTTAAAAACGCAGTGGAGCACTTCCTGTAATACCACATGACATCTTTGAGAGAAGAACTCAGCCTAAATCTGTGGAATTTGTGTTTTAAACATGTGTGAATGAAACAAAAACTCCAGTCAGAGTCCTGCCCGGGTCCGGCAAATCTCAATCCCGACCGGTTTTCCGTCAGAATAGAAATAAAATTCCGCACCTGATCCGACCCGCTATAAACACACACCGACACCAGGAGCTCACCTGAATGAAAATCATTCTGAGAGCCAAAAAAGAGCCACAGCTTTACACTCTCCACTCGCTTCTTTTTCTTTTCAGATCCTCAGGAGTCATTTTGACCTGCAGGTAAAAACCTGTGGATTTTACATTTCATCATCTTCATCAACAGCATTTGTGGTCATACCGGCTCGTCAAAGCCTGATCCCGTCAGATCTCAGAAGCTCAGCAGGGCCGGGCCTGGTTAGTACTTGGATGGGAGACCACTGGGAATTCCAGGTGCCACAGGGGGGCGCCAGTGGCAAAAACTGTCGTAGTGTCCTTAGGCAAGACACATCACCCACATTGCCTAGTATGAAAGTGGTGTGTGCGTGAATGGTGGTGGTGGTCGGAGGGGCCGATGGTGCAGATTGGAGCCTCGCTTCTGTCAGTCTGCCCCAGGGCAGCTGTGGCTACAATAGTAGTTTACCACCACCGGGTCTGGAGTGAATGAATAATGCTCTGTAAAGCGTCTTTGAGTGTCCTGAAAAGCGCTGTATAAAACTGATGCATTATTATTATTATTATTTTTCCATTTCACTAAAACACAGCCCTGTTTTTGTTCGCACAGGATGTTTTGTGAACCGCACATTAAACCCGTGCTCTCCTGCGTCTGACCCGACCTGACACTTTTTTCACTCGTTTCATAAAAATTTGCCGTTCACCCATATGTCCGGGCACCAAACCCGACTCCAGGTCTGTTTGTGATGAGGAAACGACAGGAGAATTAGAATAGATCAAATAATAGTTTAATATCGACTCTTTAAATAAAGCTGTACTCTGGGACATGTGGACTGACTTGTTGCCCTGAAAACCCCACTGTGCTGCTAATCTGCTGATGCAATCCAATCTGTGCATGCAGATTAATATTAGCAGCACAGATTAACACTGCAACCCTCCCCAAACCAGGGAAAGATACAGGCACATGTGCTTCTGCCGCTTCTGTGATGTGAAAGACTCATAACACGGTCATGATTTTGTTTTAAACATTCACACAAACCCTGCAGATTTAGGCCGAGTTCTCTTAAACACAGTAAATACTCTCTTCCACCTTGTGATGTCATTAATTTACACACATCTCACTAGAATCATTTGGATCATTTCAGCTCTGGAATTGCAGATTTCTACTGAACTAAAGGTAAAAAGGAGCTGTCCACCTGAAACCCACTGCCTCATGATGTCACAAGGTGGAACAGAGCATTTTGAGCTTTGGACATGTAGACAGACTAATAATAAAGAGTCACTCAAACACGTGTGAATGAAACAAAACACAGCTCCAGGCCTGTTTTTGATGAGGTAACATTACAACATGACCAGAAGCTCACAAGAGTCCACGTTTTATGTGTAACGTTCCAATGTGTAATGGTCATTTTCTACATAAAAATACACACAAAGAAATCACTAGTCCCACGTTGAGCAGCGTCACGTTATTTGGGACTTGAGTGATCGGTTGATTCATGGAGATAAATTAGTGAGTGAATTGTGAGCGTCCGAGCGGCACAGCTGTTATTTGGATATTGAAACACAAGTAACTAAAGTGATATCATTGGTTTAACCCACATGTGTCAAACATGCGGCCCGGGGGCCAGATCCGGCCCTCCAAGACCTTTAATCTGGCCCTCGGCTGATTTTTCTCTTAAAATACTTAAAATTTTCAGATTTTTCTGTTAATTTTCTGCACCGTTTAGCATAGCAGCGTCTCCGGCGTTTCTGTACGTTGCGACTCCCACCAGAGCAGCACAAATGAAGACTTTCCTCTTTCCAAACGCTCTTAAAGGACGATCGTTCTGACTGTCGACCGTGACCCTCATCAGCAAAATGTCAAAAAATGAGAAAAGCAGATGCTGAGTTCAGGATTTCCCAAGAAAAATAGTCTAATTCTTATTTGTTGACAGAGGTGAATGGGAAATCTGTGCTCAGTGTGTTTGGAACAAGTGGCGTTGCTCGAGGAATATAATCTTAAACACCACTACGAGACACGGAGAAAAATACAATAACTTGAAGAGAGAACTGAGTTTTCTGATCCGGCCCTTTTGGGATCAAAGTAGGCTGCATACGGCCCCCGGACCAAAATGAGTTTGACACCCCTGGTTTAACCTTTAGAGAAGCTCAGGCTGTTTCTTTCCAATGGTCTGTGTGTCATTCTGCTCGGACAGTTCTCACCGTTTTCCCTGTGCTTATGTGATTGTTGAAGTGTCCCAATTCATAGGGTTTGACTTTCTACCCCTGCCCCTTGTTGCTCGGTTTCAAGGACCAAGAGGCAGGGGTAGAAATTAGAAATGGGATTGACCCTAAATGAACCTCATTGGACCAAGAAACTGTATTTATATTTGAGGAATATCGGATCTTTAGAACATAATATACACTTATAAACTTATGAACAGGTAAATTCTGCACAGGTCCAGAAAGCCAAAAGAACTCAGTTAAACTTTGCTAACATTTATAAATAATTTTAATCTCTTCTTGCGTTTTAGGACCCTCCTGCGCTCCACTTATTGTCCTATTTGGGGCAGTTAAAAGTGTTAGCTTAGCCTGGGGGGCAAAATGAAGCTGTGTTAATTCTTCAGCGCTTTAGATATTGCTTTCCAGGCTCGGCTCTGCATCACAACGAGGAGAACGAGGCCACTTTTCTCACCCATTGTTGCCTCCGTACGTCTCCGAGAGTCTCCGTATTTTGCAATTCAATTAACTCGGTTTCGATTTTATGCAACTCCGGGGTGCAATAGCGGCGTCTGGATGGGCTGAAAGTTTTCCTCCGCGCTCCCAGGCTGCTCCAATTAAGGCTAATGGCGAGCCTGGGTAACGGCCCCATCCCGAACGCGGGTCTTACCTAAAGCACCGGGCCTCTTTTGTTTCCGGCAGAGTCATAAGATTTCGAGGCGCCGCGGTGAGGAGGGCCCCTGGGCGCTGCCGGCGTGTGGGGCCGTTGGGCGCCCTGGAAACATTAGGTAAAGTTATTTCTGTTGGATTTAGAGCTAATAAAGTGTGAAGTAAGTGATTCAAGGTGATCGGAGCAGCCAGGATCACGCGCTTTGAAGAAAGTTTACAACGACGAGTGGGCCCGGAGCTGTGGCCTGTCTCAGGGGTTTCACAGGGAATGATTGACAAGCGGTGTGACCAATCAGAGAGAGGCGTGGTCTGTATGCGTCAGAAACAAACAAACATGGCTGCTTACACTTAAAAATGGAGAAAAAAAACAACAAAGAATGGAGAAATAGCATGGATTTTTGCAGAATCAGTAATCGAAGCACCAAATTCTTACTTTTATACGTTCTATTTTTGTTCTGAATGATTTTGGCAATGAGATGTCTTCTGGATTCAAGAAAAATGTAGAAGGGACTGGTGCACTATGTAACTTTTCTGGTGTCAGGGTTCGTCGCCTGTTTAGCTTAAAATGTTCCACAGTAAAGCAAAGGCACTTATCTTGCTGTTAACGTGAGCAAAGAAATACCTTAAAAAATATGCATTCTTGCTCTGAGGCAGGGTGGCCTCTCCATAGATCTGACCTGGAACTTGCCCTTACAAGTGGAGTCATCAGCTTGTCTTCATGGAGACAGAGAAGTTTAATGCGGATCCAGTGGAACATCGCACGTAAAGCAATAACATCTCAATGGAGACGAGCAAGTGGCGACTGCTCCAGAAAAGTCACTGACTGCAGCTTTAAATCAGAACTATCTGTACAAGTCGGTCTTATTGTCTCTGTCTCTGTGGGTCTTATATGTCTTTATTTATCTGTGTTATTTTGCTTGTGGTCTGGTCAAACCTGCAGTCAGAGAAATGCAAGTCCCTGGTCAGACACTAGAGGGAGCTCACCATCCACCAGGTTGACTGTCTGATGGGAGACGTCAGTATTTTTGATTCTCTCAAATAAACAACAAAAATAACTTGAGTTACCCTAAGCCTAACCCTCCTGAAAACTAGAAAAATGTTAAAATGCTCTAGAAACAAGTGAAATGATCTCCCTGTGCAGGAAGTGAAATTTACTAAAGAATCTTAAAATAAGAAAATATATCCAGGCCTAAATCTCAAAATCAGATAAAATCACTTATTCTAAACAATAATCACATTTTGAATTGATCTAAAATAAAGCATAAAACACTAATTCTAAAAATAAATGAAGCTGAAAAATCATAAAACTAGAATATAAAGCTGTTATTGACTGTTTTATTTTTTATTTTAGTTCATGAATCTTAATGAAATTCTTTATTTTCTTGTTTTAAGACTAATTACCACTTGGTAACATATTGACAAACTGCAGCATCTCCTGAAACTTTTAATTTGTTTCATTTTTCCATCTGACAAACAGAAGGTTCAGAGATACTGGACAATTTCACTCATGGACTGATTTCCATCCATAAAAAATGTCTTAAACTCCGTCTTAACACTTATTTTGTTTGTTTTGTGCATTTTGACTAGTTTATAGATACAAAAGAAAAATAAATAAGAATAAATAAGAAAAGTTAAAAAAAAGTTTTTTTTTTAATAAGCTTAATAATTTTACATATTTAGCCTATAATTTAGTCATTTAGTAAATATCCCTTAAAACAAGATAAATAGGATTTTTGTCTGGATTGAAGAGAATAAATCTTTGTTAGTTTGATGAAATTCACAGTGCAGTTTTGAAACCCCAGGGGGGCACAGGGCACATGAATGATGCACATGCATAATGCTCCTCCAAGGATCCAGCACAGGGTCAACACACAGTCAAGACACAAGAATCAGTGGAATAAGTTAATGTAAAAACTAAACTTTTATGGAGGCATAAGGCCAGAGCGTCTACAAGAGATAACAGTTATCAGTTAGCTAGATCCAAAACCCGCGGCCATTAATCAACAGCCTAGAGAAAAGATTCCCATAACAATATTTAGTAAAGTTACTTTCTAAAAGGGAGTGTTATATAATTCTATGTACTATAGTATCATATATGAACATGGGCTGTAAAACCGCAGTACAAAAGTTTTAGGCAGGTGTGAAAAAATGCTTTAAACAAAGAATGTTTTAAAAAAGAGAAATAATGATTGTTTGCATTGGCGGCACAGTGGCTGAGTGGCAACACTTCACAGCAAGAAGGTTGTGGGTTCAATCCCTGGGTCACCCGGGCCTTTCTGTGTGGAGTTTGCATGTTTCTCCCTGTGTCTGGATGGGTTTCCTCCGGGTGCTCCGGTTTCCCCCATCAACCTAAAACATGCAGCACCCCTATGAACTAACTTTTTACCTCTTTAAGAGCACTTAAATGAAATTAAACCAAACACCGCAGCCATTATGCAAATGAAAAACACCAGCTCCAATTCTAATAATGATCATTACTCACTGCTTTAAATAACAAAAATACTTTTATTATCAAATCTCATTCAGAACTCATTAATAGTCACGTGCGACATTCTGCCAAGCCAAAGTCAGCTTTCACATTGTCTTGTCTCACATTGCACTGCAGCCCGAGTGAGTATGCAAAAAAATAGGAATGAAATAAAAAAATAAAAAAAACACTTTTTATGGCCTTAATTTAGGAACATGACATTTAAGACCTTTTTAAGGCTTTCAAGACCCCGCAGATACCCTGATTCAGAACTCTCCTGAGCGTAAAGAAGAGTCAGAAGTTGTGTTGGTGCTGGTCTGGCCCCACAGGCCCTGACCTCAACATCATGGAGTGAGTCTGGGATTCATGAAGAGACAGAAGGATGTGAGGAAGCTCCATCCACACAAGATCTGTGCTTAGTTCTTCAACATGTTTGGAACAGCGACCAGCCCAGTTCCTTCACAAACTGTCTGCAAGTAAAACCTAGAAGAACTGATGCTCTTCTGAAGGCAAAGCTCACACCAAATATGGATCTGATTTAGATTTCTCTTTTGTTCATTCACTGCATTTTGTTGACGGATGAAAATAAATGATGAACCCTTCCATTTTTGAACCACTCCTAGTTTCACACCCGCCTAGAACTTTTGCACAGTACTGTCTGTATAAGGTACAGGTCCATACTGTAGTGAATTTAAAGTGCACTGCGTAACTTTTCTGGTAGAAAGCCCACAGTTCGCTTCATTCCATGTCGTTTTTTTCCTGAAATGTTCTACAATATGGCATTTCATTTAAGTATCTCCATGGAGACAAGCAGGCCGCATCAACAGGCCAAATTACAGGTCAGATCTGTGGAAAAATGGGCCCACTTACAGTAAAAATGCATTTTTTTGTGTCGGAAATAGAAAAAAAAAACACCTGTAACTGAATTAATATGAGATGTATTTGTTTAATGCCATACTGCGAAACATTCTGGACAAAGCTTTAACATCTCCATGGAGAAAAGCATTTGATGGACCCTCCACCAGAAAAGCTACACGATCTTTTATCTTAGACTTTCCTCACACAAATCCAAAAACTCTATATGTAGAAATCTAAACCAAAAGTACAGCAGCTTCACAATGTTCCAAACACGATTTAAAGATAGAAGCATCGATTAAACATCTTCTCCACACTTTCAATGCTGCTTAATCTGACAGAACACCATACACACATATATATATATATATAGAGAGAGAATGTGCCACTTTCAATGTGTCTTAATAATGAATACGCTGCAGATCTGAGGAGACATGAGTGAGAGCCAGTTCTTTTATAATTATCCCTGCTACATACAAAGCCGTCTGAGCATCTGCGCTCTGTTCCTGCCAATATTAGTTATTAAAAAAACACACATTCAGGTGGAGTTAATTAATACCTCAGAGTTCTTTGAAATGGTCCATTAATAATCATAATGTTCTGTCCAAAGGTCAGATGTAGGAATAGATTTTTTCTTACCTATATTTTTTTAATGTGACATTGCTGAAAGAGGACGTTTTAAGTGTGTTCTTTGATTTGGTTCTGGTTTGAGATAAGTTTAGTCCTGATCATTTTGGTTCTGTTTTTCATTACGTTTATAATCCTAATTCTAATTCTTTTAGACTTTGTACTTCCAAGAGACTGAGACTGTGGAATAAGTTAAATGGAAGCTCAAGGAATGTCCAAATCTAAAACAGTTAAACAAGAGCTCCTCCAGTGGGGCAAAATACATCCGTACTTTGAATTATTGTACCGGTATATAGAATTAAGTTAGAATTTGTCAAACCTAGTTAAAGATGAATTGTTGGTGTAGTTTGGAAGTTTGACATTCCTAGGTGAGACGGTTGTCGAGTTAGAGCGCGGACAAGAAGTCCACAGACAGACAGACAGACGGACGGGACAGACAGACGGATGGATAATCAATAGGGAAATCTGGCTCTTGCAGTAGGAGTATGAGTATGACATCATCACATTCTAGAATCGGAATTCCACCAATCAGATCGCAGTAACAGAACTTAAAGACACTACAAAGCTTTGAAGTGTCCACGGACGGACGGACGGACGGACGGACGGACGGCGCCATACCATAATACGTCCCCTTTTATCACGGGCGTATAAAAGTGTTTAAAGAAATCACTTTGTCACACTGTACTAATGAAGAAGCTTCTTTTGTAGATACTTATTGTTATTGTTGGTTTGAAAGGAATGATCTAAATGAAATGTTTGCTGTGGCTGATCAGTACAGTATCATTTAATTATGCACGATGACTTAGGTCTGTACAGTTGCTCGGTTAAGTCCTGATGAAAGACTAACAGGAAGTGAAAAAGGACTGTTTCTAATTTTGGGGAAGGGGTGGGATTTACTTCTTCCCACTCCTTTTCGGGCATGTAAACACATTTGATTGTCCTTGTTTAAATTTATTATTATTTTTTTTCTCTTTTCTTCTTTCTTTTTGTTTCTTGTATTTGGAGTTTGCATGTCTGTACATATGATTTCGTGTACTATGCTCGAAATTAACCATAAACTAAAAAAAAAAAAAAGAAATAAATGTTGTTTTCACTCACCGTTTATAGATCTGTCTATATCAGAATCTGTATCAGAAGGGAAAAAGCTGATTTCTAATTTGCAGTAATCTTAGTATCAAATGTGCTGTTGCAGTTCGAGTACTTTCTATAACGGCCCCGATCAATCTGAAACAACAGCAGCAGCAGCAGAAGCCCCTATTTGCCCCACGTAAACACAATCCCCTCCGTGCAGCCCTTTGTGTGTGAGTCAATGCCCTCGTGTTCTGCAGAGGTATTCATTAGTCGTTAGCAGCGCCTTTAACACCGCACACCTCTGGGGGACCGCGCTCTCCGTACAAACGCTCTCAAATGAGGATAGAAAAACAAAACACAACTCCACTTCAAGGCAACTATTATTTTTAAGCTTTTCTTTTGACGTTAAATTGTTTTTTATCAGACGACGTCCCAATTATGTGGTCAGTAAACATCGTAATCAAAGCGGCGACGATGACGGGGTAAGCGGCCTTTGCTCGGCTCCTCTTTTGTCAATACGCAATTATCCCCGAGACTGCCTCTGCCTTACTGATAGCGCGAGACTTAAAATAGCTCCTTTCTGCGGTGAGAAGATGCGTATTGTTTAGTAATTGCGACAATCCAAAGAGACTTGACATATTGAACTCACGTTAATGCTGTTTAAAGAGTTTAGAGCAGGCGTGCGTCACCGAGCTGAGGAGTTCTTCTGTCGCTTTGTGTTGTCTGCGTTTGGACCGTCTGCTTTATTGATGGATTGAAGTGCGTGCAGTAAATTGTTCTTTTAGGGCTTGAATAGAAGTTGGACGTGGACGTTGTTGTGGAATAATAACAAAGGTGAAGTTTAAAGTACTAAGCAAGTATTGGTAAAATATTTAAAGGGCTCATATTTACGCCATTTTCTGATCTATGTTATGCAGTTTCTTCACAAACAGACCTGGAGTTGTGTTTCGTTTCATTCACACATGTTTGACACACAAATCCTGCAAATTTGAGAGAGTTCTTCTCTCAAACAGAAAACACTCTGCTCTTCCTTGTCATGTCAAGTGGTGATATCCACACACCTTCTCTAGAATCATTTGAATCATTTCAGTCCTGGAATTGCCCGTCTCTACTGACCTAATGGTAAAAGGAGCTGTTCACTTGAAAACTACTACTTCATGACATCACAAGGTGGAACAGAGCGTGTTTCTGAGGAGGTAACAACAGTATACCATGGCTCAGAGTCCGGCACGGGTCCATTTTTGAAGACTCGCACCCGCGCAGTACAGCACCACACCCGCCCGTAAACCTTAGATTAGATTAGATCAAAGTTAAACCCGCACCCGCCCAGACCCGAGATAAATCACACTCAAATTTGAACCATTTTAACTGACACACTTTGTTTTCTTCGATGCAATGAACAAACAGCAATAGCAGGTCACCGCTAAACTAAGCTTTGCTCTACCTGAGTCTTAAACAGCACAATAACAACGAAACAAACAATGAAAAAAGCAGCCGATGTCAGTTTAACACAAAATAAAAGCCTTCATTTTATCAAACCAAGGTCACTGTGCAGGAACAGTGTATCGTCCTCAGGTTTCGGCGGCGTTCTGCGCTCTGGGATCACACATCCAGCAGAGGAAAAGTCTCTCACTGGTAGAGCTGGATGCAGGATTGAGAGGGCACCACGGGCACCTGACCCGCCCATGTGTAATCACTACCCGCCCACATACCTGCCCGGAAAATTCCAGAAAGTTAAAGGAACGTTTCAGCAACTACAGTTGTGCTCATAAGTTTACAGACCCTGACAGAATTTGATTGATTTCTTGTCCATTTTTCATATGAATGAAAACACAAAAACTTTTCTTTCACTCATGGTCGGTGCTTGGGTGAAGCCGTTTATTATCAAACTCCTGTGTTTCCTCTTTTTAAATCAAAGGCCTTGTCCACACGTATCCGGGTATCTGATAAACCAAAGATGTTTTGCTGCGTTTTGACCTGTCATCCACACGAACACGCATCAGAAACGAGTATTCAGGGAAAACTCCGGCCAAAGTGAAGATTTTTGAAAACTCCGTTTATGCCTGTTTGTGTGGACAGAGATAACTGGGGTTTTGCGTTTTAAAACGTCACTGTCTGCGCCAAAAATATGAATCTGCCCTGACGTCAAACGTGCGACATTTGTTTAGGCGACTGCAAAAGCCAAAGCCAAAGCCAAAGCCAAAGCCAAAGCCAAAGCCAAAGCAGACTATGGATCGGAGTCGTTTCTTGAGAGCGGGGTGTGTGTTGAGAGCAGAATTGTTTAGGAGCAATTCTGACTCCCAATCTGTCCAGACAAAGGAGCTTGGCGCCATGTTTTCTGTTGTTTAAGTTTAGGCGGAAGTGCTGGAAATAACGCCATCTACAGGTTTGGAATGTGTATGAAGGGGGTTGAAAACGCAGATGTTCGGTTATGTGTGGAAGGTATTTTTTTCGAAGACGTTTTCTAGGTGGTGTGGATAAAACTATTTTTATAAACGGAGGGGGGGATGTTCGATTTTAAAAATACCCGGCTACGTGTGTACATGGCCAAAGTGAAACAGAAACTACACAAATGACCCAGTGACACTTGGAGTTTTTTGTGATAGTTGTGGATGTGTTCTTTTCTCTGATGGTAAAGCTGCTCATTCTTCTGGGCAAAAGGCTCCAGTTCCTGTAAATTCTTGGGCTCTTGTCTGAACTGCAGCTTGAATCTGCCCAGAGGCTCAGTGATACTGAGGTCAGAAGAGACGAACACTCCAGAACCTTCACTTTATTCTGCTGGAGCCACAGGTCCACTCGCCTTTGTGTTTTGGATCATTATCATGTTGGAATATCCAAGTACGTCCCATGTGCAGCTTCTGGACCAAGAAATCATCAATTCTGCCAGGATACAGTCATGTGAAAAAGTTTGGACACCCCTGATCATTTTCAAGATTTTCCTTTATAAATCATTGGTTGTTCGGATCAGCAATTTCAGTTAAATATATCATATAGCAGAAAAACACAGTGATATTTGAGAAGTGAAATGAACTTGTTGCCGTGTCGAGCTGAGGTGATGATTGCGCTGGAGATGTGAAGCTCCGTGATATACGGTCATTATAGGAAATCCATGTCTCCCCAGACCACTGGATCCATCTGCACACAGCTGCATGTGTACGGCCAGTAATTATAGACATTTGTCTGGAGCACGAGCGCAGATCTGATGCTCGAATGCTCATGGGCACATAATTATTATGCACAGAAGACATGAGTAGAATCAGTGTATTCGTTTTATTCATCTTTGTGTGTGCTGTGACATCACTCATCACAGAATGCTGTAATGTTGTTGTTAAATGATCTGTTTTTGAATCTCAGTTCCTCTAAAGTTCTGACTAAATAGTTGGTCCTACAGACTGATTAGCTGCTCTTTCAGGACCCATGACACCAGACAGGACAGCGGCTCTTTGTACAGGAGACATGATACCAGACAGGACAGCGGCTCTTTGTACAGGAGACATGATACCAGACAGGACAGCGGCTCTTTGTACAGGAGACATGATACCAGACAGGACAGTGGCTCTTTGTACAGGAGACATGATACCAGACAGGACAGCGGCTCTTTGTGCAGGAGACATGATACCAGACAGGACAGCGGCTCTTTGTACAGGAGACATGATACCAGACAGGACAGCGGCTCTTTGTACAGGAGACATGATACCAGACAGGACAGCGGCTCTTTGTACAGGAGACATGATACCAGACAGGACAGCGGCTCTTTGTACAGGAGACATGATACCAGACAGGACAGCGGCTCTTTGTGCAGGAGACATGATACCAGACAGGACAGTGGCTCTTTGTACAGGAGACATGATACCAGACAGGACAGCGGCTCTTTGTACAGGAGACATGATACCAGACAGGACAGCGGCTCTTTGTACAGGAGACATGATACCAGACAGGACAGCGGCTCTTTGTACAGGAGACATGATACCAGACAGGACAGCGGCTCTTTGTACAGGAGACATGATACCAGACAGGACAGCGGCTCTATGTACAGGACACATGACACCAGACAGGACAGCGGCTCTTTGTACAGGAGACATGATACCAGACAGGACAGCGGCTCTTTGTACAGGAGACATGATACCAGACAGGACAGCGGCTCTTTGTACAGGAGACATGATACCAGACAGGACAGCGGCTCTTTGTACAGGAGACATGATACCATATATATAAAGGTCTGAGTTGATGAACCTTAGGTCTGTTCCCTCCTCAAAAACAGACCTGGAGTTGTGTGGCGACGTGGCGGTTGACAACAGTGTCTGCAGAGAATTTTCCCATACTGCACCGGCCGGTGGGCTTTTTGCTCTCTGGCACCGAGGATCGTGTGTTCATCGAGAGACTGAGGATGGGACAATGTGTTTGCTGATGTCTATGTCAGATTATGTTTCCATGTTTTTCACTGTGAAGCCCATTGGGGCAACTCTTGTTGTGAGTCTGGGCTATAGAAATAAAATTGAATTGAAAAAATTGAAATTTTGTTTCATTCACACATGTTTGAATCATCCTTTGTTATTACTCTACATCTCCAAACTTCAAAATACTCAGTTCCACCTTGTGATGTCATGTAGTGGTAGTTTTCAAGTTAACATTCCTTTTTACTAGGGCTGCCAAATGATTATTTTTTTTAAATCTCGATTAAGATCAGAAATTCCATAGTTAATCGTGATTAATCGCATATTGAATTGCATGTTTTTAAATTGTGTTATTTTGCATTTCAAGACAGTTTTAAGGCATAATGTAAAGCAATTCGTGCCCATTTAGCAATGGCTGTAGTTATTTTCTTTGCCGTGTGATTATCCACAGGTCTGTGGTGATTAGTTTGTTGGATCTGAGGCTCTATGCTCAGACGCTCCGGTCGCTGCACCCGGGTGTTTAGCTCGGAGGTGCTAACTTAGACTAGATGTACTTCGGTGGTGCTGAAACTCTGCTCGACACAGGCTGCATTTCAGTCTTGACTTGTAAATTGTAGCATCTGAAAGTTTTTTAAAGTCAAATAAACAGTTGAAAAGTCCAGAAGCGTCTGTTTCTCCATCACAGCGGTAAATTTACTGAAACACGGCGCTCTGAAATTTGAAAGCGAAACAGCAGAGGAGCTGCCTACGGATGTGGAGAAGGGACGAAAAGTCGGCAAACTCTAACCGCGAGTAAAAAAAAAATCATTGCGTTCTTTGAAGGCACAAAGGCTGAAGAACTCTAACCACGAGTTTTAAAAAAATATCGCGTTATGGATTGCATTAATTTAGTCGCAATTAACACGTTAACGTTGACAGCCCTAATTTTTACCTTTAGTTCAGTAGAGATTAGCTATTCCAGTGCTGAAATGATCCAAATGATTCTAGTGAAGTGTGTGCAACTTAAAAACACAGGAGAGCACTTCCTGTATTACCACATAACATTACAAATGTGCAGGGTTTGTGTGTTAAATTTGTGTGAATGAAACAGAACAAAACACAACTCCAGGTCTGTTTGTGATGAGGAAACAACATTATAATGTAGATCAGAAAACAATGTCATATATAATAATTGTATGTAATATAATATTGTTTTGAAAATGCTATATGCACTGAAAAACCTATGTATTAAAATGTCACTCTCAGTCCCCCTCCCTTTGCTCTCCGTGCTAAGTCACTCCCCCTTCAGAGTTGATTAGTTAATCCTAGGAGACCACCTGACCCTTTACATGTTCACTGCACAGTACTTGATCCGCCGAAGCTCTCACGTCTGAGCCTGTTTTCTTTTCATGACAGTTCCATAATTAAAGTTTGCTCCTGAACCCCTTGTGTGGTGCTCTTGCTCTGTCTGTCTCTCTCTCTCTCTCTCTCTCACACACACACACACACACGCACACACACGCACACACCCTTACCACAGCAGCACATACAGATATAAATACACCTGTTAATTGAAAAGAAAACCATCTGTGGTACAAAGGTGTGAGCTTCTGGTCATCTCTCTTTGAGCTAAATGAATAAACAGGAGGACTGTGTAACCTTTCTGATGGAGGTTCCGCCATGTGCTTATCTCGCTTTTCGCATTTCCTGGAATATTCCACAGGGTGGCATTACATGTATCTAGTACAATAGTAAAATAGTACAAAGCGAATTTATTGAGTATGTCACAGAGTCAGTATACAGTACATAACACCTTAGACCAGTGGTTCTTAACTGAACCCCACTAGTTTCATCTGCGCATTCACCGAACCCTTCTTAAATGGAAAAATTAAATATCCATCCATCCATCTTCTTCCGCTTATCCGGGGCCGGGTCGCGGGGGCAGCAGTCTAAGCAGGGGCTCCCAAGCTTCCTTTTCCCCAGCCACTTCCTCCAGCTCCTCCGGACGGACCCTGAGGCGTTCCCAGGCCAGCCGAGAGACATAGTCCCTCCAGCGTGTCCTGGGTCTTCCCCGGGGCCTCCTACCGGAAAAATTAAATATGTTTTTTTCAAATTCAAAACATAGGTATATCTATTTTATTGGTGCACACATGTGAATCCATATTGCACATATTCATCCGAGATTGACTCACTGAACCCCTGGGGGTTAAGAACCACTGCCTTACACGTGTACATGTACGTGTAGACATGATAATATAATCTCCTTTACATATGTAAACATGTCTCAAAGGGTCATGGGAAGAAGTGTTCACTTTTTGAATCCCACCCCTTACATATACTTAAGCATTATTATTACGTCCGGTTTCCTCTGAACCGTCTTTATCACATTTATCTGGTTTTACATCATGTACAACTTATATTTACAATGTCGACAGATAAAGACATTTACAGTCATTTACTATACTGACCATCACATCACTGCATCACTGTAACAACTCAGAATATTAGATTTGTAATTTTTACATTTTTTTTAAAAACTGCTTAATGTCTGAAGTTCGTCACTCAGGCTGTTCCATATTTTCACCCCACAGACCGATACAAAAACTCTTCCTCGTGCTCAGTGCTGGAGCATGTTTATATTTTGCTGTTCCTCTTAGGTTGTTCCCCACTTCTCTTTCTATAGATATATTCTGAATATTTACAGGTAATTGATGATTTCTTGCTTTAAACATAATAAGTGCTGACAAATATTCTACTAAATTGGGAAACTTTAAGAGTTCTGATTCTAAAAATAAGCTGTTTGTGCTCCCTGAACCCCACGTCGTGTATAATTCTAACAGCACGTTTTTGTAATTTGCGATTTATCCATCCATTTTATTACACTTATTTACGGCTAAGTATTTATTATGATCCGTAATAAGTACTTATTACAGATCGCGGGGGCCGCAATCTAAGCAGGGACTCCCAGACTTCCTTCACCCCAGACACTTCCTCTAGTTCCTCCAGAGGGACCCTGAGGTGTTCCCAGGCCCAGAGACATAGTCCGTCCAGCGTGTCCTGGGTCTTCCCTGGAGCCTCCTTCCGGTGGGACATGCCTGGAACACCTCCTGAGGGAGGCGTCCAGGAGGCATCAGAACAGATGCCCTCCCCTCAGCTGCTCCTCTCCACGTGGAGGAGTAGCGACTCTACTCCGAGCTCTTCCTGTGTGACTGAGCTCCTCCTCCTATCTCTAAGGGAGAGCCCGGCCACTCTGCGGGGGAAACTCATTTGGGCCGCTTGTATCGGCGATCTCGTCCTTTTGGTCATTCCCCAGAGCTCATGACCATAGGTGAGGGCAGGAATGTATATTGAGGTAAATCGAGAGCTTTGCCTTTCGGCTCAGCTCCCTCTTCACCACAACTTCACGCTCCATCCTCCCCTCACTCGTGAACAAGACCCCGAGATACTTGAACTCCTCCACTTGAGGCAGGGACTCTCCACCCACCCACAGAGGGAAATCCACCTTTTTCCGGTCGAGAACCATGGCCTCGGATTTGGAACAGCTGATTCTCATCCCGGCCGCTTCATACTCGGCTGCAAACCGCCCCAGTGCTGCAGGTCCTGGTTCGATGGAGCCAACAGGACGACATCATCTGCAAAAAGCAGCGATGAGATCCTGTGGTCCCCGAACTGGACTTCCTCCGGCCCCTGGCTGCGCCTAGAAATTCTGTCCATAAATATAATGAACAGAACCAGTGACAAAGGGCAGCCCTGGCGGAGTCCAACATGCACCGGGCACAGGTCTGACCCCATACTCCTGGAGCACCCCCCACAGGGCACTACGAGGGACACAGTCGAATGCCTGCTCCAGGTCCACAAAGCACATGTGGAATGGTTGGGCAAACTCCCATGAACCCAACCCAAAATGGACAGAGTGCATGAGTTTGGTGGTTTGGTTCCTGTTGGACACTCGTTAACTGTCGGTAACTGGTGAACATTCCACCAGTACACATACACGCAGAACACCCCTGGTGCGATGTCACTGCTCTGTATCAACAGAGAGAAGCCGGCCCTTTAAGAAGCCACAACAGCGCCAGTGTAATTCACATTGAGAAAACATTCATGCACAAATGTCACCCACTGAGCGCGCTGCTGCCACCTGTAGGCACCGTCTGGGCGTCGCGCACCATGACAGAGCCAGGGCGCAGCGTGGGGCTATTTTAGAAACATATGTTGTGCTCAAACACTCAACACAAACAGATTCGGATGGAGGAGAGCGGAGCAGAGGAACCCAATGTCATGATGATAAAACACAGGCCAAGTCTGTGCACCTGACGGACTCATCCAACCACATTTGCATTTCCAGAACCTGGCTCAGAGGAAAGCATCTTGTCCTGCATATAAATTTGGATTATAAACCGTCTCCAAGCAATAGGTTCATCTCTGACCGTTTTAAATCAGGATGAACTGTGGGAGATGTAATTTAAAGGGCCCATATTACCTTATTTTCTGATTTGTTTTACTGTATTTTCAGAACTACAAGTTGCTCCGTAGTATAAGTCGCACCAGCCAAAAATGCACAATGAAGAAGAATATATATATATAATCTTATAAGTCACACTGGACAATAAGCCGCGTTTTTTAGGGGAAATTTATTTGATCAAATCAGAGACCAAGAACAGACATTTCATCTAGAAAAGAGACTTGTAGTAATAACAACAGAACAAAGAAAACTAGAGCAGAAACAACAGAACAAGTTTACCAAACTCTCCATCTCACTCCAAATCACTAAATCCACTGAATTCTTCATCCTCGGTGTCACTTCTGAGCAACTCCACCAACTCCAGCTAAATCCAGCTTTTAGCCACGATGAGCTTTCGTTTTCTTCATTGCAGTTTGAGTTTCCTCCACTTTTCTCCAGTCAAAAACAAGTTTCTCGCTCACTCCAAACTTTCTTTCTGCTGCTCGATTGTTCCTCTCGACCACCGCTCCACATGTTTCCTGTACTCCACTCAATATATACACTGAATAATAATGTGCACATTTGTTTACATTTTACAGAAACTAAACTTAAAGCCTCTTGGCTCATTTGCAGATAGTGATAAAAACAGCTGGTGCTGATACTTCTGTCGACTAAAGGACAAGATTCAGTGGATTATTCACTGCCTGGTAAAAAAGTCTCCACCTGGATTTAACTGAGCAAACAGGTCCGAGGTGCTGCAGTTGGTGAAGTGACAGTGGTGCAGGAGGAAGAGCATGAGGTGGAGCAGATACTGGTACACAAACCTAGAGCGCCCTCTAGAGGCCTCAGTGTGAAAATAACCAACATGTGAAATTATATCTTGCTGGTCCAACCACGTTAGCATCCCTCGATGCAATAAGACTTTTAATATATTCAGTCAGTGCCTTGGGTTTGTGCCTTGTCGATGTTTACATTTTCCAGTAAGGGCCAGTTTTGGTTTAGACGTGAAAATGTATTCCGTATATAAGTCACACCTGAGTATAAGTCACCAAACAAACCATGAAAAAAATACGTTAACGTTTACTCCTCACAAACAGACCTGGAGTTGTTTTTTTTTATTCATGTTTAACACATAAACCCTGCATCTTAAAGTGGGTTTTTCTCTCAAACTGACACTCAGAGATCTCACTGTGGCAGTGAGTCTCTCAAGACAACAAACTAGTGTAGTGATGGGGGCAAGTTCTTAACTTCCACGTAAAACGACAATTTGCTTCACACAGAAGAATTAATTGAAATGCAAAAGAAGAAATGGTACATGGCCCCATGACATCACAAGGTGGAACAGAGCTATTTTTATTTTTTACTAATCTCTTATTCAAGGGAGTCCTGCCATGCACACATCACTTTCATACTAGGCAATGTGGGTGAAGTGTCTTGCCTAAGGACACAACAACAGCTTTTTACCACTGGCGCCCCACTGTGGCACCTGGAATTCCCAGTGGTCTCCCGTCCAAGTACTAACCAGGCCCGGCCCTGCTGAGCTTCTGAGATCTGACGGGATCAGGCTTTGACGAGCCGGTATGGCCACAATATGAGTTTTGTGTTAGGGTTTGAGTTCAGGGTTAAGGTTATTTAAACATGTGTGAATGAAACAAAACACAACTCCAGCTCTGTTTTTGAGGAGGTAACAACATTATAACTCGACTAAAAGCTCACAAGAGTCAGTTGTGCGTAATACAGGAGCTTTAATCCCCTCACCTTTCTGCAACGGTGAAGTCGAGCTGCTTCTCCGAGTAGTTCCCAGACAGATATGGATTATGCAGACGCTCTAGACTCTGTGTCTGGTCCATCTCCTCTTAACAGCATCACACACACGCCCTCCTCTGTCCATCACGGCCTCACTGTTGGGACTGGGCTCTGAGTTTGGCGGGGTTTAGTCTAGGCAGGACCTCGGACAGAGACAAGCGCCTGATGTGCAGCTAATGCAGAGTGTAATTCATTGGACGCAGATATTGATGTTTTTCAAGGTGTGCTAAGTAACTTTTCTGTCTGTCTCCTGCGTGTCTCCATGGAGATGTTATCGTTTTGTCTGAAATGTTCTACACGCCAGGCCAAATTATAAAACAGATTATTGATGATTTTAAAGGTGCTCTACACAGTTTTTCATCATCTGGCCTCTGCTTGTTTCCATGGAGATGTTGTTATAATGTCTGAAATGTTCTACAGTACACAGCAAAAAGTGATGTGATAAAATTGACCATCAGAATCTATTTTAATATTTCACCCCAAAATCAAGAGTTATGTTAATGTTTGGAGCGTAAACGGATAACACTTTGTAGGTTTATCCTTATTTAGCTAAACAACATATTTTTACACTTTATTTTACTTAATTTAAGATGAAATTCTGTATAAAACTGGTTCAAACTGGTTTTCTCTGATGGGAGTTTGAAATGGTGGGTGGGAGGAGCCAAATTAACACTAAGGGAAGTTGAATTAACACGAGAGGAATTTGAATTAACTTCAGCCATATCAACTCTGGTAAATACTAACTCGAACTCGAACCCCCATTTCACTTTCAAATGGTTAAAACTACACTTTTTGCGTTACACACACAGTTTTTGCTGTATATGTCATTAAACTTCTACAAGTAATGCAGCCAGACCAAGTTACAGCACAGATGATTGATGCTTTTAACCCTTCCAGGCCTGTGGTGTCATATATGACATCGGCGGACATGTTTTACATAACCGTGCATAACTTTTACTTTAACCATTAAAGATAGAAACATACTTTTCCTCGGAAAGTTGACAGACGTGGAATTATCCTATGGCACACACACGCTGGTGATGCCGCAGGGAATGGGAACTTTGTTTTCTGACAAACTCATGCGCTCTGTCCATTTTGAATAGCCCAAACTTTACCAAAGAGTTGAGAAAAGATGGCTGATGCACTGAGCGTTTGTCTTTGCAACAATTGAATAATCTGCTCTAATTGCAGTTATTTCTCAAATAAATGGCAAATTACACATCTTGGTCTGCATAATTGCTTGTCCTTTGCTATTTTTATTTGAAAGGTTTATTTCAGTCCAAATGTCCAGCAGTGATGGGCACAGGGCGGTGGGCAGCAGCAGCAGCAGTGGCAGCAGCAGCAGCAGCAGTGGCAGCAGCACCAGCACCAGGCACAAATCTAGGGGGTGACACGGGGTCACTAAAAACAAAATCGTGGAAGTTCTAATCGTTTGTTTGTGTGTGTGTGTGTGTGTGCATGTGTGTGTGTGTGTGCGTGTGTGTGTGGACTAGCTAGAGGCCGGGTCCTGCACAGGCCTGATGGATCATCAGGCCAAGGATTTCACAGATATGTGGAAAGGAACACATGTGTCAGACACCAGAGCTGCCAGAGCTCCCATCTGAAGAGTCCAGCAGAACCATAACTCCCATCTGAAGAGTCAAGCAGAACCAGAGCTCCCATCTGAAGAGTCAAGCAGAACCAGAGCTCCCATCTGAAGAATCCAGCAGAACCAGAGCTCCTATCTGAAGAGTCAAGCAGAACCAGAGCTCCCATCTGAAGAGTCCAGCAGAACCAGAGCTCCCATCTGAAGAGTCCAGCAGAACCAGAGCTCCCATCTGAAGAGTCAAGCAGAACCAGTGCTCCCATCTGAAGAGTCCAGCAGAACCAGTGCTCCCATCTGAAGAGTCCAGCAGAACCAGAGCTCCCATCTGAAGAGTCAAGCAGAACCAGAGCTCCCATCTGAAGAGTCCAGCAGAACCAGAGCTCCCATCTGAAGAGTCCAGCAGAACCAGAGCTCCCATCTGAAGAGTCAAGCAGAACCAGAGCTCCCATCTGAAGAGTCCAGCAGAACCAGAGCTCCCATCTGAAGAGTCCAGCAGAACCAGAGCTCCTATCTGAAGAGTCCAGCAGAACCAGAGCTCCCATCTGAAGAGTCAAGCAGAACCAGAGCTCCCATCTGAAGAGTTCAGCAGAACCAGAGCTCCCATCTGAAGAGTCCAGCAGAACCAGAGCTCCCATCTGAAGAGTCCAGCAGAACCAGAGCTCCCATCTGAAGAGTTCAGCAGAACCAGAGTTCAGCAGAACCAGAGCTCCCATCTGAAGAGTCCAGCAGAACCAGAGCTCCCATCTGAAGAGTTCAGCAGAACCAGAGCTCCCATCTGAAGAGTCCAGCAGAACCAGAGCTCCCATCTGAAGAGTCCAGCAGAACCAGAGCTCCCATCTGAAGAGTCCAGCAGAACCAGAGCTCCCATCTGAAGAGTCCAGCAGAACCAGAGCTCCCATCTGAAGAGTCCAGCAGAACCAGAGCTCCCATCTGAAGAGTCCAGCAGAACCAGTGCTCCCATCTGAAGAGTCCAGCAGAACCAGTGCTCCCATCTGAAGAGTCCAGCAGAACCAGAGCTCCCATCTGAAGAGTCAAGCAGAACCAGTGCTCCCATCTGAAGAGTCCAGCAGAACCAGTGCTCCCATCTGAAGAGTCCAGCAGAACCAGAGCTCCCATCTGAAGAGTCCAGCAGAAAAATGAAGAATGTTGTATGAAAACAACCCGTACTGGTGTTATAATGGAAATTATGTCTCTTAGCCATTAGCACAATTATATCAAATGTGCCACAAACCATTATTGACCATCCTTTTTTATCCTTCACCATAAATTATATTATTGTTTATTGTCCTATAACACATGAACTATTTAGAGCTGTAGTAACCAATAACATAACAATGGCTAAAAAACTCAAACAAAAGATTGATTTTTATTTTAGACACAAACACTGCTTTTCTTTCAGTGCTAAGAAAAAACTGGCGGAAGCACCTTTTCTGTCTCTGGTGATACCTGGTATATACACGCTCGGTCGTCCACTCTGCACAAAGTGGACTCTGTGCATCATGGATCATTGAGGGTTAATAACGACTATCGGCCGATACTTAAAGTAAATGTATCGAGACCGGTATCGGGACTGAAAACGCTGGATCAGTGCATCTCTACCTTAAAGTAGAACCTATATACTCCAAACTTTACAGTCTTGTATTTAACAAGATTTTGACGAAAAATACAGATGGATTTTTCCATATCCAAATCCAAGTCCGCTTTATTCAAGTTTGGACTCATCTCTGTGTATTTTCTTTTCATGTGCTCCTGTCTTAGGTTTAACTGGTGTCTGAAGTACAGTGGGTAATAATGCAGTGTTCAACTCTTCAGGTCATACAGACAAGTGGAATCTGCTGGAAAACCCTTGACAGGGACACAGTGTTAGCACTTTGTATATTTCATATGTCATAACTATTATGTATTGTAGTAGACTATATTATGATTCAACTTAGATAAATATGACTTTAAACTCCTTTTTGTTTAGCCCATAGAACACTTCTAGGACCCCCAATTGACTGGAGAACTTCCATCCATCCATCTTCTCCCGCTTAATCCGGCTGGGTCGCGGGGGCAGCTTGCTGCCCAATACTCATAGCACCTGACCCCCCCATGAACCCCTCTGCAGGTGGTGAGCCCACAGGAGGGTGAACAACATGGTCCTTGATGTTAGTTCATAGGGGTGCGGGCATGTTTTAGGTTGATGGGGGAATGGCGGAGTACCCGGAGGAAACCCATCCAGACACGGGGAGGAACATGCAAACTCCACACAGAAACCCGCAACCTTCTTGCTGTGAGGCCTGAGTGTTGCCACTCAGCCACCGTGCCGCCCGGAGAACTTACTTAACCCAATCTATGAACAACCCCATTCATTTTGACACTATCCAACCAATGGTGCATCTTTACGTTAGCTCAACATACGCTTTCATTTCACATGTGCACCATTTATACTCAAAACCTATTCTACTGAAAAGTAAAGACTTGTCAGGAGGCTTTGGGATCTACACTCTGGGGATGGCCACATTTGAATGGGACAATACACTGGGTGTAGAGATTGTGAGCTAAAGCATAATCTTCATTTGTCAGAATCCAAGAAAATGGTGCATCTTCAAAAAAGAATTACAGTCTGATCCATTTGGAAAAAAGCCTCTATGCTTAACTCGAATGTTCCAATAAAAGCAGAACAAGTGCTCCTCTAGTACCTCCTTAGCTGTTTTATTAGCTAACGTTACTTTTCTACTTGTATCTCACTATAGTCACACTATTATTAGGCTCTAGCTGGACTCAATGGTCAGTTCAGTGAGAGCCTGAATCGAACTGGGTGGAGGAGGCTCATGGGAAAACACCAGACACCTGCAGCAGCTCTTTAGGAGATGAGAAGCACAAGAGCACACATTTCTGAGAATAAATGTACCACAAACATGACCTGGACATTGGTAAAGGGGCACTTTGCTTCACTAACGGATGCTTTTTGAGGAACATGGTGAAATCCTCACATGAACCAGAAAAGTGACAAACTTTTTTTTTTTTCGTTGTCTCAAAGTCTCGTAGTCCGAGTCAGTAAGTGCTCATCACAGTCTGGTGAAAGTCTTTCAGAGTCGTGTCTCTTTCACAAGTGGTCGATTTTTTTTTCTCAAGTGCAGGTTAGTGATCACAGCCAAAGTCTGCAGAGTTTGCACAGAGCATCACTCAAAACACACGCTTGGCAACAGCAGCGCCGTGTGTGCCCACGTGAGGATGGAGAGCGCGAGTGCAGCGGGCTTCATCTTAGAGCAGGGCTCGGCAACCAAATACTTCAAGTAACCTTAAAGACTCCAAGGAACCTTAAAGACTCCAAGGAACCTTATATACTCCACAAAACCCTTTTGACTGTAAAATGAGGAGAACACTGCAGATCATGTGTTTGACCTGTCTGCTCTGTATAAAAGACTATAGTGTGTTACAAAAATATTAAAAACGTTTTATTTGAATGTTGCAAGATGACCATTATCTACAAATTGAGAATTACATTTAAAAACAAACTAACTAAAATAAAAATAAAAAATACATTGTAATTAAATACTCATTATTTCCAAAGTCACAGGAGCCACAACAGAAGGATTATTGCTTTAAACGAGTCCACATAGACAAGCAGGTAAATCAACCAGGCCAAGTTACAGGACAGATCTGTGGAGGGGCGATCTATGTATTATCACTTCTGTTTCATTTTTCGGACACACCATTCCCCTCTCTCCCTCTGTAACAAACCTGGGGGTCAAATTTGACCCCCACCTCTCCTTTGACAATCATGTCACCTCCATCTGCAAATCTGCCTTCTTTCACCTCCGTAACATCTCCAAACTTCGCTCTTCTCTCTCCCTCCCTGCTGCGGAAAAGCTCATCCATGCCTTTGTCTCCTCCAGGCTGGACTACTGTAACGCACTCCTCATCGGGATCCCTGGCAGGAGCATCCAAAAGCTCCAGTTTGTCCAAAACAGAGCTGCCAGGGTCCTGATGAGGGTGCGTAAACACGAGCACATCACCCCCATTCTTCACTCCCTGCACTGGCTCCCCATCCACTTCCGTATTCAATACAAAGTCCTCTTGCACACCCATCACTGTCTCCACGGTGCGGCCCCCACTTACCTCACTGAACTGCTCACACCACACACCTCCACTAAGACCCGGTCAGGCCAACAGCAACGTCTGGTCCTGCCCAGGACACGGCTCAAGACCATGGGCGACAGGGCCTTCTCAGTGGCTGCTCCCTGTCTGTGGAACGCCCTCCCAGACCACCTCAGGGCTCCACAGACGGTGGATGCTTTTAAAAGAGATCTTAAGACCTCCCTTTTCCCCCTGGCCTACAGCTAAATACATGATATTGTTTTATTGCTTTTATATTGATTCTTATTGTCTTTGTTTTTAAAGTCTCTTTTTTGCACTGTAGCACTTTGAGATTTGCTGTCAAATGTAAAGTGCATTATAAATAAAATGTATTATTATTATTATTATTATTATTATTATTATTATTATTATTATTATTATTATTATGTATTAAAGCTTGTAAAGGTGCACTATATAGCTTTTCTGTCCGTCCCCTGCTTGTTTCCATGGAGATGTTATAACACTGGCTGACATGTTCTATAGTCTAGTATGGCATTAAACTTCTCCATGGCGACAAGCAGGAAACGTTAATGCAACTTTAATGTTATTCACAATCACAAAGGAATGATTTATGCATTTGTTATTTCTGCTACAGCAGCACTGGGAAAACCTCTCACCTCACAGCAAGAAGGTCCATGGTTCAATTCCCAGACTGTGTGTTCTCCTGTATCCGTGAGGGTTTTTTTTATATTGTACTCAGAGATCCAATTTGAAACCAGCAAATGTGGGCCTGAGATCCAGTTCCACACCGGCAAATTGGACTTTATATATGCGATACAACTGTACCACGGCAGCCTTTACCTGATTAGGTTTGACACAGCAAACGCCAAAACACAATTGAAACACTATATTGAGTTTATTTCAGACATAACAGTGGAAAAGGCGCCTGGTTTTCTAGTACTTGGAGTCCAGGGAGCTCCAGACAGATATATTAGCTCATGTAAATAATAGATAGAAGGTGATCGATTGGGTCTGCACTGGCGAGCTTTGGCTAAAAAAGACATGGTTTCACATTTCCTACTCCAGACTCTGCCATTCTCTACAAAACTACAATATTTTTAAGTTGAAAATGATGTTTAAAGAATCCATATTACACTATTTTATGATCTATGTTTTAATATTGTTTCCTTGTCATAAACAGACCCAAAGGTGTGTTTTTTTGCTTTGTTTCTTTGACACGTTTAACACAAGCCTTTTTTATCCAGTCCAATCCACTTTATTTCTATAGCACATTACATCAACAAAACAGTTTCTAAAACATAACATGTCCAACAGAAATATAAAATAAAGCTCAGTTTACCTCCACTGGTTGTCACTGAGACAATAAAACTAGTAAAATCAAGTAAGGTAAAAAAAAACACAGAAATAAATAAAAGACAGAGAACCACACAACGCAGGCAGTTTTAAAAGTCAGAGTAAAAGTGGTAGTGTTGTAGTCAAGACCACACTAATCGAGACCAAGACCAGTCTGAGACCACAGGGTCCCGAGACCAAGACCTCGGAAGGTCAAGACCGAAACAAGACCAAGACTTTTAAAGGCAGAGGCTGAGACAAGACTGAGACTATGTCCCATCGAGACCAAATCAAGACCACTTTTATTTGTAAATTACAATTATTTTGCCACATATATATCAATGTGTTTTTTTTTTAAATCTATCTCTGTTTTATCTGTTAAATGTTAATTTAATCTTAAAATAATCCAAGCAAACTGTGCTCCACTCACCTACAGTTTGAGAAACCTTTCTTTAGGATCACTTCCACTGGCACTTTGCACAAAACTGTGAAGGAAGTGAAGAAAGTGGGTAGGACTCTTAAACATGTTTTTTTAAGTTCGTAACAGTCACGGTGACATTATCTCATCGAGTGTCAGGCCTCGAGGCCAAGACAAGACTGAGTCCAGACATGATCGAGTCCAAGACAAGACCAAGACCATAAAAAACGATCTTGATCTACAACATTAAAAAGTGGGTCTTATGGCTGAGTTCTTCTCTTAAACTGTTCCACCTTTTGATGTCATGTGGTGCTCCACTGTGTTTTTAAACTCCATACACCTTTACTAGAATTATTCGGATGATTTCAGCCCTGGAATTGCCACTTTCCTCTGAACTAAAGGTAAAAGGAGCTGTTCACTTGAAAACTACCACTAAATGACATCACAAGGTGGAACAGAGCATTTTGGGCTTTTGAAATGTAACAGACTAACAATGCAGGATTACTCAAACATGTGTGAATTAGGACTGGGTTTCATTAAGAAGTTGCAGATACGATACATACCTTTATAAATAGGCCACAATACAATACATACCTCAATACCCAGGCCACAATACCATATACATCTTGATACATAGGCCACGATATGATACACACCTTAATACAGTTTACCTTTGATATGATATATTTCAAATTGATTTGATATGTTCAGTAGAAAATAATGTCTAACTGTCACGGGGTCCTCTTCAAAACACTCTGAGGCTGAGTCGGGATGCTGGTTTAGGATGTTTTATTCCACAGTGCAGAACAGGAAAAACAGGCGCAAAAATGTGTGCCGGAAATATTTACAGTGAAACAGTGGTGAAAAAAAGGTCTATTTACAGGGCAGGCAAAAAGGTCGACTTCTCCTTCAAGTCTCTAGGTTTAGCTCTCGCTCCACTCTCTCTTAGTCTCTCAGTCGTTTGCTCGCTCGCACCCTCGTTCGCTTTTCCAGCGAAACACTACCTTCATTGTAGCCAGGACACGACAAGACACGACCCGACCAGACACGACGAGAGTAGAGACTAGACTGACACCGGTGCTGAGCGGCAGGGCGCACCGTTATACACCCCTCGCCCCTCCCACCTTACGTAACTCCCCTCTAAAAACTTAATTAAATAATTTCTACAACCAAATGATTAATATTACAGGGGCCAACAGTTACACATAGAGAATTGCTTTGATCTCACATCCATAAATGCCCGAAAATGGGTTAAACACAAATAAAACACAGTTAATTGTCCAGGCCAGTCACCTGTGGCTCACATGACCCCGGAGCGCGCACAACGGGAGGATTTAAGCTCCTGACGTGGATGTGTCCGGGTTTGCCAGTGCGCACCGGGATGCGGCAGCAGCGGCAGCGCGAGGGCAAGTAACAGTCGACCACCGCGGGTCTCTGAAGGACAGCTCCGGCGCCTCCAAGTGCGCACCCCCAGTCGCGGCCGAGAACACGCAAAAGCGAAGTCCACTGCGCGCCCGCACCGCAGCGCCCGCAGCGCGGAGCCCAGCAAACAAGGAAACAGGTGAGCACGCGTCTTCCCACGTTTCCCCCGGGGACCGCGCTCTCAGGGACGGACCTGCTCCGTCACACTAACTCATGGCTGGGATTCTAAAAGTCTTTGTTAAAGCATTTCTTGTGCAAAGTGAATATGAAACATTTGAATCCTCAAAACAGTGAAAATGTGTCGCATGAACAAAACAAATAAACAAAACCGTAGCACTGTAACAAAAATAATTAAATAAAATATACCAAAAAATACTCTTGGTGATGTATCGATACTGCAGCCCTTGATATCGATCCTGTATCAACAGCTCCAGCATTCTAACATAATGTAGTGCCTTTAATTCTTCAGCGCTCTATCCCACTCCCCCAGAGCCCAATTACGCTTGTTTACGGACTGGAGCCTGGTCACACACAGGTGCAGTGAAGGGCAGGGGAGGCTGAATAACTCCAGGTAATTGCAGTGAATTCAGAGAAAGAGAGAAAATGAGTGCCTGTACACCCACACTTCAATGTATGGGGAATAGTGTTTTCAGTGTCGCTGCAGGCGGAGCGAGAAAACGCACAACTTATACGTTATAAGTGTGGAGGGGAAATACTGTGCTTTTATTATGAAATTCAAATACGTCTCCAGCTGTGCTTTAGACGCCCTCCTATATTCTATACAAGTCTGCAGCCTTATAATGAGTCAGGAGCAGAAAAAGGAAGAACTATGTATTATACAATATTATCAAAATACATGTGATAGTTGATATGCTGCTGTTTTTTAACAACCAAACACATTTTAGCAACATTATTTCCTTGTTAAACCACTACTTGTTAATATGAAATACATCTATTTTAACCACAAAATTGCAGTGCCGTCCCAAAAAAATGCTTAAATGCTAAAAGATAAAGATAAAAATAACTCTTGCTGGTATATGAATACAGCCCACAATAACACCACTGTATCACCAAGTTTAGTGTCACAATATTTTCAATAATTGTGGAGATGGAGATGTTATTGCTTGGCATGTTCCACAGTATGGCATTTAACACGTGTATCTTCATGCTGAGCGCAGATGAAGTTACCAGGTCTTAAGGATGTGCAGGTCATGTCTATATTGTGTCTGTTGGTGCAAGACCAGTTCTGGACTAAATGATGTACAAACCACGTCCACTATTTGGACGTCTAACGATGTGACACTGAACCTGCCTCACCGCCAGTGTCTGCGTACACTGGTGTATGAACGGGTGAGTGTGCGTGAATGGGTGAGTGCTTTCTTGTTATACAGTGATCCCTCGTTTATCGCGGGGGTCACGTTCCAAAAAGAACCCGTGATAGGCGAAATCCGTGAAGTATCAGCTTTATTTTTTTACAATTATTATACAATACAATACTGTACTATAGAATGAAACCAAAGATCAAATCCTGTTTTCAGGCTCAAGCATTTAAAAATATAAACGTTTTCTTACAAATAACTATGATAGTTTTTAAAAAATGCTGTAAAATAATAATTCATACGAACACGAGGTTGGACATTGTGACTCACGTGTATTTCTCAGTGCCTCTGACTGAGCCTCTTCCTCCTGACTCCTGTAGCGTCTTTTTCTCCTGAAGGCTGTGGTGCAGGTGTCTTCTCCCGTCGTCCTTATGTTATTTTCCTCCTTCTTTATGGCCCATGTTTTCTTTTCTGTGGGAGACGCTCCAAACGGCTCTTTGAGTGTTAAAGGTGCCGACCCCTGGTCTAAGTGAAAGACCAGTCAACTTTTATCACTTCTAGACTACAGTCCCTTTGGCCAATCAGGATTCAGAACACAATGCACTGTTAAAAAAAAAAAAAAAAAGCATAAAAAAATCCGAGAAACAGCGAAGCCGCGAAAGATGAACCGCGTTATAGCGAGGGATCACTGTATAGCACTTTGAGCCTTGAAGGTGGAAAAGCGCTTTATAAAAATGTGACTGTTTAAATTTAACCTAGAAAAGACGTCCACAACGACCTCATTGGACTAGAATTAGCCTCGTCCGGAGGTCCTGGGAACATCAATACGTTTGAACAAAGACATCATCCGGCATCACAGTCTGCACCTCGAGTGGACTGAGACTGGACAAACAAAAATGACCCTAAAAAGACCTTCTTTCAATGTTACTTTGCTCAGTGGAGTCAGATCTGTGGAGAGGCGACCCTGCTCACAGTAAGAACTTATGTTTTTTCAACTTTTTCCCCCCTTTTTTATGCAATAATAACAAGTGCAATAGTAGAATAAAGTATAATGCCCTTCAATATGCACTTTTTTATGTCGTTTGAAACATTCTGACAAGATCTTGAAAAATGGCAAATGACATCAGCGTGTGGAACAGAGTGTTTTCAGTTTGAGAGAAGGACTTCGCATTGGTTTTTGATGAGGCAACAATATTCTAACATAGATCAGAAAGCGGCGAGAATATGAGAGCGTTTAGTATTACTCAAACATGTGAATGACACCTGCTCTGATGTGAGATGCTTATTTTCACTTGAGCCTGGAGCAGTGTAGGTGACGGCTCCAAAACCTGAACAAACTGATAAATATTTATGTTCAAATGTGCCTTTAAGAAATGCTAATGTGTCCTCAGCGTCTGCACTAACGCTCATGAATAATATGTGAACAGTAAATACACCGCGTGAGGGAAGTATTACAGAATACATGAAAATAAAACACTCAGGACGGACTTAAAGGCGACGCAGGTTTGTCTTTATAGTCTCATGTTTAAACAAAGTAATAGCAGGAACATTAAAGGTGCTAAATGACTCTAAATAGACTTATATACAGTATTTTCCAGACTATAAGTCACTCCGAAGTAAAAAATGCACCAGCCAAAAAATGCATAATGAAGAAGAAAAAACAAATATAAGTCACACTAAACTATAAGCCGCATTTTTAGGGGGAAATTTATTTGATCAAATCCGACACCAACAGAACAGACATTTAATCTTGAAAAGAACAGAATAGAGAGGAACAGGCTGAACATGTGTCTGGTTTGTTCACGTCACATATGAACAGTTCTTCACAAAACTAGAGCAGAAACAACAGAACAAGTTTAACCAAACTCTCCATCTCGCTCCAAATCACTAAAACCACTGAATTCTTCATCCTCAGTGTCACTTCTGAGTAACTCCACCAGCTCCAGATAAATCCAGCTTTTAGCCGTGATGAGCTTTTTTGTTTTCTTCACTGCAGTTTGTTTCCTCCACTTTTCTCCATCAAACACAAGTTTCTCGCTCACTCCAAACTTTCTTTCTGCTGCTCGATTGCTCCTCTCTACCTCCGTTCTACATGTCCAGTACTCGTCTCCACATATTCACTGAGTAATAATGTGTTTAATGAAGCTGTGGCTCATGTGTTTACGTTTTACACAAACTAAACCTGATTTTGTGGTTTCTCTATCTGCAGGTGAAGGATCTGAACACACGTTCAAATGGGACTTTTTAAAACTAACTGCACGGCTACAAACAGTTCCTTAACATTACTACTACTACTACTGCTACTACTACTGCGACTACTACTATTACTGCCACTACTACTATTACTGCTATTATTACTGCTACTACTACTAATGCTACTACTACTACTATTACTGCTATTATTACTGCTACTACTACTACTACTACTACTACTACTATTACTGCCACTACTGCTATTACTGCTACTACAACTACTATTAAAACTAATACTACTACTACTTACACAACTACTTATACTACTACTACTTACACAACTACTTATACTATTACTACTTATACAACAATTTATACAATACAATACTATTTGTACTACTCCTACTACTACGTATGCTTATACTACATATACTACTACTTATACTTATACTAGTACTACCTATACTACCTGAACTACTACTATATATACTCCTTAAACTACTACTACTACTACTACTTATGTTACTACTTACGCTTATACTACTTGTACTACTACTATTACTACTACTAGTACTACTACTACTGCTACTACTACTTGTATAACTACTTAAACTCCTACTAAATATGCTTATACTACTTATATACTATTGTACTATTACTATTACTACAATGTTGTGTATTACTTCTATAATTAAGCCCAATTAAGCCCAAGCACATACTTGTTTTGGTACTTTTCTTCCTGAAATCCGTAGCGCCCGATTGTGTTCAGTAAAATGTGTTTTTAATCATTCCGAATGTTGAAATAAACCCCAGGATTTTCCATTATTTGCCTTGTCACTTTGGTCTAATGATTTCTCAAACTGTGACACCAGCTTCATTCACACCATCAAAATGAAAAGTACTTTTAATTCATGACACTTCCTGCTGCTTCAGACACTCAAGTAATCACAATTAAGTTCCATCTCATTGTATCATGACGAGGAAATAAGGCTTAAAGACTTCCACTGCGTTCCACTGGCCCAGGACTTTTAATCATGAGAACAGTAAATGGACTTCGACTCGCTGCTGCTGCTGGGGAGTCACATCGTCTCAACTGGGGAGATTAAAAGATGGAGTTTTGTAATTATTCCATTTGGTAATTCGTCCATTTCGTGCGGAGTTAACATTCAAAAGCTCCATCTTTACAACTCTGAACATGTAATCTGATCTACTCTGCCCAGAGGTGGAACGGAATGAAGTACAATTATTGAAGTTAGTGATGGGAAGAATACTTTTTGTGATGAATTTTTATTGGATTTTTAGTATTCATGGTGGAAGGGGTTAATAGTCAGATCTACAATTACTACCACCCCACCCCACCCTGCCCCAAACCTACACCCCCAAACTCCCATGTATATATAAAAAAAGTGTTCAAATTCACCTGAAATTGTGCTGCATTTATGATCATACAGTGATTTATAACATGCAGGCAGTAGTTGACTTGACCTCAGATGTGATCATGTTTCTGAAGACCAGTCCCTTGTTTGTAGTTTTACACAGAAAATAAAGCCGAATACAAAATCAAGACTTTTAAGACATTTTTTATCAAGGTCAAGTTAGAGAGTGCGCCCCCTATTGACCAGCCGCCACTGACTACTACTACTGCTACTGCTACTGCTACTGCTGCTACTGCTACTGCTACTGCTACTGCTACTACTGCTACTGCTACTACTGCTACTGCTACTGCTACTGCTACTACTACTACTGCTACTGCTGCTACTGCTACTGCTACTACTGCTACTACTGCTACTGCTACTGCTACTACTACTACTGCTACTGCTACTGCTACTACTGCTACTACTACTACTGCTACTACTGCTACTGCTACTGCTACTGCTACTACTGCTACTGCTACTGCTACTACTGCTACTGCTGCTACTGCTGCTGCTACTGCTGCTACTGCTACTGCTACTGCTGCTACTGCTGCTACTACTGCTGCTACTGCTACATTATATTACATTACTGCTGCTATGCTACTGCTATTGTTATATTATTGTTATGCTATTGCTACTACTACTGCTATTACATTGCTATTGCTATTGCTGCTATTATCATTACATTGTTATGCTACATTGCTGCTACTGCTACATTACTACTGCTGTTACTGCTATTGTTATCGCTACATTACTACTACTGCTACTACTACTACTGCTACTACCACTACTACTACTACTACTGCTACTGCTACTAATAATAATAATGCATCAGTTTTATACAGCGCTTTTCAGGACACTCAAAGACGCTTTACAGAGCATTATTCATTCACTCCAGACCCGGTGGTGGTAAACTACTATTGTAGCCACAGCTGCCCTGGGGCAGACTGACGGAAGCGAGGCTCCAATCTGCGCCATCGGCCCCTCCGACCACCACCACCATTCACGCACACACCACTTTCATACTAGGCAATGTGAGTGCTGTGCCTTGCCTAAGGACACTACGACAGTTTTTGCCACTGGCGCCCCCCTGTGGCACCTGGAATTCCCAGTGTTTCCCATCCAAGTACTAACCAGGCCCAGCCCTGCTTAGCTTCTGAGATCTGATGGGATCAGGCTTTGACGAGCCGGTATGGCCATACGGTATGGCTACTGCTACTGCTACTGCTACTGCTGCTGCTGCTACTGCTACTGCTACTGCTACTGCTGCTGCTGCTGCTGCTGCTGCTACTGCTACTGCTGCTACTGCTACTGCTACTGCTACTGCTACTACTACTACTACTACTACTGCTACTACTACTACTGCTACTACTACTGCTACTACTGCTACTATTATACTGCTACTGCTACTACTACTACTACTACAGCTACTACTACTGCTACTACTACTGCTACTACTGCTACTATTATACTGCTACTACTACTACTACCACTACTACTACTACTACTGCTACTGCTACTACTGCTACTGCTGCTACTACTACTACTACTACTACTACTACTACTACTACTACTACTACTGCTGCTACTGCTACCTGTACTACTACTACTACTACTACTGCTACCTGTACTACTACTACTACTACTACTACTACTGCTACTGCTATTACTGATACTGCTGCTACTGCTACTACTACTACTACTACTACAGCTACTACTACTGCTACTACTACTACTACAGCTACTATTATACTGCTACTGCTACTACTACTACTGCTACTGCTACTATTATACTGCTACTGCTACTACTACTACTCAGGGCTCTACAGTGCGCCCATTTCACTCGCATTTGCGAGTAAATATTTTGTCGTGTGAACGAGGAAAATAAAACAGTGGCACCAGTGCGAGTGCTTCTGCAGCCATAATAAGGAGAGCTGCGCACAGACAATGTATCAAACATTAGGAGGCACTCACACTAGGACTTTAGAATCGTGCCTAAGCCTGGATCGCCCTAAAGCGCCAAGCACGCTTGCCCAGCGCAAGCGCTGACCCCAGCGTACGAGCTTCGCGTGTGCGCCGATATCACTCATAAGAACAAACTCCGCTTCAAAACACACCCACGCCCCTTCAACGAGGAGCGCCCACAGCAGGACCCACACCTATCCCACCACCCAGTAAACACTCCCACGCTGCTGGACTTCTTTCTCCGCTAAAGCGAGAGCTTTGTCTTGGTCTTGTCTCGGACTCGAGCGCATTTGGACTCGGTCTTATCACGGACTCAAGGTCTGAATACTGAGTGTAATCATATTTCATTACGGCCGCTGCAATAAACTTGCACCGGTGTACGTGACCACCCTTGTGTACCAAAGTGCGTCACAGGGAAGGTATCCCTACCTATCCTTCCGCCTCACGTCAAATACGCCAATACTAATTTTCTGTCAGTGTCCGCACAGAGCAGACCCACAGCACACATGTGGGCTGAAGTTTGCCAAATAACTCTGTCACAATGTGCGTTTAGTTTGGTAAATGTGCAGAGGCTAAAAACCACTGTAAAACCAGGAAGAGAATGTAACTTCACCTAGGAATTTGAAAATACAGGTTTAAAAATCTTACCTATGTTTTTCACTTTGAAGCAGTTTTGTGTAAAGTGCCAGTGGAAGTTCTCTTAAAGAAAAGGTTCTTAAACTGTGGGTGAAGGTCCAAAAAGGGCCACAGAGTGTTTCAGTGCAGTACAGTTTGTTTGGCTTATTTTAAATCTAAATATTAATCAGATAAAATGAAGATATATTTATAAAAACACTGCGATCATGCAGGAAAAGTACAGTCATAATTCTTTTGTTTTTTGTATTAAATTCATTCAAATAAGTTGGTGTGCGCAAGTTCTGTACTGTTATAATCGTTCAAAATGAAAACCTATTTGTGCCCCCATTTTTTTTTCTGTGCTCCTAAATTTTTTACCTTAGGGGCACATGTGCTCCTGAAAAAAAAAGTTAGCGTAGAGCCCTGCTACTACTACTACTATTACTACTACTACTACTACCACTACAACAACTACCACTACTACTACAGCTACAACTACTACTTCCATCATCATTACTAGTACTGCTACTACTGCTACTACTACTACTACAGCTACTATTGTACTGCTACTGCTACTGCTACTACTGCTACTATTATACTGCTACTATTATACTGCTACTGCTACTACTACTACTGCTACTACTACTGTTACTACTACTACTATTACTACTACTACTACTACCACTACTGCTGCTACTGCTACCTGTACTACTGCTGCTACTGCTACCTGTACTACTACTACTACTACTACTGCTACCTGTACTACTACTACTACTACTACTATTACTACTACTACTACTACTACTGCTACTGCTATTACTGATACTGCTGCTACTGCTACTACTACTACTACTACTACTACTACAGCTACTACTACCACTACTACTACTGCTACTACTACTACTACTACTACTACAGCTACTATTATATTGCTATTGCTATTACTACTACTGCTACTGCTACTATTGCTACTATTATATACTGTTATTATTACTGCTACTACTACTACTACTACTATTACTACTACTACTACCACTACAACAACTACCACTACTACAACTACTACTACCATCATCATTACTAGTACTTCTACTACTACTACTACCACCACTACTACTACAACTACAACTACTACTTCCATCATCATTACTAGTACTTCTACTACTACAATTACTACTACCACTACTACTACTACTACTACTACTACTACTACATCTACTACTACAACTACAACTACGATTACTACAACCACAACTACTACTACTACTACTACTACTACTACTACTATCACACCCACCACTACTACTACACCTACTACTACAATTACTACTACTACTCCCACTCACCATAATACTCTCTCTGTCCCATCCGTCCATGTCTTTCTTCCTGTCTAACTGTGATCAACCCCAACATATTTCTGCTGGATCAGAGCTAATTTCAGGATTTGAAAGTGGAATACGAAGGAAGAGCTTAAATCTGTTTGGAAGTTTTTAGTATAATTCAGTGAACTTATCAGGACTTGCCTCGTCTGCCCCAGAGTCATTAAAGCAATAGCGTTATGCAAAACGGCCAATGAATGCCACTTTATGCAATTCCACTTTGGTTTTTTTGGCTTTCCCTGTTTAAAATGTGTTGAAGCAGGATCGATCTTTCAGTATTTGGCCCGTGTTTGGCTCATTCTCATTCAGTCCCCCTAATAGGGCTTTGACTTACAGCCTGAATGTAAAGAGACTGTAATTACCTGCATTTAAGGATCAGGAATAAAGTGTAACAGACCGATGCTGTGACCGACCATTAAGGAGATCGCAGTTAGAAGTGCCTTTAAAGGGCCCGTTTTACGATGTTTTCTGAGTTATGTTATAATTTTCTCATTGCAAACAGACCTGGAGTTGTATTTTTTTTTTTTTTCATACGCCTTTAACACACAAACCTGCAGATTTAAAGATGTATGGTAGACGGGAAACTATTCAGATTGCAGCTTTTATATGCATCATTTTGAGGATTTTTGCCCGCTCAAAAGATATATTATTTAGCCAGTAACAAAGTTAATGGCGAGGGGTCTTGTTCTTCCTCGGTTTCTTACGCTCTATTATTATTTTTCTTTGCAAACAATCGCAATTTTGAGGGCCTGAACATCGACAAAATGTCTCACATGGGGGTATCAGAGCGACCGGTCCGGTGAAAAATTTGATAAAATCGGCATTGTGACAATGCCCAAAGTGTCCCCACTCGACAGCGCCCCCTGGAAAAGGCAAAAATTGAAAGTCTATGGGAAGCTGAAAAGCATATTTTGGCGTAAGCCGACAAAATTCGGGACAGTGATAGAAAACACGGAGACAAGCAGAAAATGTCATTGTCACACCGCCCTATGACCAACAGGAAGTCGGCCATATTGGATCAAAAACTCACTGCTGTTTTGACTGTGTGTCCGCAAAAGTCTTCAAGTCTCTGGTTTTTGGTCCAAACGAGCTCAGATTTGACACGTCACATCTACAGATGTGGCTCCACAAACGCAGTATTTTCTAAGCGCACTTTTTCACAGTTTGTCCGTAGCACGCCGGCGAATAACACCTTCGTTTCCTGTTTCTTTGATGCCCTCTCACGGCCACAGGCTTTGGCCTCCAGAGCTCAAACTCACATCACTATTGTGTGATCCCGGCCTGAATGTGATGAAATATGAAATATAATAAAAGTGAACTCTGTAGCGCCACCTAGTGTATACGTGAAACGTCAACATTATCGGATTTGGACCAAATTTGGGAATTACATTCTAGGCATGATTACAAGAAGAAGAAAAAATATTATGGAATTTATGCACGGTTGGCCAGCAGGGGCGCAAAGACTCCCCCAATAAATTGTAAAAAAAATTATTACATGCACAGACTTTGTCTGATTGTGCTGAAATTTGAATGATAAATACCTGCCCATGGCCTGAATATAATCCAATATAAAACATATGAAAAGTTACTCTATAGCGCCACCTAGCCTATACACGAATTGTCAACATTATCAGATTTGTACCCAATTTGGGGCTTAAATTCTATGCCTGACTACGAGCAAAAAAAAATATTATGGATATGGAGTGTTTCCCACAGTTGGCCAGCAGGGGCGCAAGGACTCCCCGAATAAATAGTTTAAAATGTATCACACACACAGACTTTGTCTGATCGTGCTGAAATTTGAATCAGTGATGTTTGATCATGGCCTGATTATAATACAATATAGAACATATGAAAAGTTACACTATAGCGCCACCTAGCAAGAGAGGAAACATCCACATTATCAGATTTGGACCAAATTTGGGGATTACATTCTATGCGTGACTATAAGCAAAAAAATAAATATTACGGACATGGGGTATTTTCTATGGTTGGCCAGCAGGGGCGCAAAGACTCCCCCCAAAAATATGTTTAAAGGCGCACTATGTAACTGTTCTGGTGGAGAGTCTGTTTTCATGCACTGTCTTAGTCTGACAGTGCTCTTGATTATAAAGGTCATGTGACCTGTGGCCTAGTTTATAATTTCACTGTAGATCATTCACATTTTCAGATATTAAAGGTGCACTGTTATTTTTCTTACTTTTACTTTTTATTACTGTTATTTACATGGCGGCACGGTGGCTGAGTGGCAACACTCAGGCCTCACAGCAAGAAGGTTGCGGGTTCGATCCCCGGGTCGCCCGGGCCTTTCTGTGTGGAGTTTGCATGTTCCTCCCCGTGTCTGGATGGGTTTCCTCCGGGTACTCCGGTTTCCCCATCAACCCAAAACATGCAGCACCTGAACTAACATCAAGGACCATGTTGTCCACCCTCCTGTGGGCTCACCACCTGCAGAGGGGTTCATAGGGGGGTCAGGTGCTATGAGTATTGGGCAGCAAGCTGCCCCCGCGACCCAGCCGGATTAAGCGGGAGAAGATGGATGGATGTTACTTTTCTGATGGACGAGCTGTTGGGAGGACAGAGTTGTGTCGGGGCGGTCACGAGTCCTCGGCGGTCGCGTGGAAGGGGCGTTGCACACCGGGGCGAGGGCCATCATCCCTGCGAGCGGCTTTAATTTTAAATTGTTACTCGTGCAGTGGTCTTAATAATTTTTCATCAATAAATAAAGAATTAAAATAAGAATCTCAGTAATTAAAGTCTTAGAATGTTGAAAATTAGCTCTTTCAATTCATTATTTTGTAAAGAGGCCCCAAAATGAGCCTGTCTGTTCATAATTGGTTTGATCATGAAACCACAAACTCATATTTCCAACAGAAGTGTTAGATTTTACTGCTGTAATATCAGGTACAATTTACTTGTCAGTATTCAGTAAAATGTACTTACCTCCATGATTATTATTAGCCCCAAATCCATAGCTGCTGAGTGCAGGATTTATCCAGAAGGACTTTGGTATTAAACAGTATTTGTGGCTTTGTGAGGAGCGACTGTAAAACTTTTAAACATGTTGGCGATTCTACAGCAGAACTTCCTCATTAAACACAAAACTTCTACTACATGAGGAAAATAAGTACATTTTGTCCACTGCTATTAAATAAGTTGTAGCTCTTACAGAATTATGTTATTTCAGTGTAAAAATGACCACAGTTGATTTAAAATATGTTACTACCCCCAAAAGTTCTTCACTTCAGCACATGTTTGAGTAACGCTGGTTTATTAGTCCCCAAAGCAAATGCTCTGTTCCACCTCGTGATGTCATGAAGCTGTAGTTTTCAAGTGAACAGCTCCATTGCTGAACAGCTGATTCAGGATCTCTTATATTACCACTGTACCTCCTGTATCATCATGTGTATTATTATTTTATCTTAGTTTTAAGTATTTATTCCACTTTGACCGGCACTTTATGCACAGACGGCTATTCTGCTCTGTGAAACTGTGTGAAACTGAGAAAAATTACTTCAGAGTTTCTGTTTGGTTCAGACAAAAGTAGAATACGTAGGGCTCCCAAAATTCGACAACTAATTGCTACAATGAAGAAATATTTGTATGCAAAAAATATTGAGCTCAAAATTGCCCTTTGACCCTTATTTGGCAGTTCCTGTGCTCTTCCTTTGTATCATGTGGCAAAAATAAGGAGTCGTGCGAAAGCAAAAGGCACTAACTTTTTGCACAACCTTATTTTTGCCACATGATACAAAGGCAGAGAACAGAAAAGGCCAAATAAGGGTTAAAGGTCAATTTTGAGCTCAATATTTTTCATGATATTTATTCGCATGATAAAGGAGGTCTCACATATGTTTGACCAAACATGATGTTAGGGCGTTCTGCAGTTCTAGGGCAGTATTATGGTCACTTTAAACTGCAACTGCAATACATTTTCTACCCAGATCTGTCGGAGATGTGTGAATGGATGTGTTGGGGCTGGGGGTTGTGAGTGTGTTTTAAATTATATTCTTTTTATAAAATTGAATACTAGAGAAACACAATTCCATCTTCCCTGCACTATAATTGTATGTACAGAAATATGATAATAAAGATTGATTTAATTTTTTTTTTTTAGAAAACCTTTAGTTCAGTAGAAATGGGCAATTCGAGGACTGAAATCATCCAAATGATTCTAGTTAAAAACTCAAAACCTTTAAGGTCCATTCCAGTGTTTAAAAGATGATGATGAAACAGATGAAACATGATCTGCTAAAAAAGTATGAAGTATGAATTGTCCTTTTGTGTTAATAACAGGTGTTTAATGTTGTGTTTGTCAGGTACATAAGTCACAATGTAGCTGGAACTGTGGAAGTGTTAAAATGTTTTACTTTATGTGAAAAGGGGGCAGATATTACAAGATGTATCAATATAGTCATTTTCTATTTATTTTTCATGAATTTAAAACACAGTGGAGCACTTCTTTTATTATTACTGCATGATGTCGCAGCGTAGACCAGAGTGTTTTATATTTGAGAGCAGAATTTAGCCTAAATATGTAGATTTGTGCGTTAAACCTATGGAAATGAAACAAAACACAACTCCAGGTCTGTTTGTGACGAGAAAACAACATTAAACAGCGTAATATAGACCCTTTAAAACATAAAACGAACTGTTAATTACCTCTTTCACAGTGAAATAATCTAAAACCCGGTGATATCGCCTCATTAGAATCCAACGTCACATACAGCTGTCTAATTTGCCTTCGTTTAAACGTATCTTGGCTGTAAATGTGCAAGCTGTTCGGGCCGGTGGTGCTCGCAGTTCCCCGCAGTGACCGGCAGAGGGCGCAGACGGGCTTACTCGAGTGCAAACAAACTGAAAGGGGAGGAGCGGCATCGGGAGTAAAGTGGCCACACGGTGTGCCAGTCGGTCCGAGGCGGTAGCATCTCAGACCCGCCTGCGCACCGACAGCGAACGAGCCTCCCCGTGCGTAAAGCGCGGATAGACGCACGATTTGGGAACGTGACCAGAGCGCACCGGGACGACTTTACACTTTTGCCCACTGTCAACATCAACGAGTCGGGGGGGCACGCTGTCTTCGCTTTCCCCTGATGAGAAACGCAACGGCGGAGCGGGGAAACGCCAGCTATCCGCGCGTAATCACCAGGAGGAGCGGTATAGTGTAGCAACCCGGAGCGAAACAAGGACAAATTCCGGACCAGCCAACCAGCCAAGCGGCCGAGCGAAGCCGGGGGGGTGGGGGGGTTTGGGGGACAGCGGTGACAGCGGACAGAGGCGAGCCGAGGAGGTAAGCAAGCGCACGGGAGGACACGGGGGGGACACACGGGGGGAAGGAGCGGTAGGCGATCCCGACACGCTCCAAACACGCACACGGTGAAATGTCAGGTGCTGGTTCAAGCTGGGAATGTTTGTCCAGTGTTGACCGAGCGCAAAATCGAGCTGGGTTCGTTGTATTTTACGCGTAGTGGCCGCGCAGGGGCTGAAACTCCGCGTCCCGAGTAGCAGCGTTAAAGTGGAGCTTATGGAAATATCATCCTTGGAGGTGAGAGGCAGTGCGCGCGACGTGCCTAACAGCCTCCCTCCGCGAGCACGTGGTATAACAGTCCCTGCGAAAATGAAACGAGCCCGTATCGCGTCTATTGTGCCCGCAGCTACACGCACGGTCCATTTGAACGCACGCGTCGCTCGGTAATAGCGACGTCGTTCCAAACATGCACCGCGCAGAATGGACCCGGTGTTATGATTGCGACGTCAAATCGTGCAACGTGGTCAGATTTATTTCCATCACGTATTTGCATAGAATAATTTGGAGCACAACGGTATTATTATTATTATTATTATTATTATTATTATTATTATTATTATTATTATTATGACTACGACAATGACCCCACGTCGTTATAACAATTAAAATGAAAACGTTATAGCTTTAAATGTAAATATACCTCACTACATTTCTGTTCATATGAGCGCAGTGTCTGTATTGTCTCTTAAAATAAAGAGAAGCTGCACAGACTCGTTAAAATCTTAAAGTAGAGCACTATAAGTATTTAAGAATTATGAGTTATGACAATGTCGTCATAGCAATTAAGTATTTAAAATGAAAATGTTATGTGTATTCCTATAAATATAAATATCCCTTGAAGTACAGTAGTAGAAGTATTTAAGAGGTATAAATATAAATGTACCTTAGTGTAGTGTCGTGTACTGTCCCTTAAAACAGAGACTAAACTAAATTAAGAAAAGCTGCACAAAATCGTTAAAATCTTGAAGCACAGTATTATAAGTATCCAAGAGGTACGAGCTGTAGTAATGGTCCCATGTTGTCATAGCAATTAGGAAATGAAAATTAAAATGTGATGTGCATTTATATAAATCTGAACATACCTCACTACATTTCTGTTTATATGAGCGCAGTGTCTGTACTGTTCCTTAAAATAAAGACTAAACTAAATTAAGAAAAAATGCACAAAGTCGTTATAATCTGGAAATACAGTAGTAGAAATATCCAAGAGGTACGAGCTGTAGCGATGGTCCCACGTCGTCATAGCAATTAAGCATTTAAAATTGGAACGCAGCGATAGACACACATAAACCCACTGCATTTCTGTTTTTATAAGCTTAATGTCTCTGTATTGTAGAATAGAATAAAAAACCTTTATTGTCATTCGACACAGTGGAACAAGATGAGAAGCGGCTCCTTCAAAGTGCACACAAAAAATAACAGATTAATAAAACTTTGTATTATATCTGTATATTGTCCCTTAAAATAAAGACGAAGCTAAACAAAAGAAAAGCTGCACAAACTCATTATAATCTGCAGTGCACTGTTAGAATTATTAAGAGCTGTGGAAATGGGCCCACATCATCTTAATGAAACATTTAAAATGAAAATGTTATGTATGTATAAATATACTGCTGCTATATAACTATATTTCTGTCTATATTAGTGTAATATCTGTATTGTCCCTTAAAATAAAGACGACACTAAACTAAGTTAAGAAAAGCTGCACAAAATTGTTAAAATCTGCAATACAGTATTATAAGTATTCAATTCAGAAAGTACTGAGAATCACGAGCTACAGTAACGGTCCCGTGTTGTCATAGCAATTAAGCATTTAAAATGAAAATGTTCTGTATTTTAAATACAGCTATAGATACACACATACCAGCTACAGTTCTGTTTTCATGAGCTTTATGTCTCTGCATTATCCCTAAAATAAAGACTAGACTAAACTAAATTAAGAAAAGATGCAGAAAATGTTCAAATCTGCAGTACAGTATAATAAGTATCAAGCTATAGCAATGGTCCCACATCGTTATAGCAATGAAGCATTTAAAATGAATCATTTTAGCTTTAAATATAAATATACTTAACTACATTTCTGTTTCTGTTAGTGTGATGTCTGTATTGTCCCTCAAAATAAAGACTAAACTAAACTAAATTAAGAAAAAATGCACAAATTAGTTATAATCTGGAAGTTACACTATTATAGGCTAAATATTCAAGAGGTACGAGCTATGGAAATGGCCCCATGTCCTCATAGCAATTAAGCCTTTAATATGAAAATGTTATGCACTGTAAATATGGCTATAAATATAAATATACCTCACTACATTTCTGTTCATGTCAGTGTGATGTCTGTACTGTTCCTTAAAATAAAGACTAGACTAAACTAAATGAAGAAAAGCTGCACAAAATCATTATTATCTGGAAGTATTCGAGAGCTCCACGTCGTCACATTTAAAATGATAATGTTGTATATATTTTGCTTGAGTGAGGAGAGCTGCACTAAATTGTAAAAAATTCTAAAGAACGATGTTTGTGTGAAAACCTTGAAAAAAGTAGTAGTAGTAAGAATCTGAAGAATATGAGCAACATTTCATAATTTAGAGGTAAAATTTCAAATTGAATAAGGAAATGGTTCAGGACTACAGCTACACTAAAAACACTGAACTGTAATTATATCAAGAGTATTTTTTATCATTTATTATTACATTTACGCATCTTTTTCAGTATCAATACTTTTTCAGATAAATGACGTTCTCATACTCGTTTTAGGAGGTATTTTACTATTGATTTTTTTAAAAAAACAACCCAGTTCAGACTTTGCTTTGTTCTCATCGCTGACTCAGCCTCCTGTGCCGGAGCAGCAGAGCGCGAGTGCAATTCCCACAGTCCTTTTTAAATCAGGAGTTTAATAGATTTTTATGATCATTCGCTCTTGTACCAGTTTTAGTCGTACTCGGCTTCAGGAAAGGTCCGATTTGTCTCATTTTGTGCTTATATATATAGATTTTGAATGCACTTTTTCACATAAGTATCAAGTTCTAATACTATACATGTTTCTGCTGTTCTGCTGTGTTTGTAGTTGTGAACAGTGCCTCTTTATACTAATGTGAACATGAATCTGCTCAGCCTACATGTCCCATCATACCTCAGCTTTTTATTTTTAGACAATAATTCAGGCGATACGTTCTGTTTTCATCATATTTTTAAATAAGAACTTTACTTCGAACTAGGGCTGAAACGATTCATCGAGTTAATCGATTAAAGCGATTAGAAAAATGCATCGATTATTATTTTTTTGCCTCGATGCTTCGTTTTATTTTCATACGCTCGGCGATGGCCGGAACCTTTTGTGGTAGAGGTAAAGTTTCCGCACGACCACTGCACTTCACTGTACACACAACAGCGCGGCCCCATGGATGTGTAATAAGAGCATAACCTCCTCGTGCGCGGTACGCTCTGGTTTGCCGCGCACCCCGCATTTTCGGCACGCCGTGCGCTCCGCATCTCCCGTACGCCGCGCACTCTACGCGTGGATTGTGTCTTGTCACGTACACTCCGTGGACCGCGCCAGAACTCACACCAATTAAGATTTTTTTATACAGTGTGTACATTTTGCATTGGCCAAGACTTCCTCGAGTCTTTCCATAGTCACTTCCTGCGTCTCTCACTTTCCCCCGAGAACGACACAGGCACAAACAAACCTCTGTCTCAGAAAAAACCCCTCATATATTCCACTGAGTCGTGTCCTTTAGTCCAACAGAAGATGAAGCATCAGCACAAGGAAAGAGCTGCTTTTTTACAGCATTTACTCTTTATGCAAATGAGCCATGTGGTTTTAAGTTTAGTTTCTGTAAAACATAAACAAATGTTTAAAGCTGCATTAAACACATTCTGATCTCACTCTGATGTGGCTCTGCAGTGCTGATGTGTATATATTGTAAAGTTGAGTTTATCTATGCAGATTAGTAACAGTAATAGTAATGATGTTCATTTTAATATAAAAATGTTAATGATTAATCGATAATTGATCATTAATTCTCCCGGCGATCGATTAAGAAAATGTAATCAAATCCCTCCTGTACCAAATGCTTCCAGTTTATTTGGTGGAGAAAAGAGGTTTTCACCACACGGGGAAAGTTTCGGACGCTGCTGTCGGTCGAATCAAATCAAATCGTGAATTGAGTTTTTTTTAATTAAAATATCAAAAATTTAAATCTAAGATTTTTTGAGGGGAGAAAATTGCCCAGCTCTACTCTCCACAGATCTGACCTGTATCATGGTCTGGTTTGGTCTCCATGGAGATAGGAAGGTTTAATGCCACACTGTGACACATTCCAGACAAACTATCCAACAGAAAAGTTACACAATGCACCTTTAATGCACTTTTTCAAATAAGTATCAAGTTCCAATACGAGTTTTCATCTCAGTTTGTATTTTTAAACAATCATTCAGACTTTATATTTATGTTTTCATCCCTGACTCCATCACCTCCCGTCCCATTGTTTATCAGGGCGCGAGTGCAATTTCCTCCCCCTAATTTTGTTGCTCCACAAATCCATCTATCTGGAAATAATTGGCCTCCTCCAAGACATTATTTTTTTATTCGTGCGCCTGGAGCAAGTCACTGATGAAACGTCGAACCCGCCGCTAATCGCAGTTTTATCTCTTTTAATCTGCGCTCCACTTTTAGGCGCGTGATTGAATGTCAAATCAGAGCCAGGGTTACGCGTTTTGCAATGCGCGCCGCTCTGGCACGACCGACTGTTTACAAGAGCATGTGCGGCTAAATATACCTATGAATGAATGCCTGCTGTTCGCCGCGCTAAGGCCGACGGAGCGCGGCTACCAAAGATCAGCTGAGGAGACACAGAAAACACTTAGAACCAGACTGAATGGCATTTAAGCAGCGAGCAGGCGATCAGGAACCAGGGGGGGGGATTAAAGGCTTTAGTTGTAGGCGTATTCGAACAAGCTCGGGTTGTGTGGAGTTAAGACGGACCTCTGATGTACATGTTAAGAAATGTACGTTATTTCTTAGTCTACAACAAATAATTTTTCATAGCTTTTTTTTTTTTAATATTTAAGATAATGATTGTGATTAGACAGTTTGGGTAAAATGACCAAAATTTATACATTGGCTCAAAAATATCGGCAGAGGTCACTGTTCTTCTAGACTAGGGTCATCAAACTAAGGCCTGCGGGCCAACTCCGGCCCTCCACGCCTCTTTAACCAGCCCCTCTGGCCCCACCACTTGAACTGGCCCTATGAGGCAATCCTCACAAATTGTCATGGCATATTTTTTATAATTGCCGTATTTTTCGGACTATAAGTCGCACTGGAATATAAGTCACACCAGCCAAAAAATGCACAATGAAGAAGAAAAAAACATGTATAAGTCGCACTTTTTAGGTAAATTTATTTGATAAAATCAGAGACCAGAGAGCGAGAGAACAACAGGCTGTTAACGTAACAGTTATTCAGAGAACTAGAGCATCCGAAGTTTACCAAACTCTCCATCTCACTCTAAATCACTAAATCCACTGAATTCTTCATCCTCTTGTGTCACTTCTGAGCAACTCCGTGACTTCTGGAGGTAAAAGGAGCGCCGCTCCAATTTTGAGGAGCTGCCGTTAGACTCAGCATCAGTTCCAGTTAAAATTCTTCTGGCCTTTCTGAATCCCGACAGGACGGTTTCAGTCGTCACTGAAGGAAAGTCACTGATAACAGACACAGAACAGGACAAAGACTCTTTCTGCAGCCGACATGCGCAGTAGAGCGACAAATGACAGTGGTGCAGGAGTAACAGGAGCAGCAGATATTGACACACAAGCCTAGAGCGCCCCCTGGCAGCTGTCAGTGTGAACATTCTAATATATAAGTTGCACCTGAGTATAAGTTACAGGACCACCCAAACTAGGCAAAAAATACAGTACTTTTTGGCAAATGACACATCTGCATCTTGTGTTTTGTTGATTTTTTCAATAAAAAAAAAAGATATTTAAATAATGATATGATGTATTTACATATTTGATGCAGAATTTCCATCACCTAACAAGCTCCCGATCAAACAGTGACAGTCACTGCACATGAAAATAAAGAAATGGAATATCCGTATTATTTCAAATTACTACTACTACGACTACTTTTACAAACCACTAGTACCGATAAACACATATGTGCAGGAATGTGTTGATATGGTCTTGTGGACGGCTTTTCTACTACACAGAGTCCTGCTGGTGTCGTGTTGGTCTGGGTCATACAGTTCTGTTATGAGGGCCCCCATCACAGGCAAGAGCGATAATGTGGCCCCCAGAGAAAAAAAGTTTGGTGACCCCTGTACTAGACTCATAAACACATATCGCATAACATATAAGTAACATCCCTTTAGTTTCGATATCTACAAACATGTTCTGAAATACATTCGTTTCTTGCTATTCTAATCAGGCCTGTCACGATAACAAATTTAGCAGCACGATATATCGACAGAGAGAAATATTACGATAAACGTTAGGGATGGGACGAGATACAATTTCTACCGGATGAGATGTGTCGAGATTCAGTCCAGACGAGATTTTGATATGATTTTTGATCAATACATTATGCCATTCAGTTCATAATTTTTGCTGCACAATTTTTGCTTATCACGGGTACAGTTTCTTGTCATTTTTATGCAATAATCTAAGGTTTGAGCATGCGGATGATGACCTCCGGTGTAGCTCCCGACTCTGGGCCCGTGATAAAACCGTGGATTCAGCAGCAGCGTCTTCACAACCTGACAAAGCTTTCCACGGGGGACGGGATTCTAATTATAGCTTTTGACTGCTGATCGCCGAACATAACCGGACGCTACAATGACAGTGACAAAATAGATCAATTATAATACTCAAATTAATAGGCAATTCATGGAAGGAAAACAGAAAGAATACAATGACGTCTAGATGAAGAAAACCGGGTCATTTTTGCAGTTTTCTCAGATTTTGTCGGAGTTACTAACACCAACGGAGCCCAAAGGAAGTCGTCATCCACTTATTATCAAAAGTCTAAGCGTGAACAGAGCCCATTGACTTATTATCAGTTAATAGGGATCGTTCCACAAAATCTCATGAGACAAAACTACCACAAGATCGCGCTCATGTGAGAAAAATTCACTTGTGAGATTTTTTTCCCACTTGGATTGGACAAAAATGCGTGACGTGTTGGTGACTGACACCTCCTACAGTTCCAAAAAGCAGAAGTAGATAGAATGGAAACAAAAAAATAATACGAAATCAAATGACAATAACAAATCGTGAGGCGAAAATGGGAAACTGAATCATGGCACCTTATATATTAAGTTGAAATGATGATAAAATCTCGTTTTGTCACGTTCTCGTGGACCTAATCTCGTGGAAATTGTGTTTCGTCCCATCCCTAATGGTTAATATATGAAATCTGGAACTATATTCTGTATTTTGGAGCTCACTTTTGATCATGGGTACAGTTTCTTTGCAATACTGGGGATATTTTTGCCATTTTTATGCAAAATGGTAAGGTTTGAACTGTAGGGAGTAGAATAGAACATACTATAGCTTATTGTCGGTTATTTTTTGCCATTAGTTATTGTAGTTCAGGCCTTTGACTACTGTCTCTTTGAAAATGGTTTATTTCATGTTTGTGTCAGTGGTATACAGTAGATTTAATATTCTCGTGTTTCTCCGTATCAATATATATCATGCTTCAATCGTGCTTTATTTATTTTATTCGCTTTAGTTCATGTTTTATTTACAGATTCTCACTAGTTCTCGACTGTTTTTTGTCCAATGTGCGTAATCGTTTGTTTTCAGAGTCACTTTTGTCTCATCCTGTGGTAGATTTGGACCCATCCTTATCAAACATTATTCTTCATTTCTATAACAACTGTATTTTAGCCCTACAAACCGAATTGTACGTATTGTAGGTCAATCTTCAGGCTGGTTCACTCTTTTGGGTCAGTGTGCTCCACCTCGGCCTCTCTCCTCACTTGTCTATTTTGAGAAACCCTGACTGAAATAATAGCTAGACCTCTATTCTTAATATAATGGCATCACAAACTACTGACCCACTGTTTCATGTGAGTTGGTGTTATTGATCCACCAGGGAAATTACTTGTACAGTGTGGCTCACACATCACACTGCATTATAATAACAGAGTAAGTAATAAGAGTAAAACGAATGCGGTCCAAAATATCACGTTATGAATGAGTTAAAGGGGAACTCAGGCACGTTTGAAGCTAAAGTCCGTTGCTAGAGGAGGTGGAATTCTGTCCGAAGCCAAAACGGCACAGATCAGTGTTTCCTCGGTGGAGATCTCACTGTGGCAGTGAGTCTGTCAAGACAACAAACTAGTGTAGTGATGGGGGCAAGTTCTGAACTAGTGTGGTGATGGGGCAAGTTCTGAACTAGTGTAGTGATGGGGGCAAGTTCTGAACTAGTGCAGTGATGGGGCAAGTTCTGAACTAGTGTAGTGATGGGGGCAAGTTCTGAACTAGTGTAGTGATGGGGCAAGTTCTGAACTAGTGTAGTGATGGGGGCAAGTTCTGAACTAGTGTAGTGATGGGGCAAGTTCTGAACTAGTGTAGTGATGGGGGCAAGTTCTTAACTTCCACGTAAAACACCAATTTGCTTCACACTGAAGAAGCTCAACACCACTTTAACCCATCTGACAACAGCCACGAGTCTAACAAACAAAACGCTCTGCCTGGTTCACTCATTAGTGTCTGGAAACGTTAGAAAACAACTTTATAACAGCCTTACACTTCCCTCTGTTGATTTCCCACTGCACAAGAGACGGATGTCAAATAAGGCATAATTATAGAACTGAATATGCACAAGTGAAGATAAAATAGGAAAATAAGTACTGTATTTTTCGGACTATAAGTCACACTTTTTTCAGGGTTTGGGTGCTTCCTGTGACTTATCCTCAGGTGTGACTTATATATTACATTTCTCACACTGACAGTCCATAAACCAAATATATGAATCATCTATAGAAATCAAAAATGAAAAAACAAAACAAAAACAAATCATTATACGTTTTTTCATTGTGGTTTTAGAGACAAATAATAGAAATAAAAGAAAAGAGTTGTTTACTAATTTTTACTTCTATATTGAAAAATTAAAGAACGAATGAGACACGGATTGTTCTCTACCCAGTTGTTTTTATTACTATAACTTCGATAATTTGACTTTCAAGATGAAATGTTGGTTCTTGGTCTCTGATCTTATAAAATAAATTCCCCCCAAATAGTCCGGTGTGACTTATCCATGTTTTTTTCTTCTTCATTGTGCATTTTTTGGCTGGTGCGACTCCAGAATGACTTCGAAATAACAAAATTGATGTGATGATTGACAGGACAGAGGGTCGTCTATTTTATCTTAAATTTTTTTATACAGATGGATATGGATAAACGCGCTCGTCCACTCAGATGAGTCTATTTCAGTGACGCATGCGTAAGTAGGGACTCACCATTCCAATTTTTTTCAGTCCGATTCCGATACTACAGCTTTAAGTATGTGCTGAACCCCGTGTGGAGACTGAAAAAAGAAAAAAAGGTTTTTATCTCCAAATAATCCAAAACATTTATTTTGTCTTCTTTTGTAGATTTAAGCATTTATTTCTTGAAACACAAGCAAAATAAGCTCAAACCGATCCAAATGTGTTATGTGGCTGTTGTTTACCCCTGAAGGAACCGCAGAAAAGCTTTGTATAAATAAAAGTTCAAACATTATGAGACTTTCTGGGCAAACTACAAGCACCAGAGTGTCTTATTACATCATTGTCCAGATATTCTTTTGTATCGGTGCGTCCCTGTATGTAAAACGAGCTCATTGGTCCCCTGTCATTTAGCAACAAAACTGATCTCACTTCAGATGAACAATTTGGTGTTTTTCAATCCCCCATTATATCTGCATATTTTTTGTCTCATCTCGTCCTGTGGAAACTGTGTCCCGTCCCGTCCCTGTTGGCTTTTGTATATGAAACCTGGAGCTACATACTGTATTTTGGAGCTCAGTATTGATCATGGGGACAGTTTCTTTGCAATACTGGGGAGATTTTTGCCTATGTTTCTTTTCTCATAAGCAGCCTTAAGCCGGGGGTACATTGTGCGATTTTTGGCCCCGTTTGAGACGATTTTTCACTTGTGTTTCTGTGATTGGGCCGAGTTTTGCCTTTAATCGTGTGTCGCGCTTCGTGTAGTAAACATAAGGTAACGAGAACCGATGAATACCTCACTACCAGCTCCCGATCAGAATTTGTAGGTCACAAGAATATCAAACCTGTTTGAGGGTTTAAAGGTTTTGCCCTGTTGAAGTCGTTCATATTCAGTTTGTAAGTCTGACGTCACACGACTTCTGGGTCCAACGAAACATTTGCTCAATCCGGTCTATGGTTCAAAGTGACAAAACCAATAAACATTTTCACCATCACCTCCTTTTTTTTAGAGAGGTTTCAGCTAGAGCATGGAAACCTGACGAGAACCGGACGTGTTCAGACGGTATGGACAAATATTTAGAAATTATGTTGGGGCTCGGGTTGGACTTGGACACATCAGTTTCCTGTCTACAGTAAAACCATTCGCTCTGAGACTCTGAAGTGTTCAAAGATCAGAGCTCTGCACTTCCAGTTTAGACACAAGTCAAACTGTGTTATTATTATTTGTGAAATGTGGAGCGATACTTCAGATACAGGATTTTTAAAGCAGAAAAGAGGAGATAAAGTCCACAGGAAATAGAGTCACTGTCGCTGATCTGCAGCCTCACTGTCAGTCCGTGCACTGTGGAAACAGAGCATGTTTACTGACAGTAAACAGACATGTGTGGGACGACTGATCCTCGCTCTTTTACTTTTAAAGAACGACTCAAACTGGATTAATAGCGCATTATTTGTGGAGGACAATTTCTGGGGATAATGTGGATGAGACGCTGACCATAAATGTACCACTTTACGAGAGGTGAGTCGGCGAATAAAGTCTTCTCATTATTTTGTCCCAAGTTTGTATTTTACGTCACTGTGTGGTTGCCTAGCCAGAAATGATTAGTTACCGAGAAATTGAATACAGTGTTTAGATATTTCTCTCTGTTGTGGACATAAACAGCGATGGGAGAACTTGTAATAAGAACAGCTAGGGCAGATCTCCATCAACTGGAAAACTAAAGAATGACAGTTTCTCCTCATATTTGTGTTGGTTTCTGATCTGTTCAAACAGCAGGACACAACACTGCGGCATTTTTACATGTGGATCAGTCGGGCCAAATTTGGCAAAATAGAACGATGACGTCGTGACAAGCCCAATAGTGTGAGAACATGAATCGTGAGCTGTGAGCTTTTATTCTGAACCAGACTAGTCGAAGAAGTCTAGCAGAACAAAAAGAGAAGTGTGCATAGATCCCGAGTAATTCTAAACGTGGACAATAGCACAACATCGTTAACTATTGGGTTTGTCCGTCTTAAGCTCCTGATCCTCAGCCCGTTTCTCGGCATTTTTCACTTCGTCACAGCGTCCTCCATAAACCCAATCAGGCCTAATCCTTCTCTATCAGGGTGATTTAGGGCTGTGCTGGAGCTACTCTGGCCTGAGGAATTCATTTAGAAATTACCCCGAGGCATTTATCCTATTAGGAAAGGCCAACACAAACCCACTTCTGTTGTTATGGTCAGAAATTACAGCACTGCAGCTCCAGGCCATGTAATCTATCCGGGCTTTTCTCTATCACTTTTCCATGATGGGGCTGTGACGGGTTCATCCTTTTACACGGGAAATGTCAAGATGAATAAAGTTTTAGGACTGACTGTGAGACATTTTCAGAAGGACAGATCGATGGTCAGTGACAGTATGGGAACTTGGGAAGGATTTCGAAGGGTTATGGAGTAAGACATCTTTATTCCTAGAGTGCTTTCCAAAACAAGATGCACAAAATCTCGGTTTTTGTCCCGTTTTTTTTTTTGTCAGAGAATCCTGAAGTGTGCAGTTAGCATTTTAGGATTGACTGTGAGACATTTTCAGAAGGACAGATCGATGGTCAGTGACAGTATGGGAACTTGGGAAGGATTTCGAAGGGTTATGGAGTAAGACATCTTTATTCCTAGAGTGCTTTCCAAAACAAGATGCACAAAATCTCGGTTTTTGTCCCGTTTTTTTTTTTTTTTTTTTGTCAGAGAATCCTGAAGTGTGCAGTTAGCATGGCATTCCTCTGAAAGTTGTGAAAAGCTCTTTTTAGAGTCAAATATTCCAAACATCCTCATCAGAATCAGAACACAACATTAGGAAATTGCTGCAGTACTAGGAGCAAAACGTAGACAAACACTAAACATGCAGCAAAAAAACCCAGAATAAAATAAAGTAGAAAACAATAAACTCTATAATGTAACACAAAAATGTACAAAATTTCAAGAATATAACAATAATTATTATAAGGTAAGAGAGGAATAACTTTGGACCTCTGCAAAGCGTTTAAAATAAACTAGTTCTGTTTTATCACTTTGAGACAGCTCCTTCTCATTTTGCACACATCCGTATGTAGTTTAAAATCTTATACATTTTTCAGTCCATCTCCCAGCTCTAAATGTCCGGTATTATTTGTATATTCCAGGAAATCCAAACACATTTGCTTGGAGACTAAGTAGCAGCCCCTGTTTTACAAATATACAGGGCGTCCCAAAAACTCTGGCATCATTTTAAAAGCAATTATCAAGAAAATGAAGAGTTATAACTTTGTTTCATTGTGCCATATATGCTGTTGCAATATTGAAATGATGAAGTTGTTTTTAACAAATGTCTTACAATGACTTCATGAAGTTAATTCTTTCTCTTCTCGCACACATTTTTCTGTTTCTTTCATCCTGTCTCATTAAAAAGCAGACAGCACACACACACACGGTTGACCTTCATCCACCTGGCGAAGTTATGTGCTTGCTTGCAGATAAGACTCATGGGAAACCAACAGTAGAGTACTCCCAGATACTGGATGTCGATAAGAGCAGCTTCAAAGCAGAAGTTATTAAATGGAATTATACTGGGTTGAAGAGGAGGCGGAACACGAGGCGTTTACAATATTTGCATATTCATGATGAAATGTTTGAAATAGCTGGGTTAGAGGATTGTTCGTGGTTTTTACTTGGTTGCCCTGCGAAGAATCCACGCATAGATTGTTTCCCAGGGAACCCCGTAACCCAGCATGCTGTATTAGAAATATTGTTAGGGGAATAAATTGGCTTGAATTGAACTTCACGAATCCTGGTCATCAATCTGGTATGTGCTAAAATGCGTTTAGGGAGATCTTGTTACGACGACGAGTAATTGGAGTCCCCTATTTCAGTTTTGAACAGCGACACCTTCTGATTGTATTTGTTTGAGTTTAAGATTGCAGAAAGAAGACGATATTTCTTCAAAAACTATTAAGTCTAGCTCAATAATACGTGTCAGTTTAGGTGTTGAGCATCATAAGTTTATTCTGGGACTTTATTTGCCAGTTGGTGAAGTTGGTTTTTCAGATTTTGCACTGAAGGTCTCGGGTTAGTGTGTGGAGCAGATGCCAAGATGCAAAATGACTTCTGTTTGGGAGCGAATGGCTCGACCTGAAAACAGAACCAAAAATAAACCGTGAAATATAAAATCTTGATCTTGTTCTATTGACTCTTTTAATTGTGAGTAAACAGTGATGACGTAGGTTCAGTTGCACACGTATTTTGGTAACAGAAGTATGGCAGAACTCGCTTGTCGAGCTCTGTGAAAAGGATTATCGTCAAAAGATCGAGAATATTTCCTCAACCAGCCTTTGACAAACAGTGTCCGACTGCCGGGTCCCTGTGTGGTCAGTGAGTAAATCTTTAAACCTTTAGTAGAATATCGATTCTGACAAACGCACAGAACAACCAGACATTTTGTGCTGGACATGTTTTTATCTCCTTCTTCTTCCGTGTTCAGTCTGAATGAATCAGAATGAATGAGGAACTACGACACTTCTGTTGCCAAAATGCGCACACAGCTTTTTTTTTTTTATCACTTCCGTCCTAAAAGAGTCTAAACATTCTGTGAAAACTGTAGGTTATTTCAACAAAAATTGCCCAAATTATTGCTCTGCGAAATGATGTCAGTTTTTGGGACCCCCTGTATTTGTAAAGCTACATTTGTGCAGGTTTTGTTTCCGTTAAATGTTTACATCATCATTCAGTGAAAAGGAGTAGGCTGAAGAAATGCTGATGAGCTCCTGCCCCCTGCGGTTTCTTATTTACATCGGTGAAAGTGGGAGCTTATAGTCCACACCTGGAACAATGTACACGACTTACAAATCACATTAGTCAGTCATTTCTATCTCATTACATTTTTCCTTTAATCATCAGTGTTGTTGATGTGATTTATTATAATCCGTACTGAGGCCTACTGCCTATGTTCGCCTTTCTGTGGACGTGGGGCAATTCAGCAAATGAATTTGGGTTTTTACACTGGAAAAAACCGTATCTAGGAAACTAAATATGGCTTAAATTAAGAACAGTTGATTTTATTTGAGTGGATTTAACTTGACAAGTAAAATGATCGACCAGTGGAATACGTGTTTTTTCTTAATTCAAGCAACATTTGATTTTGTTTCTTATTTTAACCTCCTGAGACCCGAGCTTTTGTCTGCTGTGCATTTTTCATTTCTTCTTGCTATTTGGGATAAGTAGGACCTACTAAGTAAGTCTTCTGTATGACACCATTGGTTAAAAAATGTAAAAACATTAAAATGTATAAATAAATTACAAAAAACAAACAAACAGCAATTAGCTGTTTATTTCAAGCCCTAAACCTGCCAAATGTGACGCAGGTCGACCGTGAGCGGGTTGGGGTTCAGTGAGTGAGGTTGAAAACACACAAAAAGGCCTGAAAATGTGGTCCACAGTTTTAATTTTTTCTGGTTTTCAATCGTTAAGAAAAAAAAGTAGAGGTGCAAAAGTGGAGACAGGCAGCAGTTTCCCTATAGCAGCAGAAACGTCCAGCAATTTATAACTGTAAACTCATCTAAATATTCCCAAGTTTACCTAACAACATGTACAATCAATAATATAACACAGTCCCAATGTCTTCAAACGAGGACATGACATTTCCTGATGCTCTCGTCTGCTGTGGTCAATAAAATGGGTCAAATTTTAATGCCAAATGAAGAGACATTAAGATACATGAAGAGACATTACTGTACATAAATACATTGGTTTTATTCATACATTTTGCATCTAAACTTTACCAGGCAGTTTTTTTTTTACTTTCAGGAGCTGCTGTAGAGGTTTTTAGTTGATGTAATGCAAAACTGTAATGTCCTCGTGTGAGGCCACAGGGGCTCAAGAGGTTAAGTGCAAAAAGTTGTTTTTCTTAGTTTTAGTGTAAGTACAAAAAGTCTCACTCCACTGGCAGATTATTTCGCTTGTCAAGTGAAATTCACTCAAATCGTGATAACACTTTCTTAATTCAAGTCATCTTAAAATGACTAGATTTTGTTTTTGTAATTTAATAATCGAGATTCAGAAAAAACTGCAAAATCATGATATTGAGGATTATTAGAAGTTATTGAGTTATTGCAGTTACAGATAAATATGTGTACAAATGTAAGTGGAGGAAGTTACAATAGAACAGGGGTGTCAAACTCATTTTGGTCCGGGGGCCGTATGCAGCCTACTTTGATCCCAAAAGGTCCGAATCAGAAAACTCAGTTCTCTCTTCAAGTTATTGTATTTTTCTCCGTGTCTCGTAGTGGTGTTTAAGATTATATTCCTCGAGCAACGCCACTTGTTCCAAACACACTGAGCACAGATTTCCCATTCACCTCTGTCAACAAATAAGAATTAGACTATTTTTCTTGGGAAATCCTGAACTCAGCATCTGCTTTTCTCATTTTTTAACATTTTGCTGATGAGGGTCATGGTCGACAGTCAGAACGATCGTCCTTTAAGAGCGTTTGGAAAGAGGAAAGTCTTCATTTGTGCTGCTCTGGTGGGAGTCGCAACGTACAGAAACGCCGGAGACGCTGCTATGCTAAACGGTGCAGAAAATTAACAGAAAAACCTGAAAATTTAAAGTATTTTAATAGAAAAATCAGCCGAGGGCCAGATTAAAGGTCTTGGAGGGCCGGATCTGGCCCCCGGGCCGCATGTTTGACACATGTGCAATAGAGCATAAGAATGAACATGTAAAGCGCTTCCCCTGGTTAAAAGCTCTGACTTCTGTTAAAAAAGATTCAAATAATAATAATCCAGTGTGTGCAAAAAGATAGAGATTGTATTTTTTGCCTGTGTGCCCGGCCGCGCATGGACATTATTTTTACCTTTTGCACAACAATAAAACAGCAGCATGTCTCTCAATTCGTCCCAGTCTCTTCTGCTGCTCCGCTCCTTCCCCGTGACCCTCCCACAGTCGGCTCGGAGCTCGTTTTACGCTCGCACAGAAAAATCCATCCTCAGTTGCATAAGAATGTCTTTTTCAGCATAGTCATTTTTACAAGTGCCTGTGCTGCCCCCACACACTCGGATGGAGCTCTGTTTTAATTGTGAGCGATGGAAGAGCGTGAGCACTTTAATATTTTCTGCAGCCATCAAACAAAAGCGGCGTGTGCGTCTCCGCTCAGATCGCTGTTAGGAGGCGACACAATCGTCTCGCCCACAGGGTTTAAGGACACAATACGAGCGTTTTAGTAGGTGGAGAAAATATAACGCGGCTAAAACGCCTCCATGACACCTACACATTCCGGGCCTGTGGTACTGACTCCACAGAAATATAATAATTATTTTTTTTTAATATTATATAATGGGTTTATATTTCATTTTCCAACAATAACCCAACTCACAAACAAAAATGATAATAATAATAATAAAAAATATATACAGCATTTTAATAATTGTAATAAATACATATATAAATCAATTAATAAACATAATTAAAATAAATAAAAACAGATAAATAACTAAAATAAATAAAAATAAATAGATACTTAAAATAAATGAAAAAAGAAATAAATAAAAAATAGATAAATAATGAAAATAAACAAGAAATAAATAATAAAAAAATTATAGATAATTAAGATAAAATAAATAAAAATAGGTACACAATTAAAATAAAATAAATAAATAAAAATAGATGCATAATTAAAATAAATAAATAATTTAAATAAATAAAACATAAAAAAATAACAAAATTCAAAGACAGTTAAATGAACTGTGACCCCCCAAAAAAAACACATATTCGACTATGCTAAGTTATGGTGCCCATGTGTCTGTGTATTTCAAAAATAGCCGTCCTGTTTTTGTCGAATGTTGTAGTTGAACCTGCGAGTGTACGCCTCATTATTTCTACGTTTAAAAACCTCACGAGATGGTTTATCCGCCGATCACACGTGGCAGGGTCTGTTCCTCCACCTCGAGAGAACGAGGGCGTCGTGCTAACAAAGAACGACGCCTTTCTCGTGCTGTAAAAAGGCCACAGCGCGAGAATAAAGCTTCGTGGTGGAGACATTAGGAGGCAACGCCATAGTATTATTATCAAAGGTGTATGACTTCTCTGATGGAGCGTCCGCCACCTGCTCGTCTCCATCAGGGGTGGGATGATTCTGTTTATTTCAATACCGATAGGCCTCAGAGGAACAAAAACATTTATAAAAGATGTGCTAAATAAAACACACATTGTCAGTGACTGTCGACTGTATTGGACTGAAGTTATTATAGTGTTTGAAAGTTCAGATTTGTATTAATCCTGAGTCTGTCGATGTAAAATACAAAGCTGAATCAAAACATCAGAATCGAAAAATGTCACTTTTTTTTCTTCTAAGAATCGTCTCATCCCTAGAGTCTCCATGGAGATGCCCTGGTCAAGTTCTCCGTGAAATCTGTGGAGAGGCGAGCCCACTCACAGTAACAATGTATGTTTTTAAGTCACTAAAGACACATGTGATTGAGTAAATGCAAGATGGATAAGTTTAATGGTGGATTATGTAATTGCTTGTCTCTATGGATACGTCATTGCTCTGTCTGGAATGTTCCACAGTGTGACATTAAACAGCTCTACTTTACATTTATTCAATTCCAAGTGGTTTTATAGCTCAAAAAATATGTAGAAAAACAGACGTTCTGACTGTGAGCGGGGGTCGCCTCTCCACAGATCTGACCTGGGTTGGTTTCCATGGAGATAGAAAGGTTTAAGGTCATACTGTGAAACATTCCAGACAATAACATCTCCATATAGAAAAGCATTTGACGAAACGTCCGCCTGAAAAGTTCCCATACACAATGCACTAGGGCCCGACCCATATGGATTTTGCTGCGGCTGATATGATGCAGGTAAAATGGGAGTTGGAGCCGATATAATCACCAATATAATTATGACGTAAAAATTCATTGTAAATCTTCAGTTGTTTATAAAACTTAGGTTTGGCTCTATTGGATTTTCAGTCGGGTTTATTTAGGCGACATTTATTGTTCTTCTGCCTCAAGCAACAGCAGCTCCATGGAGACAAGCAGATGGCGGATCCTCCATCAGAAAAGTTACACAGTGCCACTTTAAGAAACTTTGCCAAAAATATATATTAGGGTGAGCAGACTGTATTTCCCCGGGACAGTCCCAGTTCTGAGCCCTGTGTCACCCGTCCCAGCAGATTTATACAAAACCAGTGATTTGTCCCAGTTTTATGCAAGAAATGTTCTGATTTTTGACCAGTCTGATCCCTGCCAACAGTAAAAGAGACATAAACTGACATTTGTTTCTGTAAAATACAGAGAAGCTGCTTAAAAATGACAAAAACACTTAAAGAACATCAGCCCAAGAGTGTGGCCCAGGGAAAGTGTTGAAGAAGCTGTGGACAGCACCACAAAAAAGGATTTTCTAGCATAGTTAAGCTGACTTGAATTAAGCAGATTCATCTTAAAAGGCGGTGGCTGAGTGGCTAGCACTCATGCCTCACAGCAAGAAGGTTGCGGGATTGATCCCTGGGTCGCCCGGGCATTTTGCATGTTCTCCCCGTGTCTGGATGGGTTTCCTCCAGGCTCCGGTTTCCCCCTTCAACCCAAAACATGCACTGTAGGTGGGAAAGTTGAGTGAGTGTTGGTGGTGGTCGGAGGGACCATTGGCGCCGCTTGGCCTGGCAGCCGTGCCTCTGTCAGTCTGCCCCAGGGCAACTGTGGCTACAACAGTAGTTTACCACCACCGGGTCTGGAGTGAATAAAGATGCTCTGTAAAGCGCTTTGGGGCCATGTGTCTGTGTAAAGCACTGTATAAATAAACCTGACCTTACTTAAAAGATCAATTTTAAGATTTTTTTACTTGTTTCAAGATGTTCCATCCTGATATATCTTATCTTAATATTACAACTTATTCTAAGTACTTTTTATATTAACTCAAGCAGGTTAAGGCTCTTTAACTTCCTTCTCAAACCAATAAGGTGAAAAATCTTGCCATAAATACTTTAAACTGATGTTTTCTGCTTAGAACATGATTCCTATTTCCTTTTGTTTTAAGAAAACTTGGTAAGTGAAAATTTCTTACTGCACTGGCAGAAAATTTCACTTAAAATAAGGCATTTTTACCTCCAAAATTGTATTATTTTCTTATTTTTGACAGGCCTTTTTGCAGTGAGAGATCATAAAAAAATGAAGCTTATTTCAGGACTGCAGGTGGAGGAAAATGTGAGTGTGTTTTATTTGGGAAACAGACCCGCTGGACTGAGGAAAAAGGACAGATTCCTTCAGATACAACACGCAGACCACAAGAAGGCGACACCATGAAACTGGCTACAGGACAAACTGCCTGTGACATAATTAACAGAACTGAAGTTATGGAACAAATAACATTTTCTTTTAGACCTCAGATGAAGGTGAACTGTGCTGGAAAAAGTGGAAATATTACAACCAAAACAAACCCTAAAGCACCGGCACATTTTTATACATCTTTGCATTGATGTCCGCCTATTTTACTTTATTTTATCATTATTTATATTATTATTACATTTGTATTAATTTATTTTATTATTTTATTTATTTATTTTTTGTATTTTGTTTTATTTTTTTGTTCTACCAAAATGTTGTAATAAAAATAAAGTAAAAAAAACAAAAAAAACACACACACAAAAGAAAATGTGACATCAGTGCCGAGTGTGTCACAGTTTTCCTTCATTCCGCCCTCGTTTAATAGTTTTATCTTACGAACCACCGCAAACCGGGAGTGTTTCGGGTTTTATTTTGAAAATCCGGTCACCCTCATATTGTCTGACACGGTACGGGGATTTTTTTTTTTCGCGTCTCTGCTTTGATCGTATTCAGTATCAACATGAATTCTCAGCTTATGCTTCCCTGTCTCTGCTTGTTACCGAACTCCCCGCTCCCCCGTCTGTCTTTAGCCGCTCGCGTGTCGGTGGGCCCCGCTTTTGGCCGGGCCGAGCTGGGTCGGGGCGCCCCCTGCTGAGCGCCTCTCCGCGGGGGGCGAGGGTTAAGCCTGTTAGACACATGAGGACTCGGCGGGTCGGCTTCATGCGTATATACAACATGCATTTTAGGAATCTGGAAATGTATCCCCCTGGACGCTCTCCCGTCCCATCTGCCGCCGCTCGCCGCTTGTTTACGCCCGTCGGCTCCGCGGCCATTGGCATATTTCTGCTCCGCCGTTTGCTGACAGACACGGCTCCCCCGGCGGCCCCTCACCGTCCTCCGTCATTTTAATAAGATGGGTTTTACTGGCTTAAAGGTGCACTGTGTATGTTTGCTGGCAGAGTGTCTTATTGTAGATCTTACTGCTTTACCTCCAGTTAAGGCTGCGCAGTTCATTTCATTTTGCAGAACCCAATTTCGATTTGTGCGTCAAACGATCTCCAAACTCATATAATTGAGTTGAAACAATTTAGATTAACAGAGAAATGTTTTGTTTACAGTACTGTGCAAAAAAGTTCTAGGCAGCAGGGGTGGAAAAAATACTGTAAAATAGGAATGGTTCAAAAATGGAAGTGTTCATCGTTTCTTTTCATCCATCCACAAAATGCAGTGAATGAACAAAAGAGAAATCTAAATCAGATCCATATTTGGTGTGAGCTTTGGCTTCAGAAGAGCTTCAGTTCTTCTAGGTTTTACTTGCAGACAGTTTGTGAAGGAACTGGGCTGGTCGCTGTTCCAAACATGTTGAAGAACTAAGCACAGATCTTGTGTGGATGGAGCTTCCTCACATCCTTCTGTCTCTTCATGAATCCCAGACTCACTCCATGATGTTGAGGTCAGGGCTCTGTGGGGCCCGACCAGCACCAACACAACTTCTGACTCTTCTTTACGCTCAAGAGAGTTCTGAAGGACTTTTTCTTTTGTTCGCTCACGTTGCATTTTGTACATAAAACCAAACAGTCATTAGGCCCGAGCTCCAGGGTCCGGCGAAGGGCCGATTAGTAGAAATTATTATTATCACATAGCGATGCTCAGAGGGGGCGGGATTTTGTAAGTTGATAACAACAAACAATCATTATTTATATTTTTAAAGCATTTTTCACACTTTCCTAAAACTTTTGCACAGTACTGTAAATAAGTATATTTATATATATATATATATTTTTTTTTAATATAGCGATTGTAGAACTGCTGGATTTATAGTTTACATTTGAATAGATTTAGGTTTTTCTGTGCCTTATTTCATGTTCAAAGTATATTTTATTCATTTTATGTTTTATACATTGCAAACAGTTGTACCCTGTACATGGTCTCACCTGGTTTGACTTTTAGACCTTACGCACCTCTCATAATAGGTGCGATTTTGAACAGATCCAATTCTAATAATGACCATCACTCACTGCTTTAAATAATAAAAATACTTTTACTCTAAAATCTCATTCAGAACTCATTTATAGTCGTATGTGTTGCTGTAAAATGGCCCAGAAATCAATCAAGAAGAGAAACTAAACTTTCACGTTGTCTTGTCAATGTGACATTGCACTGCAGCCCAGTGTATACAAAAACAAAAAAAGTTTTAAAAAATGTAAATTGTAAAAAAAAATAAGACTTTTGTGAAAAAAATAAGACTTGGACAACATAATTTAAGACTTTTTAAGGCCTTAATATAGAAAAATAAAATTTAAGACCTTTTTAAGACTTAAAACCCTTCAACTGCCCTCCTGTAATTATGTTCAAAATTCTTTTTTTTTTTTGAGAGAGAGAAATGCTGAATAAATGCATCGCGTAACTGAAAAAATAATCGGTTGAATAATTGCGATTTCAATATTGACCAAAATAATCGTTACAATGATTTTTTTCCCATAATCGAGCAGCTCTGCCTCCAGTATTCCACTCCACCGGAGGAGTTTACAGGCGAGATCTGTGAAGAGGCGACTCCACTCAGAGAAAGAATACATGGTTTTAATAGTATTTTTAAGCAATAAAAACACCAATAATTGAATAAACAAAACAAAAAATATCTTGTATAATTTTAATACCATATTCTGGAATATTACAGGTGAAGCAATAGCATCTCTGCGATCGGATTTTCAGCCTGAAAAGTTACACGGTGCAGCTTTAACCTCACAGTTTGAGTTTGTCTGGACCGTTTCGCAGCAGCAGCCGAACGTACGGGAGCCTTCAATCCTTTATTAGAAAGAGAATGAGCCTGAAGGTGAAGCGCAGTCAGAACAGCCCATTTGTCTAAACGTACCTGCGCTCGTGAGCTCGGCTTCACCCCAGAGGAATTACAACGGCTTTTGTATCGGCTGCATTTGTTTTGGAGTTTTGGATGTTTGAGAAGCAAATGGAAAAGGCTTAAACGGCCGATAAGCGTTTCCATCAGTCATCAGGTCAGATCTGCACTGTTTCCTTACGACGGCTTGTAAATAACTGAGATATAACTGAGACCTGCTTGTACCAACATTTGATTTCATTCATTTTTATTTGGAGTTTGGGCCAAGAGAGAAACTATAATCATACACAGAAAACATATACACAACAGAAAAGCACATTTCTCGAAAAGGAGCGGGAAGAAGAAGAAAAAAAGTATATGAACCCACCCCCGGTTCATTAAATAGTTTCAAAAACTAAAAAAAATTAGGTGACGGAACTTTAATATATTTACATATGCCAAAATAAACATAAACATAAACATATTATGCAAACTAAATATAATTTTAACGCAATTTCTTCCTCTTTCTTGTACTGTACTGTATTTTGGTTGTGTAAACCAGTATATATATGTTGTTTATGGTCGTACAAACTAATCATAATGACAAAAAAATCGAATATATGTCTTACTGACACTGGTCTCTTGCTATTTTCATTGCTATTTATTTAAAAGTTTAGCACCATTTTTAATATATGTTTTTACTCGTTGTGATGTGATGTCTGAGCTACTGTGGTCACTTAATTTCGCTTGTGGATTTTATATATTTATTTTATTTATTTGGCAGAGACAATCACAAAAAAAATCACACAAAAAAAGAAAAGATGTTTTGTACCAGACTCTCGGAGCTAATTTCCATCTGCAGTCAGACAAACAACGTTACCGACAACGTTTGGAACAATGAGGCTAATGAAGAAGATGAACAGAAGGAACAAAACAGTACAATCTACAATATGTACAGCGTCAGTGGGAAACATTTAATTAGTTAAAATAATTCAAACTTGTTTCTCGATACCTCCCCTGTTTCCCCTTCTCATGTCTAATCTAACTTTAACGCACTCTTACAAATTGTTGTTTAATTTTCAGACTAAATCCATATCATAGATCAGTAAAGTCTGTTTAAAGTCTAATGTCTTAAGGGGCCTTTACAGTACAGTATTTTTGGAGTATTATTGTGTTTGGTTTCATGTTTAACACATAAACCCTGCAGATTTAGGCCGAGTTTCTCTCTCCTCCCACTCTTTTCCACCTTATGATGTCATGTGGTAACACAGGAAGTGCTCCGCTGTGTTTTTAAACTTCATACACCTTCACTAGAATCATTTGGAACATCTCATTTTCAGAATTGCCCGAAATCTCCACTGAAAAAAAGGTAAAAGGAGCTGTTAACTTTAAAACTACCACTTCATGACATCACAAGGTGGAGCAGAGCATTTCGAGCATTGGAGATATAGACAGAGTAATAATAAATGAATTACTCAAACATCCAGGTCTGTTTTTGATGAGCAGTATTCCATGACTTAAAGCTCACAAGAGTTTGTTTTGTGTAATATAATTGATACTAAAAATAGATTTGATTCCCAATACCACGATGATTAAAAAAATCTGTCTTTAGATCAGTGATCCGCAGCCTTTTTTGTGCCGCAGACCGTTTCAATATCAGGCAATATTTTCACGGAGCGGCCTTTAAGGTGTGACGGATTTATACAACAAAAAATAATACGACCAACTCAAAAACTGTGGGATTTTCTAAATATAATAATAAACATTTCCAAAGATGTCTGTTTTTTTTTTTTTTTTGCAGCTTGTGGGTTTAATATTTAGCGTTAATGTATCACGTGACCGAGACAAACGTCTGGACATGCGTCAGGAGTGAGTCAGGAGTGAGAATTCGGTCATTTTTCAAAATAAAACATTAGATGCTCAAATAAAAAGACAGAATGAGAAAAATGAGAAGACCGGTATCAGATCGGTGTTGGGAATTACTGTACAAATATTTAAAAAATCAGTTTCGGATCGTGAGCCTAAAGCTGTTTCTGTCGATCAGTGAGCAGACGGGTTAGATTCAGGTCTGGCAGCTGCACATAAGTAAGCGTCCGTCTCCGTTCCGCCGTGGCCTCCGTGTTCGTGCCGTAACCGTGTAAATCGGCTCCGTCTATTTGGGCTCACGCATGAATATGGAGATGTCCGTGTTAATGCAAGTACACATAAGTGCTGTGTGGAACTTACATACTCCAGACTCCGGGTGAAGGGCCCCTCCGGAGTCGAGAGCGTCGTCGTAAATCTCGTTTCCTGAGTGGCCGCGGTGCACATCTGCAGGGCCCCGCTGTATGTACGGAGAGGACCGGAGCCGCCGCTAAACCCCTGGCACCGTCCCAGCGTCCTCTCGCAGACTCGCGGGCCACGCCGGGGGTGATTAAGTGGAGCTGGCACCGGGTTTTTGTGTATAAATACCTGCAAGAGGAAAATGACAAGGCCCATTAATTGTATTTTGTAATTAAGCCTGTCTCCTGAATGAAAACAGTCTGGGTTTATTTGGGAAGAGAGAGATAGAGAGGAGGGAGGGATGAAGAGAGAGATATGGAGGAAGGAGAGAAAGAGACTCTGTGTTCAATAAAACGTCTCCATCACAAACTTTTGGGCAGTGTCAGTCAGGTTTTTTTTTTCTTCCTCGCTGCAGCTATCGGTCAAAATCTTGCCGATATTGGCCGATATTCCACATGGACGTGTTTTACCTTGTTATAAATCTTAGACTCTATGTTCTGCCCTTTTAATCCAGTTTACAGACAGATAAATGTCCTGATCTGTGGCGCCGCATCAGGATTTATCTGTGGAGTGATTTATCTGCGTCCGTCCCGCCCCTGAACGCATCACCACGTGCGTTTGTTTACAGCCGCAGCCGTAGATCCACGTGCACAACACTGAGATTCTCTGCTTTTTCCGGACGCTCAGTGTGAGTCTGGATTAAAGGACAGTTCTTAGTGCTGATCTGAGAGGAGCCTGTGTGAGGCTGAGTGTTGAAATGTGTCGTTTTGAAGCTCGTTTTGGTTCTTTCTCATTGGTTAGCGATTAGCTGCTGTAGCTCGCACACATAAACAGGCTGTTTCCTCTTCTATTAGCGACTGTAAAGTGACTATAGTGGCCGTGTATATGTTACTGGACTCGCACTGATATGGAAATGAGCTGTGAATAGAAGTGTGAATTATCGGCATTAAGCAGATCATTAATTACCGCGGTGCACACGCATTTACTGCTAAAAGCTAACACGTAATAGAGGTAGTTGACTTACAGCACTTTCTTTACAGGCGTGAATATCGTACAAAAACACCATTAGGCCGACCGACTGTCTTTAAATATGACGTAAAGAGGCAGAAGAACAATAAATGTCGCCTAAATAAACCCAACTGAAAATCCAACAGAGCCAAACCTAAGTTTTATAAACAATTGAAGATTTACAGTACTATAAATATATCGGCGATTATATCGGCTATCAGCAGCTCCCACTACCATTTTATCGGTATCAAATCGGCCGCAATAAAATCCATATCAGTCAGGCCCTAGTAACGACATTTGAAGAGGAGAGAGAGCGGAGGGGAGAAAGTCCACGCTGTGGTTTTAGGTCCTTATGCAGATTTTTAAAATGATTGTAATGAAACTGATACCACTGCTATACTCTTTGATACTGTGGGCTACCGTATTACCGCCCAACCCTAGAGTTCATTCGAAATGTTACGAAACAAAACAAAATATCGACAGAGTGGAGAGTTTCCCACATTTGAAAGCATTTATGCAAATTAGCCTTGTGCTTTTAAGTTTCATTTCTGTGCATTCGGGCATGAGGAGAGAGCTGTTTTTTTCAGCACTTATAGTTTATGCAAATGAGCCGTGTGGTTTTAAGTTTGGTTTGTGTAGAGACGCGAGCATCAGTTGTGTCTTCAGCACCAACATTAGACTCACCGTTTATTTGGAATCAACGCTTATTTTTCAGAATATAAACCTGCACCCGGTGTTTAAAGGGGACCTGCTGGCGAATTGGTATTTCATGGTATTTGTGCAGTTTTCATTTTGATCACATTTACTTATGTCTTTGACATAAGCGTGAATAGAACCTTTAATAGAACTAAAGTAGTGACAATAGTATTATTAGTAGTATTAGTGGTAGTAGTTGTAGCAGTAGTAATGGTAATAGTAGTAGTATTATTAGTAGTATTAGTGGTAGTAGTAGCAGTAGTAATGGTAATAGTAGTAGTATTATTAGTAGTATTAGTGGTAGTAGTTGTGACAGTTGTAATGGTAGTGACAATAGTAGTAGTATTATTAGTAGGCGGCACGGTGGCTGAGTGGCAACACTCAGGCCTCACAGCAAGAAGGTTGCGGGTTTGATCCTGGGTCACCCGGGCCTTTCTGTGTGGAGTTTGCATGTTCCTCCCCGTGTCTGGATGGGTTTCCTCCGGGTGCTCCGGTTTCCCCCATCAACCCAAAATGCCCGCACCCCTATGAACTAACATCAAGGACCATGTTGTCCACCCTCCTGTGGGTTCACCACCTTGCAGAGGGGTTCATAGGAAGGGGTCAGGTGCTATGAGTATTGGGCAGCACCCCGCGACCCAGCCGGATTAAGCGGGAGAAGATGGATGGATGGATGGATGGATTATTAGTAGTATTAGTGGTAGTAGTTGTAGCAGTAGTAATGGTAGCCACAATAGTAGTAGTAGTAGTAGTAGTATTAGTAGTATTAGTGATTGTAGTAGCAGTAGTAATAGTAGTAACAGTCTATGTGTCATGGTCCCTGTGCTCTCTCTGTTCTGTTCTGTTTTGCCTGCACAGGCTCCACGGCCTTTCAGATAAAACCTCCATAATGTCAATAAGCCGCAGGAGCCGTGTACAGACACAGTGTTTGTGTCTGAGGTTTTAGACGCTTCCTAAAGTCCACATTTCCATTTGTGTGTGAGATAGGCCTTTTTCATGACTGCTCTCCTCATTCCACATGTGAAGAGAATCATTTTAGGAGGAAAAGCTTCAGAGCATGCAGCAGACTGGCTCCTTTCACAACACAAGATCACAACTTTCATGGGAATCACTTGCTTTTCGTGAAGGTCCGTTATAAAGTTAACTATGCAACTTTTGAATTTGTTTCTTGAAGGTCCCATATTATGCAAAATTGACTCATGTGAGGCTTAAAGTTGAACTCCGGCACATTTGAAGCTAAAGTCCGTTGCTAGAGGTGGTGGAATTCTGTCAGAAGCCAAAAAACGGCACAGATCAGTGTTTCCCCGGTGGAGATCTCACTGTGGCAATGAGTCTGTCAAGGCAACAAACTAGTGTAGTGATGGGGGCAAGTTCTGAACTTCCACGTAAAACACCAATTTGCTTCACCCTGAAGAAGCTTAACACCACTTTAACCCATCTGACAACAGCCACGAGTCTAACAAACAAAACACTCTGCCTGCCTATAATTAAACCTGTAGAAGTGAATTTTAACTTTCAAATTCAAATATTAAACTCTAAAATGCAAATATTTAAGTGCTTGTCCAGAAGTGAATGAAACGCTAACATAAATCACGATATGTCCCAAAGAATAGGCCAAAATTCCATTGAAATAAAACCCAAATTTCAAAATAATTATACTTGACAAACAGTAAGCAAAGAAATAAATTGAAATAAAAACAAAAATTCAACATAAGTAAACTTAAAATTATTGTAGAAGCTAATTTTTACTTCCAAAATCCAATACTGAAACCCTAAAATACATAACATTTGTGTTGAAAAGATAAATCACGATATGCCTCAAAGAACAGGCTAATAATACACTGAAATAAAATCCAAATGTCAAAATAATTAAACCTGTAGAAATGAATTTTAACTTTCAAAATCCTATAGTGGCTAATAATACATTGATAAAAAAAAACAACTTAGAAGCAGAATTTAACTTCTAATATCCAATATTAAGACCCTAAAATGCAAATATTTAAGTATTTGCCCAAAAGTGATTGAAAAGTGTTTCCCCAGAATTGTTTAAGAAAGCATAAATCATGATGTGTCTCCCTTTGACAAAGAGTAAAAATAAATAAATAACCAAAAATCTAAATAATTAAACATGTAGAATATTTTTTTTACTTCCAAAATTCAATATTAAAGCCCTAAAATACTAACATTTGTGTTTGAAAAGATATCATACATCAGAATATGTCTCCCTTTGATTAGAATAGACTAAAAATAAATTTAAATAAAATCCAAATTTCAGTATAATTAAATCCCTAGAAGCGATTTTTTTACTTTCAAAATCCAATATTAAAACCCCAAAATCCAAATATCGAAGTACTCATCCAGAAGCGATTGAAAACATATCATAAAACATGATATGTCCCAAAGAATAGGCTAAAAATTCATTGAACTAAATTCCAAATTTCAAAATAATTCACTCTCACTTCTAAAATCCGATATTAAAACCCTAATGCGCTCTATTATATTATTAAAGTTGTTGCCCAAAACGGATTGAAAAGCTGGCAAATCCTGACCCGTCTGCCTTTAAATCCACACTATGGCGGCTGATTTGTGCTGCTCGTGTTCTGCCAGTCCAGCTTTATTATTAATGCGGGGCCCCTATCTCTCGGGCCCTAATTGGTCTGTGCTGATTGCAGAGAATTCTGATTAAGAAATACCATTAAAATTGATGTACGACGCCTTCTGAGTGTTTTTTTTCCACAGTGAGACAGCTACGGCCTCAATCAATTGATAATTACACAGATGATTAATGGCCACGGTTCATTTTGACGAGTTTACGATAATTGGCCTGCGCTGCGTTTTTACAGAAAAGACCGTTTCCTGGTGCAGGGCTCATTTCCTTATCGAAACCAAAGTACCGGAACAAAATAATTCAGTCTTTATCTCGAACGTCGCACTAATGTCGTCAATTTGAACATTTATGACGCTCCGAGGAGGTTTATTGGATTCTTTATGACTGTGTAAGCAGCTCTTGAGGGCGAAATAAGTCTGGGATGCACCGATACCGATACTGGAGAATTTTCCTGTTTGGATATCGGCTGCAAAATATCGGTTCTGCAGATGTTCTGGTTGGGGCTTGGTCATAGTTGGTACAGAAGAGCTTTTAGTTGTTCCGTAGTTACTTGAGAGGTAAATAAGATGCATTTTCTCATACGATATTTCTTGTTTTTAGGAAAATAACGTATATTTTTAGTCCCTGGTATCTGTAGATATTGGGTATCGACACAAATTTGAACTTTCTAAATCCAATATTGGATAAAAATACGTTGAAATAATATCCAGATTTCAAAATAATTAAACTTAGAAGCAGACCTTTACTTTTAAAATCCAATATTAAAACCCTAGAAGGCAAATACTTTAGTACTTTTTTAGTCCCTGGTATCTGTAGATATCGGGTATCGACAAATGCTTAAAGCTGTGGTATCGGAATTGGTATCGGAACTGGAAAAAAAAAAAAAAAAAAAACTGGATCGGTGCATCTCTAATACGGTCTGCATTTAAATGTAAAGCCTTTTATTGTCTGTTTATCAGGAAGTGTGCTGTTAGCATGCTAGTTGTGGTTAGCTTTACCATGACCGCCTCGGAAAATAGTGAAAAGTGCAAAATCGGATGCTCGGAACAATGACTTTGGAGCACTGCAAACTGTTTAAAAGGTGTTTTTCTGATCAATGTTCTAATGTTTCCTCATCACAAACATTCACACACGTTTAACACACAAACCCTGCACATTTAGGTACAAGAAGTGGTACAGGAAGTGCACCACTGTGTTTTTAAACTCCATACACCTTCACGAGAATCATTTGGATTATCTCGGCCCTGGAATTGCTGACTTCTACTGAAAATCGTAACTGTTGACTTGAAAACAATGCTTCATGACATGACAAAACTGAACAGAGCTTTTTGAGTTTTGGAGATGTAGACAGATTAATACTGCAGAGTTACTCAAACCTGTGTGAATGAAACACGGGCAGTCGGATTTCTCACACACAGCAGCAAAAAACTGGAACAAGATTCCGGCTGAACTTGCTCCAACTCCCACAATTCCTCTCACTAAGCTCGGCTAAAATGAAGTCTTCTGAGCAACAGCGCGTCAACATGAGGCGTCTTCAGACATTTCAACGTTCTGACTGATTGTACAGCACATGTATCATGGAGATGTACATGTGTTGTGTTTGACTCAGGACATTTGTCTTGATGGTCCTGCTGTGGATGAATTGTATTTTTGAGGATAATAACACTGGTGAATTTGATAGATGGACATTTTAGAGTCTTTAAACTGTAGCTCGGGAGTTACCAGTAGCTCTTCACCTCCTTCAAAGTAGCTCGCCAAGGGATTTCTGAGTTCTGTGTGTTGTGTATAAGTAAAATTGGATTAATTGGCATTTTAAATGTACCATTTTGATGCCTAACTTAGTGCACCGATAAATGGATAATGGTTTATGTGTATAAGCATCGAACTGGGCCGTGGTTTTGTATTTACTCAGTTTCTTTGTGACTGCTGAAATCGGTGCTCTCTCAGCTCACTGGAGAAAAAAGGTTGGAGACCCCAGTTTTATGAGTTTGGTACCTGTGCAACAGTAGTTCCGTTGATAGAGCATTTGTTCACTGAGCTGAAGGTTGGGGGTTCAAATCCGGCTCTAGACGTAAACATCATTGGTGAGTGGTCAGATCCACTGACCCACAGGTTGACTCTTTCTGCTCCCACCGATGAATACCTCTGTTGTGTCCTTGGGCAAGACACTTAACTTACCTTGTCCCTAGTGTCTGTGTGAATGGGTGAGTGTGTCCTCGAAGGTACATTTAAATGTACATTTTAGGATATTGATGGCAATTTTTTTTTTTTTTTAGAAGATAATGATGAATTTGATCTTGAATCTTGTATTTATGGAAATTAGAATGAATTAATTTGGACTGTTTTAATGATGAATTGGACAGTGGTTATTTTAAGGAGACTCTGTTAATGATGAACTGTTGTCGTGTAAATAGTTTCCTTCATGTTTTTCGTACCTGGCCGAGGACTGCAGATTAGGAGCGTAACAATAATGGAAATATATGGTATCATCAGTGGTCCCACAATAATATCGTGGACCAGCACAATATATCAAATCCCAAGTCTCTTTGCTTAAATGAACAGTTCTGATGCAGAAATAGCTTAAAAAAACAGAGGGAACTACATAGACCATGATCCTTTGCTCCGTTTCAGTGCAGACGACATGAAGAAATAACTGTTCTAAGAACTTTTACATCTTCATTCTTTGGATTAAGTCTTGTGAAGCATTTTTAGAGGAAAAAGGAGCAGATTCACAGTTTAAATATTGTAATAAATCTGGTACAGTGAGATGTGTATAGTGAAAATATTGTCCAGAGAGATTTGGATATCGTTCCATCCCTAATGACAATAAATGTTGTACCAAATGACTGGTCAAAGCATTTTAGAAGGTCAGTCTTGTTATTATGTAGAATATCGTAATATCGTGAGCCTCCCCCCATATCGTGAGCTTTCCCACGATATCGCAATAAATATCGTACCGTGAGATTGGAAAATAGCTAAATCTGGCACAGAGCTTCTTTCCTCTCTGAGTTTAATGTTTTCTGTGCACTGTCCTTGATTTAAATAAATAAACTGAATAAAAATGAACAAAACACAACTTGGGTCTGATTTTGAGGAGGTAACACCGTTATAGCAGCGCACAAGAGTCACTTTGGCATAAAATAGGACCTTTTAAGACAGTAAAAATCAGGTACGACGCCTTTTTATGCCGCCATTTGTCACTTTGAAGGCCATATCCTCTTCCATTCCATATACATTAGCTGATATATCTGCTAACGTTATTCTTCACACGGGTTTTCGCCCCTAAAATGGCATAAATCGAATAAATTACCTTTAAGCGCGTCTCGTCTTCGCCGACTGTCCCGCACTCGCAGATATGAGGCGCCAGCAGCTTCTCTTCCTGCACAATCATCACAATGGAAAATCTGTCTTTGAAACGGCAACACCGAAGCGCACGTCCTTGTACCGTTTTTCACTTTAAAAGCAAAATCCAGTCAAAATAATGTTCGACAGACTATTAGGCCCAGGTGATGTATTCTCCCCGCACGCCCCAGTCAGCAAATCCTGATGAATGAGCCACTGGAAGGATTTGAGTTTTAGCGTTTTTTGACTTCCGCTGATCTGTGCTTTTACCGCTCGCAGCGATAAATACTGCAGAGGACAGGGGGAAAGTACTTTGGGTATGTGTGTGCAGTATTTCTGAGGTCAGGCAGAAGTATTTTGTCAAAATACTCCGGTAGAAATATTTTAGAAGCACTTCATTTTTACTCAAGTACACTCTGTCTGATCTGATCAACACTGTACTGCAGAGGAAAGGGGAAAGTACTGTGAATAAGTATGTGTGGTATTTCTGAGGTCTGGGCAAAGTCCATCCATCCATCTTCTCCCGCTTAATCCAGCTGGGTCGCGGGGCAGCGTGCTGCCCAATACTCATAGCACCTGACCCCCTATGAACCCCTCTGCAGGTGGTGAACCCACAGGAGGGTGGACAACATGGTCCTTGATGTTAGTTCATAGGGGTGCTGCATGTTTTGGGTTGATGGGGGAAACCGGAGTACGCGGAGGAAACCCATCCAGACATAGGGAGAACATGCAAACTCCACACAGAAAGGCCCGGGTGACCCGGGGATCGAACCCGCAACCTTCTTGCTGTGAGGCCTGAGTGTTGCCACTCAGCCACCGTGCCGCTCTGGGCAAAGTATTTGTCAAATTACTTGAGTAAAAATGTTCTAGAATACTTCTACTCGAGTACACTCTTGGTCTGATCAAAACAAAGTACTGCCAAGGAGAGGTAAAAGTACTATGAGTAAGTATGTGCAGTATTTCAGAGGTTATGGAAAAGTATTTGTAAAGAAGTAAAAATGAAGTGTTCCTAAAATGCTTCTAATCAAGTACAATGTACTGCAAATGAGAGGGGAAGTACTATGAGTAAGTATGTGCAGTATTTCAGAGGTTAGAGAGAAGTATTTGTCAAAATACTCCAGTAGAAATATTTTAGAAGCACTTCATTTTTACTCAAGTACACTCTGTCTGATCTGATCAACACTGTACTGCAGAGGAAAGGGGAAAGTACTGTGAATAAGTATGTGTGGTATTTCTGAGGTCTGGGCAAAGTATTTGTCAAATTACTTGAGTAAAAATGTTCTAGAATACTTCTACTCAAGTACACTCTTGGTCTGATCTGATCAAAACAATACTGCAGAGGAGAGTGGAAAGTACTTTGAGTATGTACGTGTAGTATTTCTGGGGATAGGGCAAAGTATTTGTCAAATTACTCAAGTAGAAGTATTTTAGAAACACTTATTTTTCCTTAAATCTGCTGTTGGTCTGATCTGAACCGTGTACTGCCCAGGAGAGGGGACAGTACTAAGTGTAAGTACTGTGTGTGTAGTATTTCTAAGGTTTGGTAAAAATGTTCTAAAATACTTCTACTCAAGTACACCTTTGTGCAAATCCACATATGTAAAGTACTGTGCCGGTACTGCAGAGGAGAGGTAGTAGTATAAGTACGTATAATCATGCAATATTTCTGTAATTAAATAAAAGGAAGATGGATAAGAGAACATTTGAGGCAAAGGAGGTGGTAAAAGTAATTCTACACAGTCCATCTTTCATTGTAGCGGGAATAGTACTCGAAATGCACTCAAATGAAGTACTACTAAAATGTACATTACAATAAAACTTTTCTTATAAGTAGAAGAAAGAAATGAGCGCTCATTTTAAACAGGCTCATCTGCGCGAGTGGAGCAGTTTTACATCATCGACATGTCTTTTTTTTCTTTTCCAAAGTTTTAAAGATTGTGTTAAGAGTGTTAGACGTGGTAGAATTGGAGTTGTATCTCATTTTCATATCAGGCTAATATGATGGGCTTAAGTGTTCAGTGTTAAATGTTCAGCTTCAGATCCTGTTTTATTTAAGATCAAGAAAACACAAAAGCACGAGTTAAAGCGGATCTGCAGCTTTTCAAAATAAAACACGACACAAGCTCGACTAATCAGACTTTGCCTGGTCCTAGTTGACGAAATAGAGTGGAATTCAGAACGTATTTATTCACTTTATATATGCATTTATAGGTGTGTGAATATTTGCGTCTTTTTTATAATTATTCATATTTGTGAATCATTTTGTTCCCAGACTTACGGTAATGTCTGATTTCTGGAGCTTTCTGGTTCTGACAAGCAACATTTTGTTTTGTTTTTGAACTGTCTCCACTCATTATTTGTAGTTTTTAAACCTCATTAGACCAGAAATGATCACAGACACTGGATTAAATGTGATTTAAATGATTAACTGTGCAGGTTTTCACTTGTCTCGTTGGCGATGTTGATGCTCTGCCTGGAATGTCCCAAAGTAAAAGTATCTTTTCTGTCTGCATTTCTTGCACCTGTTAGTGGGGATGCGCCGATCCAGCTTTTTTTCAGTTTCAGTACCGATTTTGATACTCCAGCTTTTAGTATCTGCCGATACCCAATATAAAAAAATACCTGATACAAACTGATACCAGAGCAGAGACTGAAAACAGCATTTATTTCCTTTCAACAAAAATAAAATAGAATGTGTTAATTAGCTGTTTTTTCCCTCTCTGTCTATAAAGAACAGAATCATGTTGTATAGTGATGGGAATTCCGGCTCTTTTGGCTCAGCTCACTAAAAAGAGCCGGCTCTTTTGACTCGGCTCTTCAGGTTGATTTGTTGCTTTAATTAATTTATGATCAGCAACAATATAAAATTAGGCACAACATTATTTACTAATGTAGTAAAACATGTTTTTGATATAAATGTGCTTTTATTTATTCACTCCACATAAAATGTAAAAAAAAATAAATGAACCACTGCTCTACTTTTCTGGTTCTGCACTCAACATATACAGTGAAAATAATGTGTTTAATGCGGCTTTGGCACATTTGTTTACGTTTTACAGAAATTAAACTTAAAACCTCATGGCTCCGACCTGTAAATAGTTTTATTACATCGTTTTCTTGGCCCAACCAGGGCACTGGCTGAACCAACATGACCAGAAGCCAAGAGTGAATATTTGAGTATCAGAAGAGAAATCCGATACCAGTATCTGTATGTGCGGCAGAAGCTCAGCTGGTGGAGCGTTTGTCCACTGTTCCACTCATCTCCACAGGAAATCACAATCATTGGTTGAGCATCAGATCCACTGACCCACAGGTCGGCGATGCGATTTCAGCTCCCACAGATAAATTGTTATGTCCTTGGGCAAGACACTTAACCCACCTCACCCCCAGTGTACACTGTGTACACTGATGTATGAGTGTGTGTGAATGGGTGAGTGGTTCCTTGTTGTGAAGAGCTTTGAGCGTCTTGAAGGTGGAAAAGCGCTGTGTAAAAACATGACCATTTCTCAGCTCAGTGTGTCCCATCAAAAGCTGTGTCAGACTCTCCACTTGAAAAGTTGCGTAGTGCCCCTTTAACTCTCCCTTTAACTCCCCCGGAGACTCCCCGCTCCACTCACGCTCCAGTATTTGTGTGTAATCTGGCCTCTGTGATCAGTCTCAGCCTGTGCCTCGGTCCGGTCACAGACATCACTGTTGTGCGCTCCACAATGCGGCTTTTGAAGTGCCGTCGGCCCATCAGCTCCGCTCCGCTCTCCTAAAACACACATCCAACTGTCGTCGCTTTGGTTTGGTTTCACCCCGCACACGAGTGAGGAGAGTGGACAGGACCGTATTCGAGAGAGATTATTGTCACTTCAGATAACATGGAGTAGAAGCAAGAAACACACACAAGCCAAGATGTTTCAGAATTTGAGAAAAAAGAAGAAAAACTCAATTGTTCAGAAACATTACTGCTGTTGACACTACTGGTAGACATCGTGGTGCTGAAAAAACAACAACAAAACAAAACTGCAGTGCTGATCTGGTTTTTGTCTTTCCTACGCTCGCTTTCGTCCAAAAAAGCGACAGTCGATGCTTCAGTTCCAGCGATGACAGCTGCTGTTGTGTCCATTAGGCCGGTTCATAAAATTAACTTTCACCAGATTTTGCCAGATCACTTTTTGCCTCGTTCCAGTTGATATTAGAAGCATCTGCACCAAAAATGGTCAATTGCTGCACATTTACGGATGGCACTCTGTCACTTTTCACTTTTTTTTTTTAAATGGTTAAAGGGACAGTTCAGAATTTTGGACATAGGGCCTCATTTCCCGGTGATCCAGAGTGTTGGAGACGTGTGGAGACACTTAAATATTCCTCCAGTCCTTGTATTTGCAGAGGTTGCTGGTGCTAGGCTAGTGCATGTCAATGGCCATAGTCGTGCTGAAACTAAATCAGCACCAGAGGAAAAACTATTAGAACCCCAGACTGTCGATGCGAGAACACAAGAGATAAAGTATCAAAGAAAATAATGTCATCATACATGAATATAGTGTTTGAACTGTTCTAATATGTGGAGCGGAAGTACAGGGAGACGGGGAGAGATTATTAATGAGCATAATGTGTTTTTTGGGACTATAAAGTGCACCGGATTATAAGGCGCAATATCAGTGAATGAGTTTATTTTCATATATGAGGTGCACACGGATTATAAGGCGCTTTAAGTGAGGCCCAGGCATCCACGATCCATTGGCAGATGGTTCCGTAACTCGCCTTGGTGAGTGTGTGTTCTCCCTCTGTCGTCCAGCGCTCACACAGCTGCAGTTTAACTCTGAACGACCTGTTGACACCGATATCTAGAGGTCGGAGTTTTTGGTTAATCGCACTGGAAACGATCGCACTGAATGAGTTTGCTTCACTTGGGCGCGTGAGTCAGCGTGTCTCTGAACATTTTGGGCTCCTTATTGGCGGTTATCACATTCTAAACCAGGGGTGTCAAACTCATTTTGGTCCGGGGGCCGTATGCAGCCTACTTTGATCCCAAAAGGGCCGGATCAGAAAACTCAGTTCTCTCTTCAAGTTATTGTATTTTTCTCCGTGTCTCGTAGTGGTGTTTAAGATTATATTCCTCGAGCAACGCCACTTGTTCCAAACACACTGAGCACAGATTTCCCATTCACCTCTGTCAACAAATAAGAATTAGACTATTTTTCTTGGGAAATCCTGAACTCAGCATCTGCTTTTCTCATTTTTTGACATTTTGCTGATGAGGGTCACGGTCGACAGTCAAAACGATTGTCCTTTAAGAGCGTTTGGAAAGAGGAAAGTCTTCATTTGTGCTGCTCTGGTGGGAGTCGCAATGCACAGAAACGCCAGAGACCCTGCTATGCTAAACGGTGCAGAAAATTAACAGAAAAATCTAAAAATTTTAAGTATTTTAATAGAAAAATCAGCCGAGGGCCAGATTAAAGGTCTTGGAGAGCCAGATCTGGCCTCCGGGCCGCATGTTTGACACATGTGTTCTAGAATCTGTCATACGCTCAGATGGGGGAAAGAGACAGATTTCCCTGTTAAAAACATTGTACTTTGTCATGAAATATCCTAAAAGTTTCTTAACAAATCTTTAATGTAATCTTTTCTATTGATGACTTAATGTGCTATATTACAACAAAAACCTACATTTTAACTGTATCTATTTTAGCTGCCCCCATCTGTATTAAATATCATTGGCCTATAGCTGTTGTCACCTGAAACCAGCAACACACTTACCATAACATGATGCTGAAGCACAGTATGTTACTCCGTGAGGCTCCTGATTACAGCCGCTGTAACGCTCCGACAGTCCCTCCAGCAGTGCAGCTCGGCAGCTTAACGAAGTCGTTCTAAAACATTTGACAGATTTGAGCGCCGTGTTTCACATAAAATTGGTTTGAGGTCAGCAAGATCAACCAGAATTAATACATAAGGATTACATCCGGAATACATCCGGATTATAAGGCACACTGTCGATTTTTTGTGCACCTTATAGTTTCTGTGAAAGTTACACATTCTTTTGTAGAACATTCAAAATTGTGAAAAAGTGCGCCACCCTTTACTGGCGTTGTTCGGCTCAAGTTTTGGTACAGATCTTCACAACGTCAATAGGAACGAGGCAAAACGCGATCTGGCAAAATGTAGAAACTAGAAAGAATTGTTCCTGAAACATCCATCCGTGTTTTGAGTTGATGGGGGGAAAGCAGAGCCCGGAGGAAACTCAGCCAGACACAGGGAGAACATGCAAATTCCACACAGAAAGGCCCGGGCGACCTGGGGATCAAACCCGCAACCTTCTCGCTGTGAGGCCTGAGTGTTGCCACTGTGCCGCCATGAAGCAAACATGTAAAAAGAAGAAAAATAAATTGTACCATGTAATTTTCCTCATGAAGAGTCGTCTCCATTCTCTGCGGAGATTGTTTCTTCACACAGTGCTGCATCTCTAGATCTGATCTCCATGGCAACAAGGAGGTGACACTCAGCCAATTTACGGGTCTGATCTCCAGAGAGGTGACCCCGCCCACAGTCAGAACGAATTTATAAAAAAATATGAAAATAAATCCTAGATAGATCTGTTTAATTCCACGCTACAGAACATTCCGAGAAAAGCAGTCACATCTCCATGGAGACGAGCACACTTTCCACCAGAGAGGTTCCACAGTGCATCATTAATACTCACAGAACTTTCTGCTGATTCCACTGGACATTTGGACATGTTCTTGTGCCGATGGCGTTTGGATCTTTTTCGACAACTCCTGTATTTTCTTTTCAGATAAACTGAGAAATCTCTTGATGCACATTTCAAATTATTTTTGTCGGTTTTTTCTCGCCGAACAGATGGTGAAAGGGAGAGTTTTGGGACCAGCTTCAGCCACAAATTAATTTCAGTTTTTTTACCTTCTTGTTTCGACAGGTGAAGACAGAACACTCCAAAGATCTCATTTGCCTGTGATGAGCAGCTCCCTCCAGCCAGTCCAGAGGTGCGGTGAGATATTAAAATTCATTATCTTATGGTGCAATAATAGTTTTATCACGGCACACGTGAGGCGCACCGGAAAATACATGTGTGTCTGGTGGATCTGTGCTGGTTTCTGGCTGCTGCTCTTTGATTATTAGGATTTGGGTCATTTAAATTGGATCATTCTGCTCCAAAAACACAAAATTAGACTTGCAGGATTGAAATCATGTTTTTATTGTGTTGTTTCAGTTTGAATTGCTTTAGAAAAATACATATTCAAATACATTTAATGGAGACCAGACCGGACCAGGTCTGTGGAGAGGCGACCCCACACCCAGTCAGAATATATGTATTTCTAGGGATTTTTGAGCTATAAAACCACCTAATTAAGTAAGTAGTAATTCAACAAATGTAAAGTCGGGCTGTTTAAAGTCACACTGTGGAACATTCCCGGCAGGGCAATGACGTATCCGTAGCAACATGAACATGGCGGACCAGAAAGGTGACACAATGCACGTTTAAATTGGATTATTCTGCCCCAAAAGCCTCAAATCAGACACGCATAATTTCTAATCATGTTTTTATTGGTGTTGTTTCAGTTTGAATGACTGTAAAACGTCACAAAAACACAGATTCAGACACATTTAAAATGAAGACAATTCGATATTTGACAGACAACATGTAAAAATGGATTGTTAAAAGAACTACTGAAGACAAGAGGTACTGTTGTGCTTTTTGTGGGTTTCAGATGACAGCATGTACACACTCAGCAAGGTACAATATGAAATTCAGGCCTTGTCCACACGTATCCGGGTATCTGATAAACCGAAGATGTTTTGCTGCGTTTTGACCTGTCATCCACACGAACATCAAAACGAGTATTCAGGGAAAACTCCGGCCAAAGTGAAGATTTTTGAAAACTCCGTTTATGCCTGTTTGTGTGGACAGAGATAACTGGGGTTTTGCGTTTTAAAACGTCACTGTCTGCGCCAAAAAATATGAATCTGCCCTGACGTCAAACGTGCGACATTTGTTTAGGCGACTGCAAAAGACAAAGCCACAGCAGACTATGGATCGGGGTCGTTTCTTGAGAGCTGTGTGTGTGTTGAGAGCAGAATTGCTCCTAAACTGTGTTTAGGAGCAATTCTGACTCCAAGTCTGTCCAGACAGAGGAACTCGGCGCCATGTTTTCTGTTGTTTAAGTTTAGGCGGAGGTGCGGGCTCAATGGAAATAACTCCATCTACAGGTTTGGAATGTGTATGAATGTGGTTGAAAACGTAGATGTTCGGTTATGTGTGGAAGGTATTTTTTCGAAGACGAGGTGGTGTGGATAAAACAATTTTTATAAACGAAGGGGGAAATGTTCGGTTTTAAAAATACCCGGCTACGTGTGGACATGGCCTCAGAGTCACGATTATCATGGCCAGTGTTTTTTTTTTTTTCTTTCCTGTCTTATTGTAATTTGCTTAACACTGTACAAGTATTCAACTTTTGGCAGCCAACCGCTGTCACCCGTTAACTGTATAAACACAAAAAATAAGGATCACTACTAATTTTGGGAGAAGGGGGTGGGATCTAATAAGTTTTACTTCTACCCACTCCTTTTCGGGCATGTATATATATGTATATATACGTATTTGTGTCCATATATCCATTCTTTTTTTTCTGTGTAACCTTGTTTATTTAAATTGAATGACATTGTACATATTCTGTGTACTACAAGTATCATATGCTCGAAAAAAAATAAATTACTATTACTTACTACTACGTACAATGTAACTGCGATTAACGGTTAAATCTTGATCATTATTAGTTGCGGCGCTGCAAAAAAATCTTTATTTAAGTGTTTATATCTTATCAGAAAATGACTTAACAGCAGTGAAATGATGTTGCTGCAGGGACAGGGGACAGATCATTTTACTTGACAAGTTTTCCTAAAATCAACTGCCTCTGGACTAGAATGAAACAGTCTCAGAACGAGTAAGTCGATAATAAATCTAAAAACAAGATGAATAACCTGATATAAGATGTAAAACCTTGGCCAGATCAAAGACGTGCAGTGTGACGGTTTAAAAATGTTATGGATATGAATAATTCTGATTTTCATGGTATGAATCAGCTGCAGATTTACACGGCTGTTATAGAATTGTACTTTGTTAGAAAAGAAAACAATAGTGACCTAGAAGAAAACCTCAGGCATCAGGAGCTTTTTTCAGCACATTCTGATGATTTAGTGGTGATTATTTATGTTGGCGATTATCACAATGATATAACATGTCCCACAAACGATTTTTGCCTTCTGCTTATCACGATGAACAATATTATCGTGCGTCGTCCCATTCATAATACAAACAAATTATGACATCATAAAAATTATAACTTACAAGCAGTATACATAAAACAGGGGTAATGCATTGACTGATAATTTAAGTTCTTTATAAACATGTAATTATCTTGTTTATTCCGTAGTTTTTCTATTTGATGTGATTTTAAAATATTTTCGATTGCATTTGAATTAATGATGTTTTATTAATCAAATAATAAAACAAGAAAGTGTCTCCTTTCCAAAGCTCGATTCAGCACACAGAGAATGTTAAAACATTTTCAATTTCACACTAAAAAAGCTAAATATGTCCATTCATAAAAAAAGATGTTGAAGTTTTTTTGTATTACAAAAGAGTGTAATAATGTAAATAAAATATACTTTATTAACAATATCTCTCAACAGATAAAACTATAATATACAAAAAAATGTAAAAAAAAAAAAACAATAATGTAATAATAAAATATTTATAATAATAATAATAATAATAATAATAATAATAATAATAATAATTTATTTCATTTTTTTCATTTTTTAATAAACCTGCTAAAATAATAGTTGCAGCTCTAATATTTAATACAATTCCTCAAGTAAATATAGAACCACAGCTAATTTCCCATAAAAAGGAGTTCTCCTGGATGTTGAACTATATTAAATAAAAGAAATATATTGTATTATTCTTCTATTGACCATATCACCATGACGACCACACCATAAACCCCCTCGTTCCACTGCCCTCACTCCGTCTCTGCTGCAGCTTTGTTCTAGCACCGCTGAGGTCATTTAGCTGCATTATTCTGCCCTGGATCCATCGTTTCTTCATGAACAGCAGATTATTATTGCACATCACCCTTTCTCGCTGCGCCCTCCTTATCTGAGCCGGAGCAGGTGAAGCTCTGAAGGTGCACGCGACCCGGCGCTGTCCCGGTTTAGTGGGGGGTTGATCGCCCGGAATCGCTGGATGTACGGCGTCGTTAATTCTGCTCGACTTCTCGATGTGTCCGTAGAGCCGCTGTGCTGGGCTGTGTTTCCCTTCCCTGCACGTGTTATAAGGAGAGAGGTCGTAACGCAGAGAATACAGAGACACCCAGGCAGCAAAAGGGCCTGTGGAACACAGAATGGACTCTCGGGAGCGGTAAACAACATTATAAGATTATATTATGACATTGTGAAAAACACGCTTAGCTTCTTATTAAAATGTGATACTTTTACTTATTTTTATTACACACTTTTTATTATATTTCATTATTTTAGGCATATTTTGAGGATTTCCAGTGTTTTGTCTGTAGGAGCCGTTTGCACCGTTTTCTGTTGTATGAAAAGAGCTTTTTAAATAAACTTTGATTTGATTTGGATTTATGTCGTTCACTCTTTTTTAGCGACAGATGCACCATGGGAAGGCAGGGGGAGTTTATCTGCAGAGCACAGTTCAGACACAAAGTCACTGCTTTACAGATTAAAACATAAAAACCACAGACTGTAACTGTTCATTTAAGCGAAGAGACTTGCAGTTCGATATATTCGATTGACCGATATGAGGTTTTTGCTGCACTGCAATAAAGGCCTATCAAAAAATAAGAAAAAATATACCAATTTGGAGGTAAAAACGCCCTATTTGAAGTGAAATTATCTTAAATTTTCACTTACCAAGTTTTCTTAAAACAAGACGAAATACGAATCTTTTTCTAAGCAGAAAAAACTAGTTTCAAGTGTTTATGGACAGATTTTTCCCCTTATTGGTTTGAGGAGGAAGTTAAAGAGGCTGAACCTGGACTGAGTTCATATAAAAAGTGCTTAGAATAAGTTGTAATATCGAGATAAGATAAATCAGGATGGAATATCTGGAAACAAGTAAACAAAATCTCATCTTATTAAGTAGAAAAATCTTAAAATTGATCTTTTAAGATGAATCTGCTTCATTCAAGTCAGTTTAACTCTGCTAGAAAATCCTTTTCTGTAGTGTGATGTATGTGTGGCCAATTTTGATAATTTTCCTTAAATTTACTGATTTTACCCTTTACCCTTAACTCTAGTTTATCAAAATCCTATACCAGGTTTTTATTTAGCATTATTATTAATTGCATATTTTTTCTCTTGTGTATTTTATTGCTGGTAGTTATTCTGCAACTCTACAGTATAATAGTTACTATACAAATAATAGTAAATGTGTTGTCTTGAAAAGTTTGGTTTAGCGACGCTCTGTTTTTGAGGAAGTGACAATTCAATTCAATTCAATTCAATTTCAATTCAATTTCCTTTATTGTCACATGTGCATATACATACAAAATATATACAGCACAGATGAAATTGCTGTCCTCTCCCACCTCAGTGCAAACATTAAAAACATTCCAATAAAAAAAATTCAAGTATAAAACAAATGTGCAAACAACAAAAATGTGCAAACAGGACAGAAGTGCACAAACAAGACAAAAATGTGCAAACACTCAAGTAACCAAAGTAAACAGACACAATAGACAAAACAATATTTACAGATAAAAAGTGAAGTAGTGCTAAAATGTATGAATAACAGTCACTGATTGTCCATATAATGTAAAAAAGTGAAAAAAGTGAGGTAAAAAGTGAGTGACAGCACTATAACATGGCTTCAGTTCAATAAATTAAATGTATTTTTCACAATTTTCAATATATTAAATACAGTCCTGTGCAAAAGGTTTAGGCAGGTGTGGAAAAATGCTGTAAATAAAGAAAATTCAAAATTAGAAATAATGATTGTTTGTTTTATCAGTTTACAAAATGCAAAGTGAGCGAACAAAAGGAAAAGTCTCTTGAGCGTAAAGAAGAGTCAGAAGTTGTGTTGGTGCTGGTCTGGCCCCACAGAGCCCTGACCTCAACATCATGGAGTGAGTCTGGGATTCATGAAGAGACAGAAGGATGTGAGGAAGCTCCATCCACACAAGATCTGTGCTTAGTTCTTCAACATGTTTGGAACAGCGACCAGCCCAGTTCCTTCACAAACTGTCTGCAAGTAAAACCTAGAAGAACTGATGCTCTTCTGAAGGCAAAGCTCACACCAAATATGGATCTGATTTAGATTTCTCTTTTGTTCATTCACTGCATTTTGTGGATGGATGAAAATAAACGATGAACACTTCCATTTTTGAAGCATTCCTAGTTTACAGCATTTTTCCCACACCTGCCTAGAACTTTTCCACAATACTGTATATACAAATATCCCAAAATAAACTTTGTTCATCTAAATCGCTTCAACTCAATTATATGAGTTTGGAGATCGTTTGGAGAAACTTTTGCACAGTAAAAGCGATACTACTGCACAGTAGTATTGCTCACACACATACACACAAACACTGTATAATATGTAGTATAATATGTATATGTGTCACTCTAAGAAGCTATGTGAGCTTATAGAATGAAGGGCCATTTCAATTTTACATATAATCTAAGGAGAACGTGTGTGTTCAACAGGCCACATGTACGAACACAGTTTATCCAGCAAACGAGTTCAATTATGGAACAGTTACTGCGATGAGATAGTTTAAAATCACTTTTAAGAGAATAGTAATGGAAAAATACAAACAAGAATTGTGTTATAATTAGAATAACTCTTGATTTTTGTTTTATTATGATGTAGTTAAATGTTGTATTAATGTCATATTAATGTTGTAGATCAGGGGTGTCAAACTCATTTTGGTCCGGGGGCCGTATACAGCCTACTTTGATCCCAAAGGGGCCGGATTGGAAAACTCCATTCTCTCTTCAAGTTATTGTATTTTTCTCCATGTTGTGTCTCGTAGTGGTGTTTAAGATTATATTCCTCGAGCAACGCCACTTGTTCCAAACACACTGAGCACAGATTTCCCATTCACCTCTGTCAACAAATAAGAATTAGACTATTTTTCTTGGGAAATCCTGAACTCAGCATCTGCTTTTCTCATTTTTTGACATTTTGCTGATGAGGGTCACGGTCGACAGTCAAAACGATCGTCCTTTAAGAGCGTTTGGAAAGAGCAAAGTCTTCATTTGTGCTGCTCTGGTGGGAGTCGCAACGTACAGAAACGCCGGAGACACTGCTATGCTAAACGGTGCAGAAAATTACCAGAAAAATCTGAAAATTTTACATATTTTAAGAGAAAATCAGCCGAGGGCCAGATTAAAGGTCTCAGAGGGCCGGATCTGGCCCCCGGGCCGCATGTTTGACACCTGTGTTGTAGATGAATGTCCCTTAATGTGCTGGAGTTGGAGATCAGGTTTGGCACAATAAGCTTCAGCCTCAGCCTCCACCTGCTCAGTGACTTATAGTGTTTGGTTTGATTATTCGACACACTGTTTTATTTTATGGACATCAGACTGAATATACTGTCTTTAGACTAATGAGTTAAACATTGACCAAATAAAAAAAAACATAGGACTTTTAGAGGCAGTTATTGTGCTCAAATTGGAGCATTTTGAGTGTTTTTAATTTTATTGTGGGGAGTAATTGTGTAAGTGCACGAATAATGTGAACAATGTGAATGTGTTTCTCTTTAAACAGATTCTTATTTTGATTTTGAATCTGAATCAACAAAAAATCTGCCACAAAAGCGCACAAAAAAGAAACGCTCATCCACAGTTTAGATAATTGAAAGTTTTATTTAAAAAAAGAGCTGTGTAGAGATTTATAAATGTTAATGTGGATTGTCTTGCCTGAAGTGTTCAGTAAGGATGCAGTGTATTGCCCAGAGGCACAACTGCTCTGTATGTTGAGTTTAATCCAGTGTGCCATCGTCTCCATCACTGAGTCTAAATGAACCTGACAGGTCATTTTCTCCTGCAGTGTATTGCCCAGGGGCACAGTAACCTCGCCCGGGCAAAACTGAAGCATTCACTGTGTGGTCGGTGGGTAAATACTGGAACATTTATTTTTACTCTGCATAAAATAGAAGAACGTGCAGCCCAGAAATACAGGATCACCTCAGCACCACTGAAACCTGCTTAATGAGGTCAGCGGCGTAAAGGTCCGAACACAGCGTCAGACCGGAGCTGTCCACAGGCTGGATGTGTGTGTGTGAGTGTGTGAGTGTGTGAGTGTGTGTGTGTGTGTGTGTATGTGTGTGTGTGTGTGTGTGTGTGTATGTGTATGTGTATGTGTATGTGTATGTGTATGTGTATGTGTATGTGTGTGTGAGTGTGTGAGTGTGTGAGTGTGAGTGTGTGTGTGTATGTGTGTGTATGTGTGTGTGTATGTGTATGTGTATGTGTATGTGTATGTGTGTGTGAGTGTGTGAGTGTGTGAGTGTGAGTGTGTATGTGTATGTGTATGTGTGTGTGAGTGTGTGAGTGTGTGAGTGTGTGTGTGTATGTGTGTAAGTGTGTGTGTGTGTGTGTGTGTATGTGTGTGAGTGTGTGTGTATGTGTGTGAGTGTGTGTGTATGTGAGTGAGTGTGAGTGTGTGTGTGTATGTGTGTGAGTGTGTGTGTGTGTGTGTGTGTGTGTGTGTGTGTGAGTGTGTGTGTGAGTGTGTGAGTGTGTGTGTGTGTGTGTGAGTGTGTGTGTGTGAGGAGGGGGAGGGGCCTATCCTGAGTCGCTCCTCCCACTTCCTCCACTCATGATCTCTTTCTGTCTGTCTTCTCTCACTATCTGTCTCTCAGTCTCTCTCCCCATCTCTCTCTCTGTCACTCATTACCTCTCTCTGTTTTCTTTTGTCTCTCCCTCCCATTGTCTCTCTCTGTCTCCCAGCTCTTTTCTCTCCCTCTCTCTCTCCATTTCTCTCTCAATCTCTCTCTCTCTTTCCCCTGCCTCTTTCTCTCTCCCTCTGTCTCTGCTGCTCTCTCTCAACCCCCTCCTCTGTCTCTCCCTCTCTCTGTCTCTCTCCCTCTCTCTCTTTCTCTGTCTCTCTGTCTGTCTTTCTCTATATCTGTCTGTCACTTTCTCGTTCGGTTCTTTGCTGTCTTTGTCTCTGTCTTTTACTCTCTCTCTCTCTATCTCGCTGTCTGTCTCTGTCTGTCTCTCTCTGTCTTTCACTCTCTCTGTCTTTCTCGCTGTCTTTCTCTCTATCTGTCTCTCTCTGTCTTTCCCTCTCTGTCTTTCTCTCTGGATCTCTCTCTCTGTCCTTCTCTCTGTCTTTCTCTCTCTGTCTTTCTCTCTGTTTCTTCTCTGTCTTTCTGTGTCTTTCTCTCTGCCGTTCATTCTCTCTGTCTCTCTCTTTCTCTCTGTGTCTTTTGCTCTCCCTCTCTCTCTCTCCCTGTCTGTCTCTCTCTGTCTTTCTCTCTGTTTCTTCTCTGTCTTTCTGTCTCTCGCTCTGTCTGTTCTCTCCCTGTCTGTCTCTCTCTGTCTTTCTCTCTGTCTGTGTCTCCCTGTCTTTCCCTCTCTGTCTCTCTCTGTCTTTCTCTCTCTCTCTCTCTCTCTCTCTCTGTCCTTCTCTCTGTCTTTCGCTTTCTCTGTCTTTTCTCTTGTAAGTCTCTCTCTGTCTTTCTCTCTCTGTCTGTCGTTCTCTGTCTTTCTCTCTGTCACTCAGGTACAGGGTTACTCAGAGTTTCTCTTGCTCTTTCATCTTTGGCCTGTTAAATCCAGGAGTTCGTAGACTAGTCAAACCTTTGAGTGAAATAAGGAAACCCTCACCTCCCACTCGTCCAGTCCGTGTACCCGAGCTCGGACTTCCCACGCACACGACTCCAGTGTACGAGCCCCGTCATGTGCTCAGATCTGACTCGTACGAAGAGAAAAGTGAACCAGCTCCAAAACACAGGACACATCTGAGCTAAACTTGAAAAAAGAACCATGGACAGAGACAGAAGTTTCGACGTGTAAACAAACGACAAACAAGCAAAATGTGACTCTATTGTCCAGGTGTTTGGACCTTAAAACTCTACACGATCAGACTTTAGCACGGTTCAAAACGACGAACGCCTCAAGAGAACAGTTAATTGACACTAAAATGACTCAAAACAGACTCCAAAAATCAAATATTGTCCTCATATAAACACATTACGTCGCCATTTCCGTGTAATATTTTGTTCGTCTTGATAATCAGATTTATTTTATTAAACAGATACTTGAGTAAAAGGTCTCGAGTAAATGTAAGTGAGGATTCCCAGCATGGATTTCACAGGTTTTAAATGAGCTTTTGTGCAGAGGAACATGGAAAAGCTTGTACCTGCGATCACACCTCCTGATTCCACGTTCGGGTCTCCTGCTCCGTCCTGTCTCAGCGATAAGGAAACAGTCTGTACCCGCGCTATCGCTAACGTGGGCTTTAATGTGGCCCGGAATCTGAAGATGGTAAATAGACGGTGGGTAAGAGACCTCACCTCCAGTGTGTTGGTGTTAATGTAAAGTATAAAACATTAAACCAGAAGGAGCTGTGGATTATACAGTTTTAATGCACAGCTCAGAGGCACACGACTCTGCTCTGCTTTGCTGCTGCCTCCCTCCACAGTACAGGCCTCTTCAATAGTTTACGAAGAGTCTGGACCCTGGTGAATCTTCGCAGAGTTCAGATGGACGTGATTGACAGGTGGTTTAGCCAATAAGAGGCAGGCATGGTCCATCTGTTTCTGGAAAATGGAAAACAATATATCACAGGGGACTGAAAAACTTGGTCAATTTCTGCAGAATCAAAGAGCGAAGCACTAAAATCAGTTAATTTGAGGTGCGAGAAGTTGGATTTTATTTGGAAATGATACAGTATGTGACCAGTGAACTCCCCTGTAAGTATCTGCTCATACTTGAAACAGCATTTATTTCCTTAAAGGTGCATTCCGCAGCTTTTCTGGTGGAGGGTCTGTCATTCTATTGATTTGTCTAGAATAGGGATGGGCAGTTGATAAAATTTTCTTAATTGATCATCGGGAGAATTAACAGTTGATTTTTGAATAATCATTCATATGTTAAAATTCTCCTCATATTATTACTACTCAGCTCAACTTTACAACATATAAACCATAACGACTGTAGAGCCTCATCAGCCTCTGTGTATTCAGTTTCTGTCGGACTAAAGACACGTCTCAGTGGAATATGAGTGTTCTTTCTGTGACAGAGGATGCTGAGTCGGTTCTGTGCAGATATCGCACTGTTGGAGACATAGAACTGTAATGAAATCATGTTTGTTTGTCTTTTGGATGCAGAGCAGTAATATACTGCGTGTACAGGCCACGGTGTCCCGGTTACTGTCAGAATATCCCAGAGCAGTATAGGGATTCCCGAGGAGGTGCCAGAGCCGAGACGAGGGACTATGAGGAGCAACTTGTCTCCTTACGCTACGTACAATGACCTACATTCAGTTTGTGTGTAGAATCCCTCATTTGTCCAGAATCCATGACAACAAGTAGAGTTCAATTTATAAACAGGACAAGAGTTTTTGATAGAAGATGTTTCACCGCTCATCCGAGCTGCTTCTTCAGTTCTGGTCAGAATGTTGGAGGACACTGACTTATATCTGCCTGCAAGAGGGAGGAGTTAGATCCCCCTGTTACTTAGAAACTCACCCTATTTGTTTACAGTTTCTGTTGTCAGCTCGGCCTATTGATTTGGGGGTGGGGTCATATCAGCAGAATCATACAGAGCCATAGTGGTGTTTTCACACCTCTGGACCTGACCTGGCTACATCTACTGTTTTCTTACTTTGTTTTCTTAGAAGCTTCTTTAACTCCACATTCAGACCAATTCTTTTCTCTGGCTAAGATGTTGATCTTCTATAAAAAACTCTTGTCCAGTTGACAAATTGAACTCTACTCGTTGCCCACACTCAGTTTGTCGATTTAAACTGAACGTGATTGATGAAATTCTTAACGATTGTCTTAATGTCCATTTTTAGACTAGAATGTTCTATGGTATGACATTAAGCAGGCATTAAATACCCTCCTGAAGCTGTACTCCGCCCCTAAGTAAAATCTGAAAAGCAGTGATTGAACAGCTGACCAGCAGCCAGAGCCAACACGGGGCTGACCGGCGCCTCTGGACTTTGAAACACAGTGGCACATTTGCATTCGGATCACCGTTTCCCTTTTCTCCAAACACGCCGGGACATCACGGTGTCCGGTCGGGGAGGGGCTCCTCACGTCCTGCCCGTAGACGCCAGTCTCTGCACTCGTCACGTCATAACCTGCATCTGACCCACTGGGTCATTAGTCCAACTAGGAAATTCAAATGTACTGGCCGTAGTTGATCCTAAAGGGGCCATTACAGACACGACTTTGACATAAAAGTCCCGTTTTTAACAAATATGCACTAAAATACCAAAATAAGGCCAGGGAGAAGGATATTTTAGATCTATTTAAGTCCCATTTACACAGATAATCTGTAGAAACAAGTGATGATGGTGTTTAGTGGCCCTTTAAACACATCTATACAGTGTTTATTAATTGCGGGTGTTTCTATTGCTCAAAAATGCAATAAGATCATTGAGATAGATGAATAGGCTGAATCTCGAGCTTGGAACATTCTAGACAAAGCAATAACACCTCCAGAGTTGCACAAACTGATCTAAATGTGTAAATAAAAGTTCAAACACTATGAGACTTTCTGGACCAGTTATGACCAGCAAACAGTATAATTACACAAATCTATACGTCCAACCAGAATATCGACTAAAACAATATTTGGAAGCCGATGTGCCACCCAGCGATTTTTCTTGGATTAACCCCGATATCTTGTACCAGTATCGAAACAGTGCATCGATAAGCACAAACAAAGCAGAATCTGGTTTATATGTACAGTCGGGGCTCTACACTAACTTTTTTTTTCAGGAGCACATGTGCCCCCAAGTCAAAAGTTTTAGGAGCACAGAAAAACAAATGGGGCACAAATAGGTTTTAGTTTTGAACGTTTATTACAGTGCAGAACTTGCGCACACCAACTTATTTGAATGAATTTTATACAAAAAACACAAAAGAATTATGACTGTACTTTTCCTGCACAATCACTGTGTTTTTAATCAGTCTATCTCCATTTTATCTGATTAATATTCATTTAGACTTAAAATAAGCCAAACAGACTGTACTGCACTGAAACACTCTGCGCCCCTTTTTGGACCTAAGCGAACAGACAAGAACATTCACACAGACAGTGGCTCCTCTTTTCTGCATCACTCGAGGAAAAACTAAAACTAAAACACAACACTCCCCACAGTTTGAGAACCTCTTCTTTAAGAGAACTTCCACTGGCACTTTACACAAAACTGCTTCAAAGTGAATAAAGTGGGTAGAATTTTTAAACCTGTATTTTCAAATTCCTGGAGTTGTGACAAACAGATTAATTTGGCATTTTCTTTGGCAAACTTCAGCCCACATATCGCCTGCTCTGTGCCGTAGCTCTGCTCTGTGCGGACACTGACATAAAATTAGTTTTTTTCACAGGGCAGATGTTTAACCTGCCCTGTGACGCAGGCTGAGGGTGGCGCTGTGGACGAGCCGCACGCTGGCGGTGCAGTGTCCACGGGCTCCAGCGCACAGGTCCCACACACTGGGACAAGTTTACTGGCGACAGCAGCGGCCGTAATGAAATATGATGCACTCAGTATTCAGACATCGAGTCCGTGACGTGACCGAGTCCAAATGCGCTCGAGTCCGACACAAGACCGAGACAAAGCTCTCGCTTTAGAGGGAAGTCCAGCAGCACAGGGGTGTCTGTGAGTGTGGGACAGGTGTGGGTCCTGCTGCGGTGGGACAGGTGTGGGTCCTGCTGCGGTGCCGCTCCTCGTTTAAGGGCGTGGGTGTGTTTTGAAGCGGAGTTTGTTCGTATGAGTGATATCGCCGCACACCCGGAGCTCGTATGCTGGGGCCATGCGCGATTCGGTTGCGCTCGCGCTGGGCGTGCCGCGCTTTAGGGCTCCAGGCTTGGGCACGATTCTGAAGTCCTAGTGTGAGTTTGCCCCAAATGTTTGATACATGTAGAACGTTTAACTCGCCACGTTGCGTCTGTGCGCAGCTCCTTATTGTGTTGCAGAAGCACTCGCACAGGTGCGACTGTTTTATTTTCCTCGTTCGCACGACGAAATATTTACTCGCAAATGCGAGTGAAATGGGTGCACTGTAGAGCCCTGTGTACAGTAGTTTTGTTATACTAATTGACGTCAACATTGTCAACATTTCTCGATAGATTTCATAGACTCTTGGTATTTGATTGTAGTTTTTTTCTCAGTTTGACGACACTTTTGTATCATAATACCTAAGTTTTTGATCATAATACCGAATTTACTATAAGATGAACACAGAAACTTGCAGAATTTAATCAACATTTTCTACCATTTCCTTTTCTGTCGCTATACATGGACTCAAATTAAAACGGTTCTCCCATGTCCGCACCTCCACACCACTCCAGACCACACAATACAATCTCCAGTAAATCCCGTCTAAAGCACTGGCCGTCACCTCCCTTGTTTTGCCCGGAGGCGTGTTGACGTACAGCGCCCCCTCATGGTGAGCCTGAGCTGTCATCTGGGATCACTCTCAAGGCCTGTTCGAGTAATGACGGATGACAAGGCCGTGCAGGAGGAAACAGGGCCGTGTACTCGGAGGACCGGCCGGGCGCTAACCTTAGGCACAACACTCAGTACAGAGGAGGAAGAGGAAGAGTGGAGCGGACAGGCTGGTGGATGAGGAAGATTAACGCTAAAATGTAAAAAAAGGAACGCAAAATTGACTTTTTAGGAGGTTTCAGCTCATATTACGGTATTTTCAGATCTGTTCTAATGTTGTTCTCATCATAAACGTACCTGGAGTTGTGTTTTGTTTCATTCACATGTTTAACACACAAACCCACACGCATGTTTAGGCTGAGAAACATGGAAAACATTGTTCCACCTCGTGATGTCATGTGGTAATACAGGAAGTGCAAGGCTGTGTTTTTGAACTGCACTGAAAAATCCGATGACAATTATAGGATGTCGAGAGGCAAGTAATTCAATTAATTTAATTGAAATAATTCAACATGATTTACAGAATAAGAAATACATTAAAATCACAATACAATCAAATCAAAATGTAAATAATCATCATAAAATTAAAAAGAGAGACATTTAAATTAGAGAGAACAAAAAGAAAGAATCAGAAAGTTTGGCACTATTTACACATCAAATATATATATATATATATATAAATAAAATTAAAAAAAAATATATATATATATATATATATATATATATATATATATATATATATATATATATATATATATATATATATATATATATATATTCCAATACTTTAAACATGATTTCAACAAAATAGTTTTTTTTTTATCATTTTATTTGTCAAATATAATATCTGTGTATTTAAGAACTCATGTGGCCGACTCTACAGCATGATTGACAATTTTTTTTATTTATATATTTTTTATAGACATGTTACACATTTAATATCGTTAAATAACTTTAAAAAAAAAGAATGAGCATAATTCCTAGATAACAGTAATGACATTTCCTGGTGTCATGATATTCAACCAAGAAGTACATATTTAAATCTAAAAAAAATGCCAAAAAGGGGAATAAAATGATAAAATGTTTTGTAAAATCTTAAGTGTAATGATCTTAAGTGTGTGTCGAATCAGTCGTTCAGGTAGAATCCACGACAAAGGAGAAATTCATTTTGTCAGCTGGAGAAACGTTTTGTTTAGGTGGAGACGTTTCACAGCTCATCCGAGCTGCTTCTTCAGCTGTGAAACATTTTCAACCTAAATTGTCGTTTGTCCAGCTGACAAGTTGAATTTCACCTTTGCCATCGTGAGTGTGTTTTAGTCAAATATGTGAGCTCTTTAAGTTCTTTTATACATTTATTTTCTTCTGATATCGATTATTATTATTACACTTGTCAGTATTTGGTGATATACTGTAATATTGCACAGCTCTAATCTCTACAGTTCTAATAAAAACTTTGTTGACTCAAAATATGTGGAGAATGTCCCCCTGGAGCTCCAGACGTGTCCCTGAGGAGGTGAAGGACGGGTCAGACGGAGGGACAAATTTACCCATGGGAACAGTCAATCACATTTAAAGGATCAATATTACACAAACTGTAGACAGGTATAAGTTATACTGTTATAAAAAGCTCCTCATGTTGTCACCTGTTTGTTTCTATGGATACGTCATTGCTCTGCTTGGAATGTTTCACAGTGTGACATGAAACAACTCTCTCTACTTTAGATTTATTCAGTTACAGGTGGTTTTAAAGCTCAAAAATATCTTGAAAAACAGACATTTTGACTGTGAGTGAGGTCACCTCTCCACAGATCTGACCTGTAACTCGGTCTGGTTTGGTCTCCATGATGATACAAAGATTTAATACTATACTGTGGAACATTACAAAGCAATAACCATGAAACACTTCATTAAGTAGCGATGGCCAATTCCAGAGCTGAAATCATCCAAATGATTCCGGTGAAGATGTGTGCACTTTAAAAATCCAGTGGAGCACATCCTGTATTATCACATGGACACACGTCTCAAACAATGTCAAAATATCCATAAATTCAAGTTGTTCTATAAACATATGGTCTGGTCACAGTTTTTAGAGAGTCAGAACAAAGTGCCTTCTGTGGTTTCTGCTCGTTTCCTTATGTTTGCTCCATTATTATTACTCGTATGTGTCGTCTGTTTCCATTGTTGGTATCTTTAAATTTCTTACCATTGCTGGTGTCCTCATGTATTATTATTGCAATATGATGATAATTATGTCACTAAGCTAGAATAATAATGCATCAGTTTTATACAGCGCTTTTCAGGACACTCAAAGACGCTTTACAGAGCATTATTCATTCACTCCAGACCCGGTGGTGGTAAACTACTATTGTAGTCACAGCTGCCCTGGGACAGACTGACAGAAGCGAGGCTCCAATCTGCGCCATCGGCCCCTCCGACCACCACCAACACTCACGCACACACCGCTTTCACACTAGGCAATGTGGGTGATGTGCCTTGACTAAGGACACAACGACAGTTTTTGTGACTGGCGCCCCCCTGTGGCACCTGGAATTCCCAGTGGTCTCCCATCCAAGTACTGACCAGGCCCTGCTGAGCTTCTGAGATCTGACGGGATCAGGCTTTGACGAGCCGGTATGGCCACAGACCAGGTTTAGTCCTAATATAGACCTGGTTAAGACCCGATTTAGACCTGATTTAGTCCTGAAATAGACCAGGTTTAGTCCTGAACAGTTATTCATTGTCCACACTTGTAAATAGTTCCTATAGTTAATGTAAAATGTCTGAAAAATGAAAAAGAAGCTCGTGTTAGAGAAGAGGGGGTGGGATTCAATACATTCTCTTCTTCCCACTCCTTTTTGGGCAAAATATTTCATTGTTGTTTTTGTTATTTTTATCATGATTTCTCTAATGTTATATGTTGTAAACGAATGTACACCTTAATTGCCCAAAATAAATACACACACACAAGACATCACAAGGTGGAACAGAGTGTTTTCTGTTGGAGAGAAGAACTCAGCCGAAATCAGCGGGTATATGTGCGCGTTAAACATGAATGAAACGAAACACAACTCCTGATTTAAAGTTGAAAAAGTGAGGCGCTCCAAAAGCACAAAAATAATGGCAGATTAAAGGTAAAATCACGGCAACGCGTCTCAGCTCTTCGGCCTTCATCGGGGAAAACATATTTTGTGCTCAGCGTTCTATTGAACAGCACCGAAAGGACAATTCAGCACAACATCCAAGTAAAACTCCTGCCCGTTAACATTTTCCCAGGTATGTTTGTGACGAGGAAACGACATTAGAACATCGATCGGAAAAACTGTGTAACACGGGCCCTTTAAATGGATCGCTCTGTATTCTGCTAAAATAACATTATGCAACTTCAGCTTCCAACGCACAAAATCTGGAAGAAATTACACTAATAATCTGCAATTAACTGTAATAAGACGCTGACATAAAAGGTGAAGAATTTGCCCCGTGGGTTTGGCGAGACACTGTACGACTCTTAAAGCTCTCAAGTCTCATTCAAATGGATGGAGACGGGCAGCTTTTCTGAATTGGGGTCAAGTTACGGGTCAGATCTGTGGAGAGGCGACCCGTGCTCACAGCGAGAACACATGTTTTAGAATGTGTTTTTGAGCACAAACACCTTTAAAGGTCCTATATTACGAAAATAGACGATTGTGAGCTCTAAGTCATGCTAGAATGTTGTTACCTTCTCAAAAACAGACCTGGAGTTGTGTTTGGTTCATTCACACACGTTTGAGTAACTTTATTATTCATCTGTTTACATCTCCAAAGCTCAAAATGCTCTGTTCCACCTTGTGATGTCAGTTAGTGGTAGTTTTTAAGTTAACAGCTCCTTTTTTTAATCTTTAGTTCAGTAGAGATTTGCAATTCCAGGACTGAAATCATCCAAATGATTCTAGTGAAGGTGTGTGGAGTTTAAAAACAGTTGCCACGTTTACATTCATTAAAATGGTTTAATTCAGAATAAAAAGGGCGGCACGGTGGCTGAGTGGCAACACTCAGGCCTCACAGCAAGAAGGTTGCGGGTTCGATCCCCGGGTCGCCCGGGCCTTTCTGTGTGGAGTTTGCATGTTCCTCCCCGTGTCTGGATGGGTTTCCTCCGGGTACTCCGGTTTCCCCCATCAACCCAAAACATGCCCGCACCCCTATGAACTAACATCAAGGACCATGTTGTCCACCCTCCTGTGGGCTCACCACCTGCAGAGGGGTTCATAGGGGGGTCAGGTGCTATGAGTATTGGGCAGCACGCTGCCCCCACGACCCAGCCGGATTAAGCGGGAGAAGATGGATGGATGGATGGAATTCAGAATAAAAAATGAATTCCACTTGAAAAGACCATGTAAACACTTAATTCCTAACATGATAATTTGTAATTAAACTTAATTCCGAATGGAAATGGTAGAAAATGTCAAAAGATCAAGAATATTTCCTCAACAAGCTGAAATTTGACAAAATGCAAGATCCTTGTGCGATCAGTGAGTACAACTTTAAACCTTAAGGTAAAATATAGATTCTGACAACCGCATATATACATATAGACATTTTTGTGCTGGAAACATTTTTATCTCCGTCTTCTTTTGTCCGTGTTCAGCCTGAATGAATCGTAATGAATGGGGGACAATGCCACTTCTGCTGCCAAAATGTGTGCACAGCTTTTGTTTATATCACTTTCGCTCTAAAAGAGTCTATTCCGATTTTAAAGCCAAATTAATTTATTCCTCAATCATGTAAACGTTTCTTCTTCTTAAAAATAATCCCGGTGGTTCGTGCTCGTTGGGTTACCCTTCGATCCGGCTCCTCCAGTCGTCTCTTGGGACTTTCCTCCTCGTCTCTTTGGATTTGTGAGCGGGATGTGGGAGTGGGCTGAGGTGTGGCAGCCTCAGACTCAGTTTGTCTTCTTCCTCCTTCTCCAACACTCTTCCCTTCTCCTCCTCAGCTCACAGACGTAAAACGTGAGGACAGAATTCTCCAGCTGCTCCTTCATTATCATCGGAACGACTGCGGAAAAAGTTTGGATCGTGTTTGTGTCGGCGGCGAAACGACAAACCGAGATGACAGAAAAGCCGGGAGCAGCTGAAGTGTGGGTTTCCTGCCCAAAGACGCTGTCCAATCAGAACCTTCCCCACCCCCAGACACTGAGAGGAATTAAATAAAGACGAGTCAACGTGTTTTCTATGTAAACCTCAATTCGGAATTATTATTTCTGTGTAAACTCCAAGGAGAATATTTGAATTCCGAACTATTTACTTCATTCATTCAGAAGAGACTCAACTCCAGGTCTGTTTGTGATGAGGAAAACATTAGAAAATAGATCAGAAAATAGCATAATTTAGGCCTTTTAAACACATCCAGAAGAACTGAGAAAAAGACGAATATGAACTGACAAACGAACACGAGAAACACATTTCAGAACAGATCTAAATGGCATTGTCCGCCATTTGTATGCAGATTAAAACAGAATATTTGTTGAAGGAAATAATCGTGCTTCAAAAACGACCGTCTTTGCGATTTGCTATTTTCGCCCATTCAAATTGCGCTTTCGATTCAGTTTCGATTCATTTTTCAGCCTAAACTCACAACGCCCTGTGCTACTGACTGCTGGACAAATGCTCGGCGAGTCTGCAGCGCTGTTGTGTCCTCTCGTCCTTGGAGCAGACGTCTTGAAAAGTTGCACAGTCCGGCTTTAAATGTCAGATGAGGAAAATCCAAGTGGAGTTTCTATTTTGGTTCGTCTCTGCTCGGTCTCCTTGAAACAAATGCCAAACTGCACGTAGGAGCAGAATGCAGCGTCCTTCCCCCTGACAACAGTGCGTGATTCAGCTGATGTCCGAGCAAAGTGATGACAGCATGGGTGTCTATGGGGGATTCATTAGCATTTTACCTTCGGGGAGTGTGGAGAACAACTGGGCTATAGTTTTTGTACAATTACAGTATTACAGTGTTTTAATGTTGTATCATTTGGAGATTTGTGTGGATAGGTTTTGGTTGATGGGTGCTCTGGTGTCACATGATTTTTTGCTACTACTACTAGACCACTACTACTATTAATACTACTGCTACTACTATTACTGTTAATACTGTCTGTTGTCCTCGGCTCAAGGTCTTAGGGGCACAAAATTAAACCTTCATCTTATTCATTTACATTGGCCCCGTTTACATGAGAATTTTAAATCCAAATTAATTCAATTGATCGGAATTAAATGATTCTCCTTTGGGTTTACATGAAAAACTTGTTGAATCGTCTTTATTTATTTCCACTCAACGTCTGGGGGTGGGGAAGAGTTCTGATTGGACGGGGACACAAACGTATTTACGTCTTTGATAAGAAAACACACAATCAGCTGTTACCTGCTTTTTTTTATCTGTTTTTTGTCATCTTGGTTTGTCGGGCTAATAATAACGGCTAATAACAGTAATAATAGTACTACTAGCCCAGTTGTAGTGGCGGTGCTAGATGTCGTAGTGATGGTCGGGGTGGTAACGCTAAGAGTAACGTACTGTGATGTTTGAACTAAACAAAGCGTTGGCGAATCCGACATATTTTCGTCAGAGATCACTGGTTCTTCCTCAGACCCCACGTCGACATCATGGTGGTCGGCATTTGCCAAGGGCCGTCTGCCGAGGACTCGCTCCATCTCTTCAGAAAATGAAAAGTCTGATGGTCCGAGCCGCTTTCGCTGTCCGTGCCTGAGCTTTGTCGGGCTCTTTCTTTAGCCGTTTCCATTTGTTTCTTTTTTTTTGTGATCAACATTTTATTGATTTTCAACGGGGGGAAGGGGAGGGGAGGGTGGGGTTACAGACATAATAAGAATCGCCATATACAGCAACAGTGAAAATAAAAATATATCAAAATAAAACCTACATGATACAGATCAGTACATAAGTCTGGTGATACAAGCTATCGTCTCATCCAAGCAATTATATCTGATGAGAAGTGTTTCCAGGCTTCTACAGTAGCAGGTCGAGCTTTATTCAGTCTTGCAGTAGTAAGTTCCATGTTAACAATTTTAAAAAGACTTTGTACCCAGAAGGATTTCATACAGATATCAGGTGTAAACCAGTGTTTTGTAATACTTTTCTTTGCAGATGTAAAGCCAGCAAATAATAATTTAATTTGGATTGGTTTTAGAGAAACATGAGAGGTATCATTAAGGAGACAAAGGGCAGGGTTAGGAAAATAAGAAATTTCAAGCAATTCAAGTTTCCATTTGTTTCTGATCGGTTCAGCATCTCTGTCCTCGTATCTTCCTTCTCCAAACTTTTCCACTGCCTCTTTGAAAATGTTTTTACGTTTTCTGCCATCCGCTCTTTTCATTATTTGCAGTTCTTCCAGCGCACTTGTTAAAAAAATAGTTTCGGTTCGAGCCGTCCTGCGTGAATGACTGGAATTATTTTTAAGCGGAATAAACGTTTACATAATCGAGGGATAATTTAAATATAGAAACAGAATAAAGCACTCACTTAATTCTGAATTAGGTTTAAATCCGAGTAAACTTAAATTTGAATAAACATTAGCAATTAAGTGTTTACATGGTCTTTTTACATGGTCTTTGGAATTAACTTTTATTCCGAATTCATTTGTTTTTAATCGGATTTAAAGGTCATGTAAATGGGTCAAGTGACGACTACTACTATTACTGCTACCCAGTGTTGTGGAAAGTACTTCCAATATTACCAATATTACTACATTCTAAATGTAGCTCCTGACGCTCATTCAGCTCCTCACACATCCAGTGGAAGGTGATGTGGTGTCTGAGCTGAACAGAAGTAGAGTCACTGTCGCTATGAGCTGTGTGGGTGTGAACAGACACACGTGAGGAACTATCTCACCTTTTTACTTTTAAAGAACACCTCAAACTGGAATAACAGAGCGGTTTTGTGGACTGGGGTCATTATTTGTAGAGGACAAATTCTATGGTGAATGTGGACGCTGCAGTTTATATTTACCACTTTACGACAGGTGAGGAATATTTATTTTCGGTGTTTCCTGAGTTTGTATGTTGCGTCTCTGTGTCTGCCCCTGACGCTCGGTTTTATTGGTTGTTACTATAGCGAAGCGCACACACACACACGTCCACACACACACGTGATGAACACAGCGGCTTCAAAATCACACACGAAAACAGTCAGGTCACACCTCACAGTCACAAATCGTAGCCAAAATAATACATTTGACGTGAATCACAATGACATTATGGATCTGTTTTGTTCAGATCGGACGTTTTATTGCTGCTGATATTGCGGTGATTTTAAAACAAAAAAAAATGGCCACTTCAATCCAGGTTAAAAATGCATTGTAAAGTGTGTTACTGACATTTGCACCAAGTAAAATGTACATTTTTCTGTAATGCCTGACATTAAATCTGTAATGCCTCACATTATTGCATTACTACTACTACTGCTACCACTATTACTACTACTAATACCACCACTACAACTTCTAATACTACCACTACTACTACTACTGCCACTATTACTACTGCTACTACCACCATTACTATTAACACTATTACTACTTTCACTACTACTACTAATACTACTAATACCACCACCACTACTACTACTACTACCACTATTACTACTACTAATACCACTACTACTGCCACCACCACCACTACTCCCAGAACTATCACCACCACTACTAATAGTACTACTACTATCACTACTACTAGTACCACCACCACTACTACCATCACTTCTATTACCACAATTACTCCCCATAATAATACCGTCTCCATGTGGTGCTTGGTCCACTCAGGCTCTGTCAGATCAGCCCGTTGCTCCTCCTCTTCTCAGATACTGCGCTCTGTGCTGCTGCTGACGAAGTACAATGGGCTTAAGAGGGCCATTTGTCTGAGCGGCTGCACGCGTGTTTAGCTCCACAAACACAATGGATGGCCGTGCTCCTCAGTACTATGCAATAAGCACAAAACTAACGACCGACCTCTGACCTGTGCTGGCTCAGAGTGCGTGTTTGATATTGCGTTTTCGCTGTGGTCGGCAATCAAGTGCGGAGAAGGAATGACGAAAATAAGCAGGAGATGTCCCCCTTTGCGTTTCGCAGCACCACCTTTGACCTTGACGGAGCGCCGCTGTGGCTTAATGATAAAGATGGCTGGCTCCGTCTCCATATTTTTATGCTTTTAGAGGATTTGCTGTGGTTACGAGGGCAGAAAGTTGAAACATAGATGAAGAGAAATAGCCGTTTCAATTATGGTTGTGTACTTGATCGAATTTGAATTGAGATGGAGTTTCAGTCATGTTTAAAAAACCCTTCAACACCGACTGCAGTGTATATGATACCAGGGAATATGTTTTATATATCCGTGCATAACTTTACAACCATTAAAGATAGAAACTTTTTTTTGAGAACTTTGTTTTTATTAAGTTTAAGATATTACAGCTTGTACATCGTAGCCAATTACAGAGCTGATCGCATATTGGAATAGGCAAACATATATATATATATATACACACACACACTCACTAGTCCTCGGCCTCCTTCCTTCCGGCTCGTGTACAGTCTCAGGGTGCTGGACTTGGGATGGAACCCTCCTGCAGGTCAGGAGTTTTCATGTCTTAACATCTGTGGTCTGTATCTCCTCCTTTGGCCAACTTATGATTCCTGCTGGGTCTGATCACTAGCAGGGCGTAGCTGTTTATTGCCTGCGCCTTGTTCTTGCCATTGAGCTGGCTTATTAGGACCTGCCATACTCTTTGCAGGTATTTGGCTGTCGCTGCTTTCCTTGTTGCCTTGTCAAGGAGCCATTTGCCTGTGGGATACCAAGGTACTTGTAACTGTCCTCGATGTCTGTTATTGTTCCCTCTGGGAGTGAGAGCCCCTCTGTGTGGACTACCTCCCCTCTCTTTGTCACCATCCTATTACATTTCTCCAGCTGTAGATCCTGGTGGTGTGGATCAGTGAGTCGATGTCTCGCTCGCTCTTAGCGTACAGCTTGATGTCATCCATGTAGAGGAGGTGACTGATGGTGGCCCCGTTTCTGAGTCGGTATCCATAGCCCGTGCGGTCGATTATTTGGCTGAGGGGGTTCAGACCTATGCAGAACAGCAGTGGGGACAGTGCGTCTCCTTGGTATATGCCACATTGTGCAAGTGGCTTGCCATTGGCTTCAAGGGTGGTTTTCCTCAACCTCATCGAGTTTGCAGTGAACGCCCTTAGAGTCCTGTTGATATTGTACAGCTCCAGGCACTCAGTGATCCATGTGTGTGGCATTGAGTCATAGGCTTTCTTGTAATCAATCCAGGCAGTGCACAGGTTGGTCTGACAGGTTCTGCAGTCATGAGCGACTGTTCGGTCAACCAGGAGTTGGTGTTTGGCTCCCCTGGTGTTTTTGCCGATGCCCTTCTCTGCTGTGCTCATGTATTGATCCATGTGCCCACTTATCTTAGCCGCGATGATGCCTGACATGAGCTTCCATGTTGTGGAGAGACTGGTTATTGGCCGATAGTTGGATGGGACTGTACCCTTTGCGGGATCCTTCAGGATCAGGATCGTACGCCCTTGGGTTAGCCATTCAGGGTGAGTCCCATCCCTTAGCAGCTGGTTCATTTGTGCGGTGCTCGTGGAGAGCAGTGAGCTTCTTTAGCCAGTATGCGTGGATCATGTCAGGGCCTGGTGCTGTCCAACTTTTCATGCCTGAGACTCTTCCCTGGATGTCTGCCACTGAGATGGTAACTGGATTCTGTTCAGGGAGGTTGCTGTGGTCTGCTCTCAGAGCCACCAGCCACTGTGCATCGGTGTTATGTGATGCTGTGATGCTATCTATCTATATATCTATATATATCTATATCTATATCTATATCTATATCTATATATATATATCAAAAATAAAAAAATAAAATAAAATAAATACATAAAATACATATATAAACATGGGACTCCAAAAGATGGAAACTTTTAACACTTAAAAACAAAAATCGACTGTCCCAAACATTCACATTTACTGCACTATTTTCTAATTACAATTCCTAAATGCATTAATTACTCCTCAGTTTAGTTATTTTGGTTTATTTTGACATTTTTCTTAGACTGGATCTGTTTTTTTTTTTATCACAATAATATACCAAGTAGCTTTTAAGAGATAAAGCTTTCCAAACATATATCCAGCATTATCCTCCGTTACACGCACACGCTGCGTAATGACATGTGGAAACGAGTGTCCAAGAGGAACTTTGTTTTCCATCAAACACATGCACTCCATCCATTTTCACTGGCCAAAACTTTGCCAAAGAGTGAAGTGAGTCAAAATAGTCGACTGCTCTAAGCGTGTGTGTTCGTAACAATTGAAAAATCCACTCCAAGTGCAGTTATTTCTCAAAAAAATGGCAAATTAAACTTCTCAGTCTATGTAATTGCACATCCTTTTGCTATTTTTATTTGAAAGGTTTATTTCAGTCCAAATGTCCAAATGTAATCTCCACCCTGGAAATGCAGAAGTGCTGTGGCTCTGGCCCTGGACCTGACAGGAGCTGTTTCCAGGACTGGACCAGGAAAGTCACGGAGCCACTGCACTTTTTTGGTTTTGAGGCAATAAAGATATTTTTAGTTTACAGACTTGATATTTTGCACTTTTGTAGCTAAGGCCCTAAATTAAGCCAATGTCCAAAAAGTTGTTTATACATGTTTGCATTATGTTTTGTATGAATGTGTGAATTTTATTTTATTTTTTTCCCCATCTCTATTTCTGGTCCTGTGGCTTTTATCACAGCCTCATGACACAACTACAGCAGCAGATTGTGAAATAACAGGTTGTACTGAACAAAAGGAGGTAGAACACTTCATTAGGGGACAAAAGAGGCAGTTTTAATAGTAAAATTAAGAAAAAAATCTAAGCGAGGACAAAGCCACTGAAATTACCCTCAGGTCTCCAAGAGTTAATCGTCAAAGATCATCTTTTTTTTTTTTTTTTTAAAGGAGAGGTCTGCAGCCAATCAGTGAGACCATGTGGTTTGGAGTAGAGTTCAGACTTTGAATGAATAAATTGTGCTATTTTTGTAAATTGTCCTCAAAAAGTCGGTTCAGAAAATCAAAAATGAAAACCACTTCACTTTTTAAGAGAAACAAAAAATCTAATTGAATCAAAACTCAATGACTACAATCATTTGGATAATTTCAGACCTGGAATTGCTCATCTCTACTGAACAAAAGGCGAAAGGTAGTAACTCGAAAACTACTGCTCCATGACATCACAAGGTGGAACAGAGCATTTTGAGCTTTGGAGATGTAGACAGACGAATAATAAACAATTACTCAGACATGAATGAAACAAAACACAGCTCCAGGTCTGTTTTTGAGGAGATAACAACATTTTAATGTGACTAAAAGCTCACGAGTCAGTTTGAGTAGTTGGTTCTCTACAGTTGACCCATCATCCTTCAGTTCCTCTGGGGCGCCTCCTCTGGGGCAGTGAGCGCCACAGCCTGGTGCTCAGGGACCCATCTCCATGATGTTGTTGCCAGGGTTAGTCAGGACTCCCTTGGTCACAATTAACAAACCAAAATAACTTCTCAATATCTTGTACATCTTGCGTTTTGTTTCAGTCCCACATGTTTGTCTAACTCTTTATTCTTAGTTTGTCTGAATCTCCCAAGTGTTCTTTTCCACCTCGTGATGTTGTGAAATTGTAGTTTTTAAGTTAAAGAGCCACTAAACACCTTTTTTAAAAAAAACTTTTTTGTGTAAATGGGTCTAAAATAGAAGTGTGTCCCTCTCCCTCGCCTTATTTTAACATTTTAGTGCATATTTTAGTGCATATTTGTTAAAAATCAAGACTTTTGGGTCAAAGCTGTGTCTGTAACGGCCTCTTTGGGATCAGCTTGACAAACATTTGAATTTTCTGGTTGGACAAACGGCCGTCACTGTGTTAAGAAACACGGGTCATCTTGATCTGAGTTTACTTTTATGTCTTCCACATCTTCATTGTGCCTAATATTATTTCTATATATTTTGCCATGTTTAGGTTTCAAGATAAAGGCTATTTAATAGATCCGGGTTTAGATTAGTACTTGGTTTTGTGCCTCTGTGGTTAAACTGATTTAGGCCAATTATCCAAACTGATCAGTTTGATATTACGTAACTGTGAGCAGGTTTGAGCACCGGAGTTTACGGGTGGGACGTGAGGAGGGACTTGAGGGGCCCCGCTCAGCTCCGCCCCCTACCTGGCACCGCCATGTCCCACCGTGTCTGGAGAAAAGGGAAACGGCGAGATCTCGAGCACAAATGTCCACTCTGTTTCAGAGTCCGGAGGGCACCTGTCCTCACCATGTTGGATTGTCGTGGCTGTCGGTCGACTGTCAATCATCTCTCCAGAGTCCCGCCCCATACCCGCTCCCTGTATTTTGACAAATAAATTCTGATTCTGAGTCCCCCCAACCCGCTGGGCCCCGTTTTGCTTAGAGGCGGAGAAAAGCTTTGGGAGAGTGTTTAACAGCTCCTCTTTACATTTTGTTCAACAGAGATGGGCAATTCCAGATCTGAAATCATCCAAATGATTCTAGTGAAACTCTATGGGATTTAAAAACACAGTGAACCACATCCTGTATTACCATATGACATCACAAAGTGGAGCCGAGTGTTATCTGTTTGTCAGAAGAACGATTAAATATGCAGGGTTTGTGTATTAAACATAACATTTAACATTTAACACTAATAACTGCCTTTAGAACAGGAATGTAAAGTCTGCTAAATCTCATTGTCTGGTATTATCACATTTTATCACAAGATCGTGGGGGAGGGTAACTGTACAAAGTAAAGGAATTATACTGTAAAGCAAAGAGCATTATACATATAGTCTCAGAAAACAATGGGTTTAAAGGTCATATAATACTCTATTTTCTACGGTCTAATGATGTTTTCCTCATCACAAACAGACCTGGAGTTGTGTTTTGTTTCGTTCACACGTTTAACACACAAACCCTGCAGATTTCTACATCTCCAAAGGCCAAATGATGTCATGTGGTAATAGAAAGAGCGCTCCGATGCATTTTTAAAGTCCATACACCTTCACTAAAATCATCTGGATTTGGATTTCAGCCCTGGATTTGGCAGTTTCTACCAAACTAAAGGTAAAAGGAGCTGTTCACTTGAAAACTAAGGTGGGTCAGAGACATTTTGAGCTTCGGAGATGTAGATATTTGCAGGATTTGTGTGTTAAACATGTGCGAATGAAACAAAACTCAATTCCAGGTCTGTTTGTGACGAGGTAACAACATCCTAACATGGTGTAAAGCTCACAAGAGTCAATTTTGCGTAATGTCAGACTTTTAACCACGCAAACGTAATACCTTTTGATGCTTTGCACTCATCCAAAATATTCTTTATAGCATTTTGATATTGTGTTTTGACAGATATTGTTGCATCCCCCATTTGAAAACAGAATGAAATACAAGAAATGCTTTAAAATGCCGTGTGTTGCGATCAGAGCCGTGTTTTGTGTGGTGTGATGTGGAGGATGTGGAGGATGTACTTATGCAACAGAAAGCTTTGATCAGTGCTATAAAATATTTAACTTGGTTAGTTTTTTCAGTACTTTGTGCTTATGTTCGATTTCAAACTAATTACGGGCAGGAAAAACAAGCTCGCGTTACAAATGGTGCTTTTATTTCTTCTTAAACATGAAATAATCTTGGCATTTTGAAGCGAGATCCGGTGAAAATATGCCTATTAACAAAAATATCATAGTCACATATCGCTTCTGCTTTCTCTTCTGCGGCATAAACCAGCTGCAGAAAAGAAAAGCAGAAGTCCTTTTCTAAATGAATCGAATGGTAAAGAAACAGAAAATCAAAGTATCTGCTGTTTAGGGTGGTCCTTAATTTTTTTTAATTTTTTTTTTTTTGGAAAAGTTAATGGGCTTCCCCAAAATATTGTTCGATCTGATGAAAAAATAATCACCAAGATTTATCCAAATCAAAAAATATTTAGAGGTCCCTACCAGACTGAGAAAATATTAAATATGTGTGAACGAAACAAAACACAACTGGAGGTCTGTTTTTGAGGAGGAAACAACATTAGAACACAGCTTATAGCTCCCAAGAGTCCAGTTTGCGTAATGTCGGAAATATTGAACATTCTTTGAATTTGCATATTAAAAAATACTTCTAAGCCTTTATTTCTAAAGTATAGTTCAGTTGCAGGTCCAAATGAGAGAAGCTGGACTTTTCTCTGATATTATAACTCGTCAGGTGAGATCTGCCAACTCTGTACATGTCCGTCCTTCCATCAGTGCATCTGACCATCACAAGAATCGTTTCCGCACGATTTCTTTATAATGAATTTACCTCGGCACAAGAAATTCAGTTCTTCCCTTTCAGCAAGTACTTGGACAAGTTCTCCGATAAGCATTTCATCTTAGGCATGTTACCACATTTAAACAAATATATATATTTTGCTATCTTATATTTACTGCAGGTTGGGAAAATGTGAAAATTGGATTTTTGAGGTTTTTGAGACACTGGTTACCTTACATTACTTGTACTAATACTTGTTGCAGGTATCTGAAAATCAAGTAATCGAGATAAAAGCACCAGATGGCCACGGCTGCAAACATACAGACTTGTCCTGATACAGAAATGTATTCACCTGCTGGTTTTGAAATATTTTGTTGAAAAAGACAAATATTCATAATTTTTGTCATGTTTGCACAATCTTCTGAGTCTGGTAGGGGCCTCTAAATATTATTCAGTTTGGCTGAAATTTGTTGGTGAATGTTTGTCTTACCATATGTAACCATAATATGAGGCGGCCCATTGAAAAATCACCTCCTCTAAGGCCCACCCTCATGTCGGTGGCATTTTTCAGCCATACATATACTACGCGGTTTAGATCCATCCATTTTCTTCTGCTTTTCCGGGGTCGAGTTACGAGGCTAGGGACTCACAGACTTCCCTCACCCCGGACGCTTCCTTCGGCGGGAAGCGTTGCCAGGGAAGCCCGGAGCCACAGACCCAGCGAGGTGTCTGGGAGGCGTCCCAGACACCAGATGCCCTCCCCTCGGCTGCTCCTGCTCCGGCTGCTTTTGGGCATGACACCGGGGAGGAAAAGAAACTCTGGCACGAGGGCAGAAGAGAGAGAAAGAAAGGGAAAAAGAGAGAAAGAGAGATGTGAAAAAACTGAAAAGAGAAAGGGAAGAGAGAAAAATTCAGTGGAGATGGGCAATTCTAGAGCTGAAATGATCCAAATGATTCCAGTGAAGGTGTGTGGAGTTTAAAAACACAGCACCACATGACATCACAAGGTGGAACAGCGTGTCTTCTGTTTGAGGGAAGAACACACCGTAAATACGCAGGGTTTGAGAATGTCCAAACACATATGCGAATGAAACAAAGCACAACTCCAGGTCTGTTTGTGATGAGGAAACAAGATTATAACATATTCAATTCAAGACAACCGCACCAGTGTCTCCACATATTGGACTGATATCGTATTGCACTGGATCTCATATTCGTGAGGGACATTATTATTTCATTGTCTGATTTGTTCAGTCTGCAGATAAAACTGTCCATTAAAGTAAACATCTCCCTCGCACTCGTCCATCGTGGCCTCCTCAAAAGCACTGCAAAGCATCACTGTGGACCACCTGCAGTCTTCACAAACAGCTCTTTTGTCATGAATCCAGAGGCGGCCTGTGTACAACGGTGAACAACATGATTTAAACAGTAACAAGTTTACATCATTTCTACAAGAGCCAAACTTGCGCATAAGAGCACTCGCCTGAGAACAGAGCGTCCTACACTGTCCATACATATATACAGATATATATACAGAACAGTGCAGAAATTTTAGGCAAGTGCAGGGCTCTACAGTGCGCCCATTTCACTCGCATTTGCGAGTAAATATTTCGTCGTGCGAACGAGGAAAATAAAACAGTCGCACCTGTGCGAGCGCTTCTGCAGCACAATAAGGAGCTGCGCACAGACGTAACATGACGAGTTAAACGTTCTACATGTATCAAACATTAGGGGCGCACTCACACTAGGACTTCAGAATCGTGCCCAAGCCGGGATCGCCCCTAAAGCGCGACACGCCCAGCGTGAGTGCAACCGAACCGTGCCCGGGCACGACACCTCCGACCGCGCACGACCCCAGCATACGAGCTCCGGGTGTGCGGCGAGGCGATATCACTCATACGAACAAACTCCGCTTCAAAACACACCCACGCGCACCTTAACCGAGGAGCGGCACCGCAGCAGGACCTACACCTGTCCCACCGCTCAGTAGATTCCCCTGTGCCGCTGGACTTCTCTCTCTAAAGCGAGAGCTTTGTCTCGGTCTTGTCTCGTACTCGAGCGCATTTGGACTCGGTCACGTCACGGACTCGATGTCTGAATACTGAGTGCGGTCATATTTCATTACTGCCGCTGCTGTCGCCAATAAACTTATACCAGTGTGCGGGACCTGTGCGCTGGAGCCCGTGGACACTGCACCGCCAGCGCGCGGCTTGTCCACAGCTCCACCCTCAGCGTGCGTCACAGGGCAGGTTAAACATCTGCCCTGTGAAAAAACTAATTTTATGTCAGTGTCCGCACAGAGCAGAGCAGGCGATATGTGGGCTGAAGTTTGCCAAAGAAAATGCCAAATTAATCTGTTTGTCACAACTCCAGGAATTTGAAAATACAGGTTCTACCCACTTTATTCACATCAAAGCAGTTTTGTGTAAAGTGCAGTGGAAGTTCTCTTAAAGAAGAGGTTCTCAAACTGTGGGTAGTGTTTTAGTTTTTCCTCAAGTGATGCAGAAAAGAGGGAGCCACTGTCTGTGTGAATGTTCTTGTATGTTAGCTTAGGTCCAAAAAGGGGCGCAGAGTGTTTCAGTGCAGTACAGTCTGTTTGCCTTATTTTAAGTCTAAATGAATATTAATCAGATAAAATGGAGATAGACTGATTAAAACACAGTGATTGTGCAGGAAAAGTACAGTCATAATTCTTTTGTGTTTTTTGTATATAATAAAAAGTTGGTGTGTGCAAGTTCTGCACTGTAATAAACGTTCAAAACTAAAACCTATTTGTGCCCCCATTTGTTTTTCTGTGCTCCTAAAATTTTTGACTTAGGGGCACATGTGCTCCTGAAAAAAAAAGTTAGTGTAGAGCCCTGGGCAAGTGTGGAAAAAAAATGCCGTAAACAAAGAATGCTTTAAAAAATAGAAATAATGATGATGTTTTTTGTTTTTTTTCAATTCACAAAATGCAAAGTGAGGGAACAAAAGACAAAAGCCAAAGTCATTAAGAACTACGGTCGTCCCTCACTATATCGCGGTTCACCTTTCACGGCCTCGCTGTTTCACCCATTTTTTTTAGATTTATATTTTGCAATTTTTTTTTTTTTTTTTTTTTTTTTTACAGTGTATGAGTGCGCACTGTGTTCTGCATTCTGATTGGATAAGGGATAACCCGCACATTGTGTTCTGCATTCTGATTGGCTCATTGTGTTCTGCATTCTGATTGGATAAGGGAGAATCCACACATTGTGTTCTGCGTTATCAAAGGTGGCATAAGAATAAAAAACAGCACCAACAACTCCCCAACTCCCCATAACTATGTTTTTCACCCCCTTACTCGGTTTAGATTGAAGAGGGGTTTTACAGCCTTAAAAAATATATGTATAATAATTGTAAAAAAAAAAATAAAAAAAAAGTTGACTACTTTGCAGATATCGCCTATCGCAGGTGACTTTTAGAATGTAACTTTTAGAAACGAGGGACCACTGTATCTTCAGCGTAAAGAAGAGTCAGAAGTTGTGTTGGTGCTGGTCTGGCCCCACAGGCCCTGACCTCAACATCATGGAGTGTGTCTGGGATTCATGAAGAGACAGAAGGATGTGAGGAAGCTCCATCCACACAAGATCTGTGCTTAGTTCTTCAACATGTTTGGAACAGCGACCAGCCCAGTTCCTTCACAAACTGTCTGCAAGTAAAACCTAGAAGAACTGATGCTCTTTTATATTGATCTGATTTAGATTTCTCTTTTGTTCATTCACTGCATTTTGTTGATTGATAAAAAATAAACGATGAACCCTTCTATTTTTGAAGGTGTTCCCAGTTTACAGCCACACTTGCCTCAGAAAATAGCGTAATTTGGCCCTTTTAAGCCCCGTAGAAGTTAAATACCTCCTCTCTTGAAGCCACTGCGCTCGTTTTGTCACAGTTCTTAGATTCTGGTCACATTGAGCCATTGTTTCTCACCCGCCCCCCCGATCTGATTAAGACGTGGCGGGTTAAAAGAGCCGGAGAGTCCGAAGAGGAAAGCACACACCCTCACAGCGGGAGTCTACACGCTCACTTATCCCAACCATTCAGGCTAATATCTGTGAATGACAATGACAGAAGACCATCACGATCAAGCCCGACTTTGTTCAAAATTCAGCGAAGGAAGGTGCTGCATCAGATAAATAAAACAAAAGCGCACAGAGGACAAAAGTGTAATTCAAAATATTCACTTTAAACAAGGCTGGACAAGGGCGAAAAGCCTCATATGTTTAAAAGTTGTTGCGGCGCAGCTGTCCGGTCGTGTTTGGATCAGCTCCGCGCCGTCCTTTCACGGCACCATACAATGATAATGCACAAAACGTAACCCGATTTGCTGCAGCTTTGTGGAGAATAATAAAAAGCGCATTAAGAAAGAGGACGAATGCATCTGCGAGACCATTATGAGTTTTGTCGTACTAATGAGGGATGTGAAGATGCTGTTCATTTTCAATGCACTTTCTATAGATTCTACAGTTCATAATTTAATCCAGTGCGCTCCTCAGATAGAAATATTAAGATAAGATAAGATAAGATATCCTTTATTTGTCCCACAATGGGGAAATTTCAGTGTTGCAACGCACAGTAAAGAGAACAGCAAGAAACAGTAGCAGCAATAGAGTACAGTTAAGTTAAAAATAGACAAACACTATAGGGATCTAAAGACAATATATACACAATATATACAATAAATTGCAATCTAAAAACTATATATACAATAAATTACTATCTTACATTATTGCATAGGGTCCCAGTATTGCACAGGCAGCAGAGTTAGCAGTGTTCATTGTAAAGTCTGACAGCAGCAGGAAGGAAAGATCTGCGGAACCTCTCCTTCACACAGCGAGGGTGGATCAGTCTGTCACTGAAGCTGCTCTCCAGAGCAGACAGGGCCCTGAAGAGGGGGAGACTCCAGGTCCAACATAGAAGTGAATCTGGCCAGGACCCTTCTGTCCTCCACCTCCTGCACTGAGTCCAAGGCACAGCCCAGGACAGAGCTGGACTTCCTGATGACTTTGTCCAGTCTCCTCTTGTCCCTCTCTGTGATGCTGCTGCTCCAGCAGACCACACCATACAGGATGGCTGATATAGATTATATAGATTATATAGTTTATTTATATAAGCACACTGTGTAGCATTTTTGTTGTATGAAAAACGTTCTGTAAATAAAGTTTGATTGATTGATTCAGTGATTATCCAGCTGGAGATAAGAGAATATCCTTCATCATTATCGACTGTTTACCCAAATTGTACTGTTATCACTACGTGTTAGATGCACTCTGTATGTGAACGCAGATCAACAGCAGCCAAACTCGGTTTTCACGAGCCAGGAAACTGAGCGTCTTACTCCTTTAATACGGTCTTCAAGACAGCTTACAATTCTTTACAATTGTGGCGTGAAAAGCTCGAGTGAAACTGGAAAACAAACATAAATAAAATGTACATCAGCTTTACAATACAAAACAGAGTAGCTTCAGAAAATAACTAGCACCACAAACTGCTACTTTAACAAGTCTTTACATTTCTGCGATCTTTTCATATGCTAATTAGGTTGTTAATACACGTGGATAGAGGTATTACTATGCTAATACACAGTGCTACTGAGCTAGCAAGATCATGGGCTAGGTCTAATTCCTAGTAATAACATGTGCAACAACGATCTCTACAACAGAGCTTATAAAACTTCTTTAAATCACCAAACATATCTTGTACTCACAGCTTTTGCTTTCGTAGGTGTAGATAAGATTTTACACACAGGATGAACGATTTGGACATGAACAAGCAGGTTAACGCTAACGCATTTTTCCACTGGCTGAATACTGCTTCTGTTACCCATAATGCATTGTGACCACTTCCTGGGCCCTTCAAAATAAGATGAAAGTAAACCAAAACTAAGCACAATGACGTTTTTCTTTGCATGAAAAAATAACAGATGAATTATGACATGTTTATTACTAAATTATTATGAACCTTTACTGAAATATTATGAATCTTTATAACCTTTTACTGAAAACAACTTTTACTGTGGACAGAACACAAATGTATTGGGGCGACAGTGGCTCAGTTTAGACCTGTCACGATAATGACTATATCCACACATATTGAACGATAAGTTGATAAGAGCTCAACCGTGATGTTTTTTTCATGGCTGATGTCAGTGCTTTGAATCCAGAGCAACCAATAGCGAATAAGGGTATTTTCACATATAGTCCCCTTTAAGGGAACCAAACTCAGTCCTCTGTAAGTGCACCAAAAAGTGAACCAACAGAAAAAAACTCTGTTGGTTTTGTGTTGACGTTGTGAATTTATTCCAAAAGAGGACCGGGTTCTCTTTCTGGTCCACTTGAGCTCTGACGGGGCCCCAGACCCCTTTCTGTCCACATTTCAGAATCAGAATCAGAATCAGAAAACTTTATTGATCCCAGAGGGCAATTCGTTTGCAGCTTTCACAGGTATTGCAAAGTCTTAATAGTTATTTCACTACCAAGAACCACGCCAACAACACACGTGCAAAGAGAAGAGTTTATTATATGGAGATGAGGCAAGGTCAGCTGGGTTGAGACTTAGGGTGGGGGTTCAGTCTCAATCTTCACATGGCCCAGCAGGAACGGGACGTAGGAGTCTTATGTCTGGAAGTGAACAGATTGGGTCGGGACGGTGGGTCCGAGTTATTCGGTACGAACTGGGTTGCAGGGATGGGCCGCTACAAATAGGCTTCTGGGAAATTGAGGTGTGGCAGACGTGAGCTGTGATTCGGCGGAGAGGAGTCGAGGGCGGATGAGGCGTGGCCCTGCCGCTGAACCTAAGTGAATCATATTAACATTTTTTGTATTTGTATTTGCGTTGGGATCACCATGACAATGACCACGCCCAGTCATGTTTGCAGCCCAAAAAAAAAAAAAAAGCTGAGTGTTCCTGGTCACAGTCAGGTGATATATCTACGGCACGCAAAGAGGTCACAATCTACTGAAAAAGGTGAAGAGAACCCAGTGCACTTTGTGTTCCCAGCACTCAGATCAGGCTCACCGCACTGCTGACTTTTAAGTGAAGGTCTCAGTGTCCAAAGGTCTCAGTACAGTTGGTTTCAGAGGGTCTGGGTACGGCTGGAGCGTTCACATATGGACAAAATAATGCCGAGTCATCCGTCTGAGTTCGTTTAAATGCCTGAAAACACCCTAAGATTTGATTGTTTTCCTCAAAATCTGTCATTTAAATTCACTCCAAACTGCACCACAAACCATGAAGGGAGCAGGGTATTACATTTAGTACAGCCATTTCATCGTATTAAAACAAAACAAAAAAAGCTTTGTGTATTTTTTAAGCCCGCAGATCAATCAAAACAAAATATCCGCCTGTGCTGGAGATTTAATTCTGATAGCGGTTACAAAAAAAGCCCAAATATCCTCCCAAAACGTTGATATAATGGTCCGTCTCTAATGTTAATTGGAACAATCACTTTTATCGTTATACTACAATTGTATGTTTTTTTTTGTTTGACACGAAAACGAAAAAAATGAAATCACATCCCATTTTATCCCATTTGATTGTTTTTTTTTTGTTCTTAATTGAAATTCAAACATAGCACATGACATGATGCTGATGCGGACGCCATTTTGAGGACTTTTTCCCGATTTAAAAACTAAGCGATATGTCTGTGTTTACTCGTTCGTCCTGATTCTGCATCACCTGATTTAAAACTGTGAAACAAACGCAGCCGATCTCTGAATCAAAGCCGTTTATGTTTCTGATAAAGACTTTGCTGCTTTATTCTTTGTCCCAGAAAATTAGACTTGCCTCTTTTCTCACACTTTCTGCTCTCTCTCTTTGCCTCTCTCTGTTCTCTTTCTGTCTTCCTTTTCTTTTCTTTCTCTTCTGTCTCTCTCTCGAGTCATCTCTGTCAGTTTTCCTCTCCCTTCTCTCTATTCCTTCTGTCTCTCTCTGTTCTATTTATTTTCTCTCTCTCTCACTTGCCTTTTTCTCTCTCTTCTCTCTTTGTTCTCTTTATTCTCGCTCTCTCCTCTCTGTTCCCTCGATTCTCTTGCTCTTCTTTCTCTCTTCTCTCATGATGCTCTATCTATTCTCTTTCTCTGTGTTCTTTCATTCTCCTCCACTTTCTGTCTTCTCTCTGTTCTTTTCTCTTTCTCTCTTCTCTCTCTGTGTTCTCTTTATTCTCTCTCCTCTTTCTCTCTACTCTCTCTGTGTTCTCTCTATTCTCTCTCCTCTGTGTCCTCTCTTCTCTCTCTGTGTTCTCTTTATTCTCTCTCCTCTTTCTCTCTACTCTCTCTGTGTTCTCTCTGTTCTCTCTCCTCTGTGTCTTCTCTATTCTCTCTCTCTTCTCTCTGTGTGTTCTCTTCTCTCTCATTGTTCTCTCCATTCTATCTCTCCTCTTTCTCTCTTCTGTCTCTGTGCACTCTCTCGCCAGTCTCCTATTTTGCGTCTCTCTCTCTCTCCCTCTTTTTCTCTCATATCTTTTCTCTCTATTCCCTTTCTCTCTGTGTCCTCTATATTCTCTCTTCTCTTTCTTTCTCTTCTCTCTTTTCCCTGCCTTTCTTCAGTCTTTCGCAACGCTCTATTTCTCTCTCTCCTCTTTTTTCTCATATATTTTCTCTCTATTCCCTCTCTCTGTGTTAGAATCTTGTCTTTCCAAAGCAGTGATATAAAATGAGAAATTTCTACAGCCCTCCAGTACCCTCTTTCCGCAGTCTCCCTCCATTTTCTTTTGTTTTTCCCTCTCTTTTGTCTTCACCTTTCACGTCTCTTTCTCCCTCTCAGCCCTCTCCCTCCTCCCTCTTTCCCTCCTTCTTCGCTCTCTCTTTCTAATATTTATCTCTACTCCCTCTCTCTTCATTACAGTCTAGTCTTTCCGAAGTGTAACATGAGAACTCCCTACATTGTCTCTCTCTTTCTCTTTTCCCTCTTTCTCTCTCTCTTTTCCCCTCTCTTCCTCCCCTCCAGCAGACTCTAAACGTGCTCTATCTCTCCGTCTGTCTGTCGTTTTATAAATTGCTAATTCACTGTGAGAATAGAACTATAATAGACCAGTGACTTAGTGCAAAATATCTCTCCATCCATCTCCTCCGCTAAATCATGTCAACCTTCCCCCACTCCCACCATCCCCTCCCCCTCTCCATCTATTTTCTCCTTCTCTCCTGTCTCCTCTCTTTTCTCTCACCTTTTTCTCTCCTCTCTTTCTTTTTTTGCACATTTTGACAAGTCAGATATAATAATTTATTGTTAAAAGTCAAAGTCAGTCTCTCTTTTCTCACTTTCTGTCTCTTCCTGCTTCCTCGTCACTCTTTTCGTCTCTTTCGGTTCTCTCTCTTTTCTTCTCTCTGCATCTTTCTCCTTCTCTGTCCTCCCCCACCTCTCTCTCTCTCTTCTCGTTTTCTGTCTATTCCTGCTTCCTCGTCAGTCTTTTCTTCTCTTTCATGTCTCTCTCTTCCTTTTCTGCTCCTCCACCTCTCTCTCTCTTCTCTGTCTATTCCCTTTTCCGCCTCAGTCTTTCCTTATGTTCCTATCTTCCCTTCTGTCTGCATCTTTCTCCTCCTCTCTCCTCCTCCACTTCTCTCCTCTCTATTAATCTCCCTTACTTTTTCTTTCTATGTTTCTCTCTATTCCCTCTTTTGCATCTCCTCTCCCTCTTTCACTTTCTCCCTCTCTATGCATCTTTCTCCTCCTCGCTCCTCTCTCTTCTCTCTTCCTCATGTCTTTTCTTCTCCTCCGTGTTTCTCTCTTCCCTTCTCTTTGCATTTCCCCTCCTCTTTCTCTTTTCCTCATCAGTCTTCTGTTCTTCTTCTGTTTCATGTCTCTCTCTTACCTTCTCTCTGCATCTATCTCCTCCTCTCTCCTCCTCCACCTCGCTCTCTCTTCTCACTTTCTGTCTATTCCTTCTTTCTCATCAGTCTTTTCTTCTCTTTCGGTTCTCTCTCTGAACGTCTCTTTCTTCCGCCTCTCTCTTCTCACTTCCTGTCTATTCCCTCTTCCTCGTCAGTCTTTTCTTTTGTGTCTCTCTCTTCCCTTGTCTCTGCCTCTTTCTCCTCCTCCGCCTCTCTCTCTTCCTTGTCCGTCTTGTATTTTGTGTCTCTCTCTGCATCTCTCTCCCTGTTTCTCCTCCTCCATCTCTCTTCACCTATCTTTTTTTCTGTTTTTCTCTCTTTTCCCTCTCTTTCGCATCTCCTCTCCCTCTTTCTCGATTTTCTTTTCTATCTATTTCCTTTCTCTCTTCAGTCTTCTCTTTCTCTCCATCTCCTCTGCTCTTTCTCTGCCCCCCTCTCTCTTCCTCTCTCCATCCCTCTCTCTTTCTCTTCCCTAGTGCCAAAGTTTCATTTCCTCCCTGGTGGCATGCCCAAATTTGGCCTCATATATATATCCTAGTATATATGTGTGTGGGGTATAGTGGGAGGCTGTGTGCTCCTGTCATGTCAGCTGTCTCGGTGCAAAAGCCTGGAGCCCGGGGTCCTCTGGCCCCCTGATTGATTTCTCCCCCAGCTCGGTGGCCTGTGTGTGGGGACGAGATGTGCAGAGCCTGGGCGACGGGTGACACGGGGCTGGATGTCATTACACGTGATGACGGCGGATGATTGGCCACTTCGGAGATGGGCTACGATTGGAAAAAAGTCGAATAACACAGAAAGCCAAAGTTAAGAGAAATGTTAGATTAAATTAGGATGCAGTATTATAGTTGAAATGCTCTGTTCCGCCTTGTGACTTTTTATTTTTAGTTCACTAGAGACGGGCAATTTTAGGTCTGAAATCATCCAAAGGATTCTAGTGAACGTGTGTGGAGTGGAGCACTTCCTGTATTATGACATGACATCACAAGGTGGAACAAAGTGTTTTCTGAGTGTGATTATGAATGAAACAAAACACAACTCCAGGTCTGTTTGCGATGAGGAAACTACATTAGAACATAGGTCTGAAAATAGTGTCATATATGTCGGGTGAGGCTGTGGGCTCTGGCTCCAGGGGCCCCGCCTCACCGGTGTAACCCAGGCATAGCTCACCGTCCCTGGGTAGAGGGACCAGGAGAGGGACCCTGGGCCGTTCAAGGTGTATAAAGATGGAGATGTTATTATACTGCATTAGATTGATCTATCTCCATGGAGAGAAGCAGCTGATGCCACCAAGCAAGTTACAAGTCAGATCTGTTCAGATCTGTTGAGGCGAGTCCAGTCATAGTGAGGATGCATAGTTGTCAAGTAGTAATATTTAATCAAATCAAATGCAAGATAGATATGACCTGTATGTACATATATATTAGGGCCCGACACTTATATCGGTTATAGGCCTAAATCCGATAGTCCAGGTGGACATGTTTTACCTTGTGATAAAGCTCAGGCTCTCTATATTCCATCCATCCATCCATCTTCTTCCGCTTATCCGGGGCCGGGTCGCGGGGGCAGCAATCTAAGCAGGGGCTCCCAAGCTTCCTTCTCCCCAGCCACTTCCTCCAGCTCCTCCGGACGGACCCCGAGGCGTTCCCAGGCCAGCCGACAGACATAGTCCCTCCAGCGTGTCCTGGGTCTTCCCCGGGGCCTCCTACCGGTGGGACATGCCCGGAACACCTCCCGAGGGAGGCGTCCAGGAGGCATCCGGACCAGATGCCCGAACCACCTCAGCTGGCTCCTCTCGACGTGGAGGAGCAGCGACTCTACTCCGAGCTCCTCCCGTGTGACCGAGCTCCTCACCCAAACTATAAGGGAGCGCCCGGCCACTCTGCGGAGGAAACTCATTTCGGCCACTTGTATCCGCGATCTCGTTCTTTCGGTCATTACCCAGAGCTCATGACCATAGGTGAGGGGAGGAACGTAACTTGACCGGTAAATCGAGAGCTTCGCCTTTCGGCTCAGCTCCCTCTTCATCACAACGGTCCGATGCAGCGACCGCATCACTGCCGACGCTGCACCGATCCGCCTGTCAATCTCGCGCTCCATCCTCCCCTCACTCGTGAACAAGACCCCGAGATACTTGAACTCCTCCACTTGAGGCACTCTCTATATTATATCCATTTAATCCAATTTACAGACAGATAAATGTCCTAATATGTGGCTCCGCATCAGGATTTATCTCACACAAATGACTATTTGTCTGTGTGTGTCACGTCTCACTGCCCCTGAAAACACCCTCAGTCATGTCACTCACGTGCGTTTATTTACACCTGCAGCCACAGATCCATGCGCGTAACACTGAGATTATATTCTTTTTATGGACGATTGTTTTGAGTCTGGATTAAAAGGACAGTTCTTGGTGCTGACTTGTGATCTGAGAGGAGCCTGTGTGAGGCTGAGTGTTGGAAATGTGTCGATTTTGAAGCTGTGAGCTCCCACACATGAACAGCCTGTTTCCTCTTACATCGGCATACTGTAAACATGTTACTGGACACACATTGATATGTAAATGAGCTGTGAATAGAGGTGTGAATGATCAGCATTTAGCATACCGTATAATAATTGCACGCATTAGTCTAATAGTGGGAGTTTACTTTCTTACTTACTTTACTGACTAGAATGTCATGCAAAAGTTTAAAGACCGACTGTCTTTAAATATGACATAAAGACACATAATAACAATAAATGTCGCCTAAATAAACCCAATTTAAAATCCAGTAGAGCCAAACCTAAGTTTTATAAACAATTGAAGATTTATGGTGAATTTTTACATTGCTAAATATATCAGCAATTATATCGACAGGTCCAACTCCCATTTTATTGGTATCATATCGGTCACAAAAAAGTCATTATCGGTCGATTATATATATATGCCATGCCATTGGAACATTAAAGTCAAATTGTTTATCAAGGCATAAATATGTAATGATAAATATGTCATTATTGGGGTTGAGTGTCTTGCTCAAGGATGCAACAAAACAGCCTGAAATTCCAACCCCTGTTACGCGCTATTTACCTGAGGTTAGGCTGAGCGCTTAAGCACTTCCACCTCCGTATACACTCTTTATGTGCCTGCTTTCATGATGCTGACTGTAGACTTTCAAATGCATTTCATTATGACACTTTTCGCACAGAAATACCATTTTACGGCCGCTCTCGAATTTCTTCCCTTCGCTGCACTTAATGGAATACAGAGCTTCCCCAATCTGTCAACACAACATGTACTTATTTTCACCTTTTCATTATGTCAAAAACACCGTTCTTGTATATCTTTTCAGAGGTATGCTAGAAAGAATGTCATTTTCAATCACTTCTCAATCCTAAAATGAAAACTCCTTTAAAACGGTAACTGCTGTGTGAATCGGAAGGAACCAAATGTTCTTTCCCCAAATTATCCCCAGCAGGAATTCGTATCAGTGAATCAAGATGTACCTCCATTCCTCGACTATAGTAATGCATTTGTTTGCCCCTCAGATCACCGCCGATCCCCCACCCGCACACCCCATATATACTAGGCAATATAGACGAAATGTCTTGCCTAAGGACGCAACAACAGTGGCACCTGGTGTGTCCGGTGGTTTCCTATGCAAACACTAAACAGGCCCAGTCCTGCTCTGTTTCCCAGATCATGAGATTGAGTTTATTGGAAGAAGGAGCTGTATTCTCATATTTTAAAGTATAAAGTATAATGCGCAAAGTTCCTCAAAGGCTTTTTTACCCGATTCATTTTAAAACGTGTGCCGTGATTCAGAATTATTTGTCACTTACCTCACATTCAGTCCAAACATTCACACTGAAGAGTTTAGAATCTCCCTTTCACAGCTCTCGTGGAGTTTTGCATTGATAGTAAAGCCAAAAACAACTAGCATGCCACTGCACACTTCCAATAACTATCATGCTATTACAGACTAGACTGAAAGCTCAGCTCTTCTCCATCGCATTTGATACTAGTGAGTCAGATTATCTCGGTGATTTATTGTAGTTTTTATTGTGTTATCTGTACATACGCACAGTCCTGTGCAAAAGTTCTAGGCAGGTGTGGGAAAAATACTGTAAACTAGGAATGCTTCAAAAATGGAAGTGTTCATCATTTATTTTCATCCATCCACAAAATGCAGTGAATGAGCAAAAGAGAAATCTAAATCAGATCCATATTTGGTGTGAGCTTTGCCTTCAGAAGAGCATCAGTTCTTCTCGGTTTTACTTGCAGACAGTTTGTGAAGGAACTGGGCTGGTCGCTGTTCCAAACATGTTGAAGAACTAAGCACAGATCTTGTGTGGATGGAGCTTCCTCACATCCTTCTGTCTCTTCATGAATCCCAGACTCACTCCATGATGTTGAGGTCAGGGCTCTGTGGGGCCAGACCAGCACCAACACAACTTCTGACTCTTCTTTACGCTCAAGAGAGTTCTGAAGGACTTTGGCTTTTTCTTTTGTTCGCTCACTTTGCATTTTGTAAATTGATAAAAACAGTTATTTATAGTTTTGAAAGCATTCTTTGTTTGCAGCATTTTTCCACACCTGCATAAAACTTTTGCACAGGACTGTGGATGTATATGTATATCTGTTTCTTCTGTTTTCGTTAACTTTTAGGTGAAGCACTTTGTTCAGCTGAAGTTGTTTTAAATGTGCTATAGACATAAACTTGAACTGAACTGAATTCCTGATTATCAGACAATACATCAGACAATCGTTATATCGTTATAAAGCTTAACTATATCTGTATTGGGCAAGACACTTTTTTCTCAAATCCATGGCTACACAGCTTTTAATGTGCAATTTCTTTGGCATTTCTTGAATGGATAAACTATATTTGCTGTTGAACGTTTATCAACCAAACCTGCAACACGAATATGGAATACTGTATGGCAGAGGTGTCAAACTCATTTTGGTCCGGGGGCCGTATACAACCTACTTTGATCCCAAAGGGGCCGGATTGGAAAACTCCATTCTCTGTTCAAGTTATTGTATTTTTCGCCATGTTGTGTCTCATAGTGGCGTTTATATTCCTCCTTTATATTTATATTCCTTGAGCACCGCCACTTGTTGCAAACACACCAAGCGTACAGGTTTCCCATTCACCTCCGTGAAAAAGAAGAATTAGTAAATTTTTCTTGGAAAATCCTGCACTCAGCTCCACTTTTCTTATTTTTGACACTTTGCTGATGAGGGCGTCATGGTCACAGTCAAAACGATCGTCCTTTAAGAGCGTTTGGAAAGAGGCGAGTCTTCATTTGTGCTGCTCTGGTGGGAGGCGGCCACACACAGAAGCACTGGAGACGCTGCTATGCTAAGCGGCGTAGAAAATTACCAGAAAAATCTGAAAATTTTACATATTTTAAGAGAAAATCAGCCGAGGGCCAGATTAAAGGTCTTGGAGGGCCAGATCTGGCCCCCGGGCCGCATGTTTGACACCTGTGCTGTATGGCATCAGTTAAAGGTCACAATACATTCATCAAATTGACTCTCGTGAACTTTAAGCCATGTTAGAATGTTCTTATCTCCTCAAAAAACAGACCTGGAGTTGTGTTTTGTTTATTCCTGTTTGAGTAATCCTTTATTATAACTGTCCAAACCTCAAAATGCTCTGCTTTACCTTGTGATGTCATGAAGCTATAGTAACCCTAATATATTGTTTTCTCCAGTCTCTTAAGGCTGTGGGTTTGGCAGGTTAGAGTTAGATTTGATAGGAAGTATTTTTCTGCTGTCTTCCTCACTAAAATACACCAACACGACAGGACAGTGTGCGGCTCGTCTTTATTTGGCAACTTGTTCTTTCTCGTGCAGTTCGCTTTTTCTAAAACCCAGGTGCTGAAACAATAACAGGAACCAATATTATTAAAGAAAGTAAAGGTAATGTACCCAACATAATACAATAATTAGTAAAAAATGTAAATAAAAGAATAAGTGCAAAGTAATATGCAGGGTTTTTGTGTTAAACCTGTGTGAACGAAACAAAATGTAACTCCGGGTACGTTTGCGATGAGGAAAAATCCACACGGTCTCTAGACGGCTGTATCAAGGCTGATGTCATGACAGTAATTCAATACACTTTTCCAGTCGTCCAACATGGTGAGTTGATTGATGTGTTTTAAAAGGATTCCTATGTTTTTATAGATAGCGAGCACATGTCCAGCAGATGTGTAACACTGAAGCTATAGGGGTCCGGCTCTTGTAAATGGGCTCCACTCCACTCGACGTGGTTTTTCTCTCCCGTTCCCCAGACTCTATTTCCACAAAGTCTATCACTCTGCTTCAAAGCCTGTAGATTCAGCACCAAAACCACACTGTTAGAGTAAAATATGTGTAATTTAATACTGTGTTCATATTTGATCATATTGTGAGCTGGAGTGTCGTTCCAAATATGTTTTCTTGGTGTGTATTGATGGAGAAATTGCACTGCTGAACCACTAGCACCTTGCTGATGCCTTTGTCTGAGGGTATAATACTCCCTACCACGGATGCGTTAGGTTAGAGAATTTGCCTGAATTTGGCTATGATTTGTTTCAGGGAGGCGTGACCCGACTTTGTGTCTTCGTGTGGGATTTTGAAGCCGCTGCTCCTCGTGTGTGTGTGTGTGTGTGTGTGTGTGTGTGTGTGTGTGTGTGACGGCCGCAGAGATGCAAGATGCAAACTCAGTCAACAGCGGAAATAATTATTCCTCGCCTCTCGTAAAGTTGTAAATGTAAACTGCAGCGTCTCATCCACATTATCCATGCAAATTATCCTCAGCGATGACATCCAGTTCACAAAAACCACGCTGTGAATCATATAATAATAACACAGTTTTGACTTGTGTCTAAAGAGCTGTGATCTTTGAACACTTCAGAGTCTCAGAGCGAGTGGTTTTACTGTAGACAGGAAACAGCTGAGGCCATCGCGCTCACAGCTTTAGATCCTGTGCTCCACACACAGATCCCGCTGCAGTGTTTGAGATCTGAGATTTTAAGTCACATAAGATTCTTCTCATGTCTGTGATGTGTTTTTTGTCGTATGTTTAAAAATACCTAAGTTGTACCCGTAGTTAAATTTGCTTTGCAGTTTGACAGGCTGGTCCCACTTTTCACATTTCATTCACTATACACTGTGTGAATAATTATTTGGCAGCCGGGTATTTTGACCATATCATGATTTTGATGCATATTCTCCAACTCCAAGCTGTATAAACTTGAATTCTTACTGGATTTAAGCAGATCCAGTGTGTCTTTGTCTAACAAAGGAGGGTGTGGCCTTGTGAGACTCAAACCCTATAGCAAGGTCCGTCCGGCTGGGTCACGGGGGCAGCAGTTTGCCACCCAGTCCTCTGTGCACCTGACCCTTATGAATCCCTCTGCCGGTGGTGAACCCACAGGAGGGTGAACCTACACTGTCCTTTCAGACTGAGCCCAGTCAGGTACCGGGTGATATCATGGTCCATGATGTCAGTTCATAGGGGTCTTAGCGTGTTTGGAGTTGATGGGGGAAACTGGAGTGCCCCGAGGAAACCCATCCAGAGACGGAGAGAATATGCAAACTCCACAGAGAAAGGCCTGGGAGACCCGGGGATCGAACCTGGAACCTTCTTGCCATGAGGCCTTAGTGCTGCGTATTATCGAGGTGTACAGAATTATTCTTCTGCCTGTAGAGGGTTGAATAAGTCACTTTTATCAACTATTATCAGTTCATTCTGCTATTTGACTGCAGTTAATGTCTTTTAATGATACTGTAGACTTAAAAACTTGCTTCATTGTTATTGTAACAGGTGTAGATGGAACAAATTACATATGAAATGTGAGTGAAGAGTATGGAGAGACATTCGTAATCAGAAATTGATCCTCTGGCGCTGAAGCTTTCACAGAAAACTGCAGCACTACAGCCAGTTTTGTACTGTGACTGGAAATGAAAGTACTATGGAATAATGTATGCCACAAAGGTCTTGTGTAACTTACCCATCCCTTGTGTAGTTTTTGGGTTTCCATGACAACGCCCTTTTCCACAATCCTCAAGAACAAGAAAAACAGCATCTTTTCTATAAATGAAATTTGCATGACTTTAAGATTTCCGCGTTGGATTTTCTGACGCTCCGGGTTAGCTTCAGTCATTTCCTGCATCAGTGCTCCATACACACTGTACATCACATCAAGCACACACACGTCTCCAGACTCTCTCTCCTCCTTTCCTCTCCTTTGCCCTTTAACTTCTGCTCCTCAAAGGCTGAATCAAAGCCGAACTTCCAGCTCCTACTCCACAGGTGCAATGTCTCACCGTTTCCTACACGTTTCTTGTACTTATATATTTCCGACATATTTCTGTTTTGATCTGCCAACAACACACATCCACGCACACATATACACAAACATACACACACATACACATATACACACATATACACACACATACACACACGTATACACAGGGTGAATGCATAAGATGTCTTTTATATTCTGAGCGTGGCGTGGGCCTGTTTGATCTCCTCACGTCACTTAGTTGTGTGTTCCTTTGCATACTGGAGAAGTGTGTGCCACCCGCTGGGAGGGTATTAAAGCTGCCATGTTGAACACCAAACAGTGAGGAGGGCGCCTGGAGCAATGCATGCTGGGAAAGACTGACACAGTGACACACTGGTGTCATGTGTGATAGACAAAAGAGATGCTTCCATGCTCATCTCCATGGAAATGCTTTTGCTCTGCTTAGAACGTTCCACAGGACGGCATTAAGCTTTAATCTCTTCTTCAATCAATCAATCAGACTTTATTTATAGAGCGCTTTTCATTCAAACAATGCTTGTTTGTTTATTTACATATTGATGTAAATACGCCGGATTTAGCACAGGTGCTAATTTCCATCCGTAGTCCCATATATAAAATATATAAAATACACATAAAATAGACATTTGACAGACTCGACAAATATAACTAACAATATGCATAATACACAGTATAGTACAGTACAATAAACACAGCTATCATGACCTAAAGTGCTGTTAAAGGTGCTTTTTTTAGAGTGCATTATAAGGTGCCTACAGTATTTACAGTACTATTTCTAAAGTGCTCGTGTGTGTGTGTGTATGTGTGTGTGTGTGTGTGTGTGTGTATGTGTGTGTGTGTGTGTGTGTGTGTGTGTAGTGGTGTCTAAAGATGGTTACAATTTTGACTGCTTTTCAACCATCTCTTAAGGTGCGTTTTAAACGATGCAAAGGTCGGGCTGGTTCTGACTGAGACGGGTGCTGGTTCTGACTGAGACAGGTGAGGTGTTCCAGCTGCTGCAGCCTGTGATCGAGAGAACATTTTGAGCGAAGGTGGTTTTTCGAAATTGTATCTCACAATCCGCTCTAGAGGCTGATCTGGTGCTGGACACACTTTTCCTTTTTATGTATTTTTTCAAGGGTGGTGGGGCCAGTTCGTGCAGGGACCTAAAAATGATACAGCAGTTTTTAAATATTTTTAAATGATCAAAACTTAAAAGGTTATACTGTCCTAGGATTGCACAGTGGTGAAATGATTGTGGCTTCTTATCAAATGCTTTTATGGCTTTTTTATAGAGCTGTTCAATTGGTTTTAGTGTAGTGGTGCTGGCAAACGACCATGTTGTGAAGCAGAATTCTATATGGGACAGTATCGTGCAGTGGAGGTAAGATTTGGCCGCCTCTGTTGTGATGAAAGGGCGGATTTGTTTGAAGTTTTGTAAGTTGAATTTGACTATATTGGATACCTTTTTTATTTGCAACACAAAGCGCTTTACAGTGATTAAAAACAATTTCCTTCCACCCACACACAAAGCTAAGCTAAACAGGTGAGATTACTACCAGTGACATAACTATCTTTTTTACTAATAACTATCTGGAATCGGGGACACTAACTATCTGAACCAGCTCACTGGGGTAGTTCTTGTGTTTACTGGATTACAGGCATTTTCATTGCTCAAAGATTCATTTAATAATGCTCATATTGTAAAAGGGGTAGCCAGTGCACAGATCTGACCTGTAATTTGACCTCATGGCCTCACCTCCATGCTGATACTTTTTCATGCCATATTGTGGAATATCGCATAAGCGCAAAGACATGAGATGAAGAGGGCAATAGTGCTGTAGTCAAGACAACATTCATCAAGACCAGGACCAGTCCAAGGCCACAAGGTCCAGAGACCAGGACAAGACCAAGACCTCTGAGGGTTGAGACTGAGATAAGACCAAGAGTTTTAAAAGTTGAGACTGAGACAAGACCGAGACCACGGCCTATCGAGACCAAACCAAGACCGTTGTAGTCATTTCTTATATTTTGGCACATATGTTTTTATAAATCTATATCCGTTCTATATGATTAATGTTAATTTAAGCCAAGCAAAATGCACTGCACTGAAACACTCTGCACCCATTTTTTGGACCCTCACCCACAGTTTGAGATCCCTTCTTTATGCCCACTTCCACTGGCAAAAGTTCAGAACATTTACAGTTAAATGACTGGTTTTGCAGTGATATTTAGCAGCCTCTGCACATTTCTCTGCTGTAATGAAAGATGATCGCACTTGTTGTGTCAGTCCTCCAAGACACGACCGAGTCCAAGCACTTCAAGACCGACACAAGACCGAGTCCAAATGTGGTCGAGTATGAAACGAGACCAAGACCGTAAATTTTTATTCTTGTTGTTTATCTTGATTGCATCACACTTTTTTCCTTTTTTGCACTAAACTGTCCTGGAGCTACTGTGACTGTTGAATTTCTCCACTGTGAGATCAATAAAGTCCTGATTTATCTTATCTTATCTAAAAAAGGGGTCTCGAGGCCGGTCTTGAGACCAAGACCGGTCTTGAGTACTACAACACTAGATAGCAAATCCTCTACTAGAAAAGTCATAGTCTACCATTCACTTCAATAACAAAATATTCGGTTTTATTCTGGATGAAACTGCTAACCCTATAGTTCAGATCTGTACAAACATGTTCTGATGGAAGCCGAATCTCACTGTCAGAGCTCAGAGTCCAGAGGAGCACTGGTCGACTCTTTAATTCACTTCTGGACATATCTTCTGAACCCTTTTAAACTGTGAACTTTAAACAGAATCTTATTATTAAAACATACAGTACATCACAATCACAATGCTTCTCAGAAAAAACAGACTCTTGAGCTGTGATGGAAGGACGTTGTGTTCATGTGATGGTGAAACCAAAGACAAATCATTTCCAGTGTGGTGAACGAGAAGTTTAAGAGTTTAAGATGAGTTCAAAACACAATTTGGTCCGAGATATTTCCCCTAAATCCTGCCGCCGTGTTGTGCTTCCATTTGGAGCCTGTTTAAAGACTCTGATGACAAACTGGGACACATATTCACACAGAGACTAGAATATTAGCTTTATAGCCCACTGTATATATGAGAATTCATTAAAAAATTCATATGTATCTTCCACTCTTTATTATCACTAATGTATAGTCCATTCCTATGTCCAGAAGTGGCTCGATCGCTGCCGTCTCTTCTTATTGTCTTGAATCGGATTGGGCCGTGTGGTTAGTGAGCCGACTTCGCTTTAATATGTTTTTTATGAGATTTGGGTTAATCTGGTTTGTGTGGGGGGGATCGCTGCACACATGTCGTATCTAGTCTTTAGCTTCACTCGATCGTCTCGTGAGAAAAGACAGCTCCAGACTCCAAACTTTTCCTTCATCAACCGCTCTGAAGTTTTAATCACTTTAGAGGGAGATGGCTGGTGTGCGCTCCACCGCTGGCTCCTGCTGTGTGTTCTGATTGTGCAGTGTGTGGAACTAAATTGGATATTACCCGTCACTTTTTTGGCATAATATTGGAACTGGACTAGCCGTTTTCACTTGTATAACTCAGCTAAAGGAGCACTGTGTGACTTTTCCTGTGGAGGATCTGCCACGTGCTTGTTATAATAACCTATGGAGACAGATTAATGGTCAGATCTATGGAGAAGCAAGCCTCCACATGATACACAGCAAAAACTGGAGGGTTAAAATTTCAGGGAAAAATATTTAGTTGTTTTTAACTAAATATTTTAGTTTTTTAAAAGTGTTATTTTAACTATTTGAAAGTTAAATGAGGGTTTGAGTTGGGGTTATTTACCAGAGTTGATATGGTTGAAGTGAATTCAACTTTCCTTAGTGTTAATTCAACTTCCACTAGTGTTAATTTAACTTTCCGTAGTGTTAATTCAGCTTCCACTAGTGTTAATTCAACTTTCCGTAATGTGTTAATTCAGCTTCCTTTAGTGTTAATTCGACTTCCCCTAGTGTTAATTCAACTTCCACTAGTGTTAATTCAACTTCCCTTAGTGTTAATTCAACTTCTCCTATTGTTAATTCAACTTCCCCTAGTGTTAATTCAACTTCCCCTAGTGTTAATTCAACTTCCCCTGGTGTTAATTCACATCCCCTTAGTGTTAATTTAACTTCCCTTAGTGTTAATTCAACTGTCCCTAGTGTTAATTCAACTTCCCCTAGTGTTAATTCGACTTCCCCTAGTGTTAATTCAACTTCCCTTATTGTTAATTTAACTCCCCCTAGTGTTAATTCAACTTCCCTTATTGTTAATTTAACTCCCCTTAGTGTTAATTCAACTGTCCCTAGTGTTAATTCAACTTCCCCTAGTGTTAATTCAACTTCCCCTAGTGTTAATTCAACTTCCCCTAGTGTTAATTCACATCCCCTTAGTGTTAATTTAACTTCCCTTAGTGTTAATTCAACTTCCTCTAGCGTTCATTTGGCCCCTCCCACCCACCACTTCAAACTCCTGTGAGAGACCAGTTTGAACCAGTTTTGCACAGAATTTCATCTTAAATTAACTCAAATAAAGTGTAAAAATAAAACACCTCTGTGTGTTGTTCAGCTAAATCAGGATAACCCTACAAAGTGTTATCCATTTGCTCTCAAAGCATTAATATAACTCTTTATTTTGGGGTTAACCGGGAACTTTTGTCCTGTGTAACTTAATGAACATTTCCAAAAATGTTAAATTAACTTTAGAACTGAATGGACCTTGAAGAAAATGTTAAAATTGAGTCAATTTGAACACTCCACTTTGGTTTTTAATCTATTTTTGAGCTATTTTGAGACATTTTAAATCACAGTATTAATCTAAAACGATTTAATTGAAGCAACTCACTCACGCTCACTTCCACGTTCAAAAACTCCCATTGGGGCCCCTGATGTCGCCGTAAACGTCATCACCACAAAGAGACGGGAAGTTCTCTGCACCTCCTGTGGACGGCTGCACCGAGACGACTCCAAAACGCTGCTGAATCCTACACTTCCTGACGATTAACGAAATATAAGGTTCTTTTTTCAGACCGAGAGTTTGTTTTTCATACGTGACTGTTTTGAAGACCAACAGCGGAGTCCAAACTTTCAGGTACGAAAACAAACTCTCGAAAAAACAACTTACTAACCATAAGGAAGACCAAATAAACCTCACTGGACTAAGAAAATATAATTGGAGGACGAAGGAAGTGCAGTGAAATGGACGCATATCCGGGGTTGATCGGCAAAATTACGCCTTAAAGATTATTGCGCGAATCACTCTGAATACAACTTCGAGAGGGTAAATGAGAAGCAGACAACTGTACCGCTGCTAAAAGTTCCGAAAAGTGCATTTTGCAGAATAGGTTTGTTAGAGAAAGTGACCAAACGGAGGCTGTTATCTGCTGCAAACATTATTGTGCACTGCCTACAGAAACTCTATAGGAAAGGGAAATGTGAGTCTGTACTTTGTTTTCTGTTGTTTAACGCGGCTAAATTGGATATTGCAAGTCGAGGCGTAATAGAATACTTGAAAGTTGTTCCCGAGTTTTAAGTTTGTAGTTTTGTCACATATTTGGCTTTCTCTTTCTTTCTTTCTCTTTCTCTCGACTTGTTATTTCCAGCCTCTTTTCTGCTTCTTCACCCGTCGAGTTGGTTCTGTGCAGCTGATGCTCTTGTTTTGCTTGTGGAAAATCGATGGGTGTTACGAGAGAAAAGCAGAGGAGCTCTCTCTCTTTTCCCTTTTTCTGTCTCTCCGTCTTTCTTTCGATCGCATCGCCATTTCTCGTTCTCTACTTTCCTGCTCTCTGTCTCTCAACCAGCTCCCCTTCTCCTTCTTTCTCTCCTCTCTTCTTCTTTCTCCTCTCTTTTCTCTGTCTCTTCTCTCTCTGTTTTCTCTATTTATCTATATCACACTCATCTTTTTCTACTTGTCCTCCTCTTCTTTCCACTCTCTCTCTCGCCCTCTCTCCTTCCTTCTCTCTCCTCCTCCCCCCCTTCTTCTTCCCACTCCCTCCTCTTCTCTCCCGTTCTCTCGTCTTCCCACTCTCTCATCTCCCTTTCTCATTCTCTACTTTCCACTCTATGTCTCCTGACCAGCTCTCCTTTCTCTCCTCTCTTGTTCTTTCTCTCTCCCTCTCACCCTCCTTTTGTGCTCTCTCTTCTCTGTCTCTTCTCTGTCTGTCTCTCTCTCTTCTCTATCACGCACATCTTTTTCTACTTGCCCCTTTCTTTTTTCTTTCCTTTCTCTCTTTTCTCTTTGCCGTCCTCTCTTCTTCCATTTACTCCCTCTCAAGCTCACACTCTTTTCCTCTTTCTCCCTCTTACTCCACACCCTTCTCCTGTCATTCCCTCTCTATTACTCTCTCTATCCCTCTTCCCACTGTCTCTCCTCCTCTTGCCTCTCTTCTCTCTCCCATTCTCCCTTCTCTCTCTCTTCTAACTCCCTCCCTCCTTCTCTGTCTCTGTCAGTCTCTCGGAGTCCTGTCATCTCCTTTAATTGCTTTGCTAATGCGTCTCCTGTAGGCTCTGTGGATGTGGGTCAGCCGTCTCCTCACTCCCTCTGTTTTTATAAACAGCACAAGACTCAAGACAAATCACACACCAGAGGAATGTGAGGAAGAGTTAAAGCTGCACTGTGTAACTTTTCTGGTGGAGGGTCTGTCAAATGCTTGAGATATTATTGTTTTGTCTGGAATGTTTCACAGTTGCCACGTTTAGATGAGAGCTTTAATTCCAAATAAATTCTGAATAAAAAAGTGTTTTAAAAAGACCATGTAAACATTTTACTCCTAATGAAAATGATTATTCAGAACTTAAGTAAGTGTGTGGTTTATTCTGATTTTAAAGTCAAATGAATTTCTTCCTGGATCATATAAACGTTTCTTCTTAAAAATAATCCCAGTGGTTGGTGCTCGTTGGCTCGTCCTTCTGATCCGGCTCCTCCAGTCGTCTCTTGGGACTTTCCTCCACGTCTCTTTGGATTTGCGAGCGGGATGTGGGAGTGGGCTGAGGTGTGGCAGCCTCAGACTCAGTTTGTCTTCTTCCTCCTTCTCCCACACTCTTCCCTTCTCCTCCTCAGCTCACAGACGTAAAACGTGAGGACAGAATTCTCCAGCTGCTGCTTCATTATCTTTGGAACCACTGCGGAAAAAGTTTGGATCGTGTTTGTGTCGGCGGCGAAACGACAAACGGAGATGACAGAAAAGCCGGGAGCAGCTGAAGTGTGGGTTTTCTTCCCAAAGACGGAAATACGTTTGTGTCGCTGTCCAATCAGAACCCTCCCCACCGCCAGACGCTGAGAGGAATTAAATAAAGACGCTTTAACGTGTTTTCCATGGAAACCTCAAATCGGAATTATTATTTCTGTGTAAACTTGAAGGAGAATATTTGAATTCCAAACTATTTAATCCAAAACATCATGTAAAACGTGGCCAGTACGGCATTAAAACTTTCTATCTTCATGGAGACCAAACCAGACCCAAGTTACAGGTCAGATCTGTGGAGAGGCGACTCTGCTCAAAGTCAGAATGCCTGTTTTTTTGTGGTATTTTGAGCTATAAAACCACCTGTAATTGGATAAATGTAAAGTAGAGCTGTTTAATGTCACACTGTGGGACATTCCGGGCAGAGCAATGACATCTCCATTGCACCTGCACCTAAAAAGATTACACAGTGCACCTTTACATTTGGAAGCTGACTATTGAGTTTGAGTTTAATTTGCAGTGATAACCTGAGACATAAATAGCCAAAAACACTGTACTTTTATTTTAATAAATCTTGAGCACTTAAGAAAGTCAGGTACATTTTTAAGCTCTTGTTTTAAGTGGGTTGGGGTTAAGTGGGCGACACTAACAAAAAAGACTGTCTTTTTTTAAATTTATTTTAGCGTAACCCTTTAACAATATTCTGAAGATTTCCGCAGTTCGACGGAAATGTGCTTCAGTGGTTTGAGTTCAGGTTTCAGTATCAGATTCATGAAAGAGCTGCAACATTTCCAGCTAAAATCCTTCTTTGTGAGGTTACACGAGCTGTTTGTGTATTTATTTTTAATGAGCCACTTTCAGCATTTTGAGAATTCTTTTAAATATTATACACCCAATATTCACATTTCACAATCGCACTGTTTTGACTATAGCTGACCTTTATATCCTCCTGAGACCCGGCCCATTAATTTGTGTCCTTTATAGTGCACATTGAGTTAACCAGTCGATCTTTTAAGTGTTTTGACATAGACTCTTAATTTGGGGACTAGATTCCTCTACCTAAATAGAGCTGGGGGATTATAGGGTACGATCATGTCCAGGATTTAAAAAAAAAAAAAATCATTCAATAGAAGTTAGTTTGTGGCTGCACTATGATAAAAAAGAAGATATTAAAAGGGAGTCTAAAAACTTTTGGAGGCAACTGTAGAAGTAGAAGTTTGTCAGAGATGTTGGTCATCAAAAAGTTTTTGTTCGGTTGTTAACGTCACATGAATTTAACAGCAAAATGTCCCTGGCGTCCGTTACAGAGAACATGTTATAACATTAAAAATAAAACAAAACAAAATCTAAACATTAAGGTGTTCATTTACCTCCAAATAGATGGAAAATTACAAATATATATATATTGCAATACACTTTTTTTCTTCGGGTCCCAGGAGGATATTGTGACCATAGACTGTTTATATAAATGCCACGTCTCGAATAGGAAGTGAACATGGCGGCTCTTCTGGCTCCATTGACTCTCTGATTGACTTTACGTTGAAAAATCCTCACTCCTCTCTCTGTAACTGCTGCTGCTGTGAGCTTTGTCATTTTGGTCTTTAAATGTTCACATTGACCCGCTCCGCTGTACATGATCCTGGGCTGTGTTCGAATGTCCACACTATTTAGGGGTCACACCATTTTTAGGCATGTCCGAGTGCTCAGTCGGTGAAAAAGTAGTGCGTGCTCAGTGCTTACGGAAGTCGCCGAAACATGGACGCTACATTGAGCACCTGGAGCTTTTAGCGTTGCTGTTGTACATTTTATTTATTTTAAGGAGGAGATTTTGAAGGAGGATAAGGTTTTTGAGTTTTTAGTATTTTTGTGGGGCATCGGCAGCAACGTCCGTAGAAAGGAACTGTAGGTCGGATGAATGCGACCTGGCCGTTCAGACTGAAGTCGCATGGCAAAAGATTGGATATGTATCGGTATTAGGAGCACATATCCAAGTGGCCTGGATCACATTTGAAAAAAATCTGATCTGTGTCATTCAGGCGGTCATTAAAAGATCAGATACAGGTCACAGAGGGGCGAAAATATCAGATTTGGGTCACTTCAGGCTGCAGTCTGAACATAGCCTTGGATATGTGCTCCTAAAACCGATACATATCCCACGTCCAGGTCGCGTTCATCCGACCCAACCTACATCCGACCTACCGCTCCTTTCACAAAACTCCAGAAACCTCATCCTTCTCTTTCTCAATCTCCTCCTTAAAACAAATAAGCTGTACATGTTGTGACTCCGTTGCGACAGAAACTTTAAAACCGCCAGATGCTCACTGTTCTTTAGGCTTCTTCCGTAAAATGTGATGTTATGATGTCCTTCAGTGCACATGCGGGACACACTGGAGATCACAGACAAGTCGCATTTAATCGGAAATGTGAACAACCTCCCGGAAAAAAAAACAGATTTCACCAAAAAGTCCAAATTGGACGTTAAGCCCTGCAGTCTGAACCTAGCCTAAGTTATGACCTGAACAGTCGGGGTCGCTTCAGTGTCTGTCAAAAGCTCTGAGTTTCCTTTCCTGCTTCGTGCTGTCTGGAGAAGGAGGGGGCAGAGAGTGCAGTCGCAGCACACCCTCGGCTCTCCTCTCCTGGCCTCGAGTCCCTCCGCTGTGCCCTGGTGGAGCGTGGGTCTCCTCGGGTAACACAGCTGCTGCAGACATTACCGTGTGATCTAAATGACTTACCTGACCTGAACTGTCCGTCAGTATCGCTCTCGAGTGCACCACGGACGACTATATTACGCAAAATTGACTTTTGTGAGCCTGGAGTCATGTTCTGATGTTGTTTCCTCATTACAAACAGACCTGGAGTTGTGTTTTAACCCAAAAAACCTTGCAGATTTAGGCTGTTCTTCTCTCAAATAACACTCATTTCCAGGTTGTGATGTCATCTCGTAACGGAGAAAGTGCTCCACTGTGTTTTTAAACTCCATACACCTTCACTAGAATCATTCAGATGGAATTTCAGCCCTAGAATTAGACATCTTTATCAAACAAAAAGTGACCATTAACTTCAAAACTACCACTTCATGACATCACAAGGTGGACCAGAGCATTTTGAGCTTTGGAAATGTAGACATATTAATAATAAAGGATTACTCCAACATGTGTGAATGAAACAAAACCACATTTCTCAGTGTACGCCACCAGCTTCTTTCTATAGATACATTACTGATGTGCCTAGAATGTTCCACAATATCACATTAAACTAGTATATCTCCATGGCAACAGGTCAGCTCTCTATAGAGAAGATTCTGCTCACTGAGATTCTTTAAAGTGTTTAAATAACCTAAAACAGCATTTACTGGATACGATACGACAATATGATAGTCACCGTATGAACCTCATATTTATGATATCATGGGAAATCATGATGATATCGCGATATCGTGGGAAAACTCACGATATAACGATATTCTACATAATAACAAGACTGACTCTAAAATGCTTTGACCAGTCATTTGGTGCAACATTTATTGTCATTAGGGATGGAACGATATCCAAATCTCTGGACCAGATTTTCAACATGTACAGTGGAGAAAAAAAACAATATCTAGTTAAAATGACTTAAATTAAGAAAATTCTTTATTTGAGTAGATTCAACTTAAGTAAAATGTATTAAATCTGCCACTGAAATTAATTCATAAAAAAAAATATATATATATATATATATATTAGCAAGATTTTGTTTCTTATTTTATGTGCAAAAATGTCTTGTTTTCCTTATTTTAAATGTAGATGTATTTTCTTATTTTATGTGCAAAAAGTCTCGTTCCACTGGCAGATCATTTTACTTGTCAAGTGAAATTTACTGAAATCATCGTAAAACTTTCTTAATTCTTGACTAGATTTAGTTTTTTATGGTGCATCTCACAGTAAAAAATATTTATTGCAATATTTGTGGAGGCACAAAACTGTGAATCTGCTCCTTTTTCCTCTAAAAATACCTTCACAAGACTTAATCCGAAGAATGAAGATTTCAAAGTGCTTAGAAGAGTTATTTCTTCATGTCGTCTGCACTGAAATGTAGCAAAGGATCATGGTCTATGTAGTTCCCTCACTTTTTTAGCATTTAAGCAAAGAGACTTGGGATTCGATATATTGTGATGGTCACGATATTATTGTGAGACCTTTGACGATACGATATCACCAGATTTCGGGTATTGCCGCACCCCGTAGCATTCGCAGTATGAAAGGCATGCAGAGAATTCTCCGTACAGTATTCCCATCTGCTCTCCTGCTCCACAGATACTTTATGGAGCATCTCAAACTCATGGCCTATTTTTTTTTTTTTTTCTTTCACGGCGTCTCTCGTGCGCTGTAACCTTGTGTGTTTTTTGGCCTGTGTTTGGAGATTCCACTCCGAGTCCAACCAAAGCTTCTCCTCGTGGACCGGAGTAAAAATCCAGCTGTTCCCGCAACTACAGCAGGTGTGGACTGTTAGACCTGTCACGAGAATTACAATAGCAGCTTACTGTTCAGGATATAAGCTGGGACAGTATATTTTTCCATTCAGTATTTATCATGTCTGCTTTTTCTTTGTGCTACTTGGAAATGTTTCAGTTATTTTTGGGGCTATAATATAAGATTTAAAGGACTCATATTCCAAAATGTCTGTAGTTTCCTCCTCACAAACAGACCTGGAGTTGTGTTTTGTTTCATTCACAGATGTTTCACACACAAACTCTTCCTGCAACAACAAACTCGCGTGTGATTTCAGAGTGAGAGTCCAGTTTGGGGTCAGAACAGAAGGATCGACTGCAAAAGCGAGAAAGCGCTACCCACTGCCTGTCCATGCTCTGCAATACTGTGGTGATGGTTTAAATACTTAACCACAGCGTTTTTCCAAAAATATAATTCATTTGTAAATAAATGGAATTAGAAACGACATCGGTGATGGAGTCTTCTGGGCTTTGGCCTGGGCAGTGGGAAATCAACAGAGGGAAGAGTAAGGCTGTTATAAAGTTGTTTTCTAACGTTTCCAGACACTAATGAGTGAACCAGGCAGAGCGTTTTGTATGTTAGACTCGTGGCTGGTGTAAGATGGGTTAAAGTGGTGTTAAGCTTCTTCAGTGTGAAGCAAATTGGTGTTTTACGTGGAAATTAAGAACTTGCCCCCATCACTACACTAGTTTGTTGCCTTGACAGACTCACTGCCACAGTGAGATCTCCACTGAGGAAACACTGATCTGTGCCGTTTTTTGGCTTCTGACAGAATTCCACCTCCTTTAGCAACGGTGGTGGAACGTGCTGCAGTTCCTCTTTAACTTGAAAACCACCGCTTCATGACATCACAAGGTGGAACAGAACATGTGGAGATTTGGAGATGTAAACAGACTAATAATAAAGAGTTACTAAAACAATTTATTCTTGAGAAGCAACTGTGTCAGCATCAGTCCTGTTAAATCAGTAACTTTCTTATTCTGTGGTTTACAGTGTTACTGTTAGTGCATTTGTAAATATTTTAATGTTTTGTTTTTGTTTTCTTTTGTTTTTTTATAATATGTTTGTAGGATTTTAAATTGTTTTATAGAATGTTGTACTATTTGTAGCATGTTACTTTTAGTGCACCTGCCCAGGGACTGCGGATGGAAAAGAGCTTTTTTGCTAAATCTGGTGCAAAACATCTCCTCTTTTCTAAGATGAATGTGTTTGTACAGTGTTTGGTCCCTGACAAATAAATAATAAACTAAACTAAACATGTGAATGAAAAAGTGCACAGACTTTGATGAGGTCATGATATTATAGCAGGGCTAGAAGCTCAAATCGTCCATTTTGCTTCTATGACTCATTACGGAGCCAAACTCAGTACTGACGTTTTTCATTCTACTGCTTATTTATTGCAGCTCACGTGCTTTGATTAATATTGTCTGTTCAGAATACGTTTTGTGGTTTAAATCTGCTCTTGATTTTTAGTGCCGGTGTCTATATTTGCTTTAGCAATAGAGCACACTTCAGAATGTGTTATAGTGACAGGTCCATAATGCCACATACCAAATATAGTTTCTACGCGCTAACAAGTCAAAAAGTGTGAATTATGGAGGAGATGGGGAGAGAACCAAATATTCCATCTCTACTGGGGCTTGTAAAAAACTGCTGGCTCTGACGGTTCGATCTCAGACGTCTTTAAATGTAATCGGTGTCGTGTTCGTTTAGCAAATCAAAGCGCTGCATTTGAGAGACTAAAAGTGGAAGAAAACGGATGGAAAAAGAAACTCCACAATTCCACAGCCGTTAGGTAATGTGTATGTAATGTGATGAAAAAAAACTGTCCGTTTAATAGATTACGATGCCTACTTGACCATTTTTAAAGATGCATTGCGTAACTTTTATAGCAGAAAGTCCATCAAATGCCAGACCAGCTTATGTTAAACAAATATATATATTGGATTTATTCAGTCACAGGTGTTTTTATTTCTCAAAAACGCCACAGAAACACAGGTTATTTCTGTGAGCAGGTTCACTACTTCGCAGATCTGACCTGTAAATCAGCCTGGTGACGTGGCCTGCTTGTCTCCATGGAGATACTTAAATGAAATACTGCACTGTGGAGCATTTCAGAACAAAATCATGGAGTCAAAGTGGTGGACCCGCTACCAGAAAAGGGCACAGAGCACTTTTTAAATGAAATTCACAACTATTTCTTACAATAACTTATACCAAAATGTCCTCTTTAACTTTATCCCCGTCGATTTTTTTAAAAACTTTTTTTTCTATTGATGAGAACTCCACTGCAAAAAAAGTAAAAGAAAAAAAAGACAAATTTAATTTCATGAAAAAGTTTTGACATTTTTCACAATATTTTAATGTTTTGAGATAGATTTTTTCTTTTCTTTATCTGTAATAATATAACTTGAGCTTGGACTAAACCTGGGACTAAACCAGGACTAAACCAGGACTAAATCAGGATTAAAACACAATAGAACCAAATCCACTCAAGGCATAAACTGGACTCAAACCAGGACAAATCAGGACTAAACCAGGACTAAAATAGGACTAAACCAGGACTAAATCAGGACTTAACCAGGACTATATCAGGACTAAACCAGGACTATATCAGGGCTAAACCAGGACTAAATCAGGACTAAACCAGGACTATATCAGGACTATATCAGGACTAAACCCGGACTAAAATAGGACTAAACCAGGACTAAATCAGGACTAAACCAGGACTATATCAGGACTAAACCTGGACTAAATCAGGACTAAACCAGGACTAAATCAGGACTAAACCAGGACTATATCAGGACTAAACCAGGACTATATCAGGACTAAACCAGGACTAAAATAGGACTAAACCAGGACTATATCAGGACTAAACCAGGACTATATCAGGACTAAACCAGGACTAAATCAGGGCTAAACCAGGACTAAATCAGGACTAAACCAGGACTATATCAGGGCTAAACCAGGACTATATCAGGGCTAAACCAGGACTATATCAGGACTAAACCCGGACTAAACCCGGACTAAACCAGGACTAAATCAGGACTAAACCAGGACTATATCAGGGCTAAACCAGGACTATATCAGGACTAAACCAGGATTATATCAGGACTAAACCAGGATTATATCAGGACTAAACCCGGACTAAAATAGGACTAAACCAGGACTAAATCAGAGACTAAGTCAGGACTAAAACAGAGACCAAAATAGGACTAAACCAGGACTATATCAGGACTAAACCCGGACTAAAATAGGACTAAACCAGGACTAAAACACAAGTTACAATACAATAAAAAAAATCAAGAAGTAAATAGTTGAAATATTTCTTTCTATGTGTCACAAGTCTTTATAACATCTGGGTTTGACTTTGTGAAATGACAAAAAATGTGGACCTTTTTCATGCTTTTGTAATATTTCGCAGTAGAGTCGTGTGGACTTTGCTTCTCCTCCTCTAATGAGCTGTGGTGGACGTCCTTCTCTCTCAGATCCTATTGTGCACGCCACGCTCCACCGTCTGCCCCTTTATTTTCTGCCTCCATCACCGACTTTATTATCGACTGCTCTCTCACCATAACACGCCGAGTAAGAAGCTCCGGTCTCATTACACGCTGCGGTGATTTTGCCTATTGTTAGCCAAACCCGGTAATTTTATTCATTTAGTTTCCACAAAAAAATACAAGTCTGAAACCCCTCCCACTGTCGAGTATTGATCCAACACACCAATAATGATAATAACGCGTTTTAATTCATTTAACGTGTCACAATGCATCGTTTCAGGGGTTTGATTGTGCAATAGGGTCGACCAATGCCTGTTACTTAAAAGTGCATGACGTAACATTTCGGTTTCTATGGAAATGTCAAATGTTCCACAGTGTGACATTAAACATGTCTACTGTACCTCATATTTATTCAATTACAGGTGGTTTTATAGCTCAAAAATACCTTGAAAAACATGACATTCTGACTGAGTGGGGTCGCCTCTCCACAGATTTGACCTTTAACTTGGTCTGGTTTGGTCTTCATGAAGATAGAACGTTTTAAAGCCACACTGTGAAACATTTTGATAACATCTCCATGGAGAAAAGCAGGTAGTGGACCCTGTACCAAACATTCCTGGAGTTTTTTTGTTTTGTTTAATTCACACATATTTAACACACAATCCCTGCATTTTTAGAGATTTCTCTCAAACAGAAAACACTCAGTTCCACCTTGTGATGTCATGAGGTAATACAAGAAGTGTTCCACTGTGTTTTTTAACTCCAAAGACCTTCACAAGAATCATGTGGATAACGTCAAACCTCCAATTGCCGATCTCTCCTGAACAGAATGTCGGGCGTACGCTGTGCAATATTTTAAATCATGTTTTTATTGTGTTGTTTCAGTTTGAATGGCTTTAAAATGCTACAAAAAATACCGTCTTAAATACATTTAATCAAGTGACAGGTCAGATCTGTGGAGAGGTGACCCCGCTCACAGACAGAATGTGGTTTTTCAAGGTATTTTTGAGCTATAAAACCACCTGTAACTGAATAAATGTAAAGTAGAGCTGTGGAACATTCCAGGCGTATCCATAGAAACATGAAGGTGATGGACCCCCCACCAGAAAGGTCACATACTGCATGTTTGTATTGGATTATTTTGCTCCAAAAGCCTCAAATCAGACTTTAAAGCATCACAAAAATACATATTTATATACATTTAAAATTAAGACAATTCACGCAGACAACACTGACAGACAACACGTAAAAATGGTTCATGTTAAAAGAAAGAAAACTCAAGACAAGAGATACTTTTGTACTTTTTGTTTTCCTGGATTTCAGATGACCTCAAAACATTCTATCCACAAATGTTATTTAAAGTTGAACTCGGGCACGTTTGAAGCTAAAGTCTGTTGCTAGAGGTGGTGGAATTCTGTCAGAAGCCAAAAAACAGCACAGATCAGTGTTTCCTCGGTGGAGATCTCACTGTGGCAGTGAGTCTGTCAAGACAACAAACTAGTGCAGTGATGGGGGCAAGTTCTGAACATCCAGTTTTTTGGGCTTTCTCTTGTGCAGTGGGAAATCAACAGAGGGAAGTGTGAGGTGCTTATAAAGTTGTTTTCTAATGTTTCCGGACACTAATGAGTGAACCAGGCAGAGCGTTTTGTTTGTTAGACTCGTGGCTGTTGTAAGATGGGTTAAAGTGGTGTTAAGATTCTTCAGTGTGAAGCAAATTGGCGTTTTACATTGAAGTTAAGAACTTGCCCCCATCACAGTGAGATCTCCGCCGTGGCAACACTGATCTGTGCCATATTTTGGCTTCTGACAGAATTCCACCACCTCTAGCAACGGACTTTAGCTTCAAACGTGCCGGAGTTCCCCTTTAATGCCGGTCGTACACTGTGGGTTATTTTCCATCGTTTCGCTCTGCTCCAGCTCAAACTGTACGAGCAAATCACGTGGTTTAAAAGTTCACAGCTCACGATTCACATTTCAAACAAGCTTGATGTTCTCGTGACCTATGATTGCCGATCGGGAGTTGGACGTGAGGTATTCATTGGTTCTTGTTATTCCACGTATGCGATATGAAGCACGACACACGACGAAGCCAAATCTCAATCCCCAAAAACAGTCGCAAAAGTGAAAAATCGGCTCAAAAAGGTCCAAAATCACAGTGTACGCCCGTGTGAGTGAAAAAACACAACTCCAGAGAGGTAACAGGATTCTAACAGGACCTAAAGCTCACAAGAGTCACATTTGCATCATATAAAACCATTAAACCTAAAGCATGTTTTCCAAGTCTTCCACTGTTGTATCTCCTGCACCCATCACCTCGGCTCTGGGGTTGGCCTAGTTTCCTCCTGGCTCAGCCTCAGAGACGGGTCCCTGGAGCTCTGGTCTCAGTGCGAAAATGTCACCGACTGTTTTCACAATCGTTTCGGGGCCAGTGGTGGGTTTTCGCTCGGTTTTCGCTTAAGGTCCTTCTGTTTTTAGGACGGGTCAAGAGCAAGTCAAGTGACGATGCCCGATTATGTTTCGCGTCGCGTTTCGGAGATTTACGAGTTTGGCGGAGGGCTGTTCAAAATGGAAAAATGCAAAACCCAAAATAACAGGCTATACATTTTGTTATCCAGGAGAGGAGAGACATTAAAAGTCCATTAACCCAGATACACCCCTCACATTGTCTTTGCCTGTTCGCCCAAAATTAACTGCGTTTGACAGCGATAAGTCACTCCAGCGTTTAAGGCTGTAATCTGTGTCATTATTGTTTTCGCCTATACAGCATACAAAAATACAATGACAATTCTTTTAACTTTCTTTAATGGATAATCGAGAATAAAAAATGTCAATATTTCTCCTCACAGTAACTTCAGAATCTGATGTAGTGAAATTACTCGATTCCAACATTTCAAACTTGATTTTATACGTCCCATGTGACGCTATTTTTTGTTTCATTCACATATGTTTAACAGATAAATCCTGCAAATTCAGGCTGGGTTCCACCTTGTGATGTCATGTGGTCACGCAGGAAGTTCTCCACTGGGTTTTTAAACTCCACACACCATCATTGGAATCATTTGGATAAAGTAATTTAAAAGGAAGCGGTTAACTTGGAAACTACGTGGGACTAAACCCAGACTACACCGAGACTGAAACATGACTTGACCAGAACTAAACCTGAGACTAAACCAAGGACTGAACCTGGACTAAACCTTGACTAAACCAAGATTAAACCTGGGGCTAAACTTGTACTAAACCTGCACTAAAACTGAACTAAACTGGGACTAAATTGGGACTAAACCTGGGACTAAACCTGGGACTAAACCTGGGACTAAATCCGGAACTAAACCTGAACTAGACCAAAACTAAATCTGGGACTAAACGTCGACTGGGACTAAAACAGGACTAAAGACTAAACCTAGACTAAATCTGGGACTGATCTGGGACTAACCTGGGACTAAACCTGGGACTAAACATGGACTGGGACTAAACCAGGATTAAAAAAGAACTAAAATAGGACCAAAGACTAAACCTGGGACTAAATTTGGGACTGATCTGGGACTAACTTGTGGCTAGACCTGGGACTAAATGTGGGCTAGGCCTAAAACAGGACTAAAACAGGACGAAAGATTAAACCTAGACTAGACCTGGGACTAAACTTGGAATTGATCTGGGACTAAACCAGGACTAAACCTGGACCTGAATGAAATCCACTTGAAGACTAAACCCAGATTAAATGTGGGATTAATTTAGAACTGATCTGGGACCAACCTGGGACTAAACCTGGGACTAAACCTGGGACTAAACGTGGACTGTGACTAAAACAGGACTAAAGACTAAACCTGGGACTACATTTGGACTGATCTGGGACTAACCTGGGGCTCAACCTGGAACTAAACCTGGGACTAGATTTGAATGGCAGGATGAAGCAGAGCTGAAGTTGGTCTTCCTGGGACTTAACCAGGACTAAATCAGTACTAAACTAAGCCTAATCTGGACTAGAAACCAGGACCAGAACGGGACTAAAGTGAGACCTGAATGAAACCCACACGAAGCTGACATTTTCCAAACTTGTTCTGAGCGGCAGATGAAACCGAGCTGAAGTCTGTTTCCCTGGCGAACTCGAGCCGTGTTTTGTTGCGACTATAAAAGTTCGGCGGCTGTTTGAGCGGAAAACCCAAAGGTGCAAAGTTTTCCAAAGTCTGCACCAGAAGTGGGATGAAGCGGTGAGGAGGAGCGCTCGGATACATTCATGATTTATTCTCTGACCCGTTTACAGTCACAGTGTTCAGAGACAGCTGTGTGTCCCTGCTGAGACGCCGTAGAAACCAGCCTCTTATTTCGTAATCGACTTTTGGCTTTTCCCTTACGATATTGATGTGTGAAATGTTTACTTTTATGTGTCAGATGCGCTTCCGTTTTAAGCACTTTCGGCTGAATCTGGTTGACCATCGACACATGGAATTTATAGAAACGATGCCGGATGTTCTTCGCTCCACTGTGTTTTTAAACGACTGAAATTTATAAAGAAGATGCTTACGTAGACTTGAATGACACATTTTATAGCTTCTGCTCAGAGTTGTGTTTTGTTTCAGTCGCACATGTTTGAACAATCCTCTATTATGACTCTACCTCTCCAAAGCTCAAAAGTGTTCTCTTCCACCTTGTGATGTCATGTAGTGGTTTTCAAATTAACAGCTTCTTTGACCTTTAGCTCAAGATTCAAGATTGAAATGTTTAGGATGAGAAAAACCACTGGACTTGCAAAGATATTCAATATGCAATAAATAGTAAAGGTAAAAAAAAGTTGAATAAGTAAACAATATAGTAAAAATATAATGAAATATATTAAAATACAAACTATAGATAAAATAAAATACAAAATACAGATATAATAAAATATAGGACAGGTAGGTAGGATTAAATAAGGTGTAAGTAGAGTTCAGTAGAGATGGACAGTTCCAGGGCTGAATTCATTTAAACAATTCTAGTGAAGGTGTTTGGAGTTTAAAAACATAGTTGAGCACTTCCTTTCTTACCACATGACATCACAAGGTGGAACAGAGTGTTTTCTGTTTGAATAAATGTGCGGGGTTTGTGTGTTAAAACATGCGTGAAGGAAAGAAAAAAACACAAGTCCAGGTTTGTCTGCGGCAAGGAAACTACATTAAAACACAGATCAGAAAAAAATAGTGTAATGCAGTGCCTTTAAAGTACCTAAAATAATAAAAACTAAGGTATATTTCAATACATTCGAAAGTACATTGTCTCCAGTCTCATGTTGCTCACACTGATGTCACTCTTAAGGTCTGATTTTGACTGCAAATTGTGTCGCCATGGCGCCCCATATCAGTATGATTGAGAACTGATAGAAGCCATTTTCCCTTCCGCTCTCCGCGTCGTAGAATACATTACATCTGAGTGCGCCACGGTTCAGGGAACACGAGGTGACCTGAGAAAAAAGCACAAATCAACACCTTTTATTCTTATTTTTTACCATAAAACCTTTTTTTTCCTGGTTTCCTGCCATTTTTGCTGCTCGAGAGTGACTGATGCGACTCAATTTTCGGTGTCAAACCTGATAACTGCCACTTTTCCCGTGGAGTTCGGTCTAGCACGCACAAATGCGGCTTTAAAAATGAAGCTATTTACGACATGATAGAGCGATGATCCTAATATAGCCTCGGCATCGTCCTCGCGAAAAATGATCCCACTCCACAAAACCAAATCTTCAAAAATCTGTTTACGAAAACGGTAAAAATTTGACTCGCAAATTCGGTCTCTGGAGGCGCTGTGTCTTCGTCTTGCTGGCTGATAGTCTTGGCATGGACACGAGCGGGGACGGGGATGGGGACGGGGGCTGCAGATGGGGTTCTGGTGAAGAGGGGAAAACAGCTAATCAAAAAGGAGCAGAGGGGAGTGTGGGAGAGTGCAGGAGGCAGCCTGAAACAATGTGCTGGATGTGCCAGTGTCATTTCCTGAACTGGCCCAAGCAATGGTCCAGATTTTAGACCTGTTTTAGGCCAGGTTTATCTCTAGGTTTAGTCCTGGTTTAGTCCTGGGTTTAGACCTGGTTTAGACCTGGTTTAGTACTAGGTTTAGTCCTGGATTGAGCCCTGTTTACACCTTGTGTGAACTTTATTTTGTTGCATTTTTGTCTTGGTTTAGTCCTGGTTTGAGCCCAGTTTGCTCCTTGAGGACTGGTTCTGTTGTTCTGTTGTTTCAGGCCTGGTTTAGCTCTAGGTTTAGTCCAGGTTTAGTTCTGGTTTAGCCCTGATTTAGTCCTGGTTTAGTCCTGGTCTTGTCCATATTTTAGTCCTGGTTTTGTCCAAAAGGAGCAGAGTGGAGTATAGTAGAGTGGAGAAGACAGACTAAAACAATGTATTAGAAGTGCCAGTGTAGGTTTAGTCCTGGTTTAGGCCTGATTTAGTCCTGATTTAGTCTCAGCCCAGGTTAAGTTTTTGTCTAGTCCAGATTTTAGTCCTGGTTTAGTGCAAAAGGAGCAGAGCAGAGTGTGGGAGAGTGGAGGAGACAGACTCAATGTGTTGGAAGCTCCAGTGTAATTTCCTGAACTGGCCGAAGCAACGGTCCAGTCGTATCAAGCAGAGACTTTCTTTATTATGGTTTGTTTTCCCACTATAGACAATAGGAAATGGAACGGTGAAGTGGAACAATGAAGAGTTGGGTTGTGGACTCCACCTAAAGCCCCTAGCAGGTGGGATCCTCAGCCCTCAGCGTCCTCAGAGGACTGAGTGTGCACAGTCAATGACTGACACGCTCTTGAATTCCAGTTTATGCTCTCATACGGCTGCATAAATATTCAATCTGAAACATGTGACAGTGTGTTTGGGATAATGTATTCCTAAAACGTATCACTCTGGCATCAGACGCATGGGCACTGGTGAATATTAAAGTGCTTATTACCCAGCGTGCATGTCTGAACCTTTCCTGCATATTTAAAACCGAAACTCTTTTTATTCTTATTCTAGGCCTCAGTGTGCTTTGATTTCAGTCTATCTTTATGTTCAAAAGGATAGACTGTATAGAAATGGACAGAACTAACCCGCCGCATCCCAAATGGGAAGTGAACATGTGGGTGCTTCTGGTTCCATCGACTCCAATTGTCCAGTTGTCTTTACATTAAAAAATCATCACCTCTCTCTGTATGTGCTGCAGTGAGCCTCATCATTTTGGTCTTAAACTGTTTGTATTAACCTGCTCTACTTGATCCTGGTTATTTGCTATTTATTTATTAAATTTTTTTTATTAAACAAGGACAATGTACAGAAAACATTCATCTCTAGTGAGAAGAGATGCTCTGCACCAGATTTAGCTAATAGCTATTTTCCATCTGTGGTCCTTGGGCAGGTCACACAAACCAAACAGCATCAGCACATCAGATGTACAGTCACTCAGTCATTATTAAAATACTGCACTTATGCAATAAAACTATACTCTGGCCTTCAATACCATCACACCAAAAACATATCAATTCATCCAATATTATACACACCACACACTGAGCAGAATATAAACTGACCCCTGCACTCACACAAAACATTGAAAAGCTGTTTAATGTTGGCAGGATTGTTTGCTCAGAAGCCAATGTTTTAGCCCATGAGAGAAAGTGTCAGAGTTGGTACAGGTTTTAAGTTCAACTGGGAGTGTGTTCCAGTGTTTAGCTGCTGTAAAGGACAGAGCAGACTGTCCTATCACAGGGAGGGTCAAATCTGAATTTACAGCTGATCAAGATGTTCTCGTCACTTCTGATCGAAGCTGAAAGAATTCTTTTAAAGGAGGCGAGGCGGTGTTGTCAAGAATTCTAAAGAGCAATCGCTCTGGTGGTTTTATCTCGCTATTTTGTCTGTAAATAAATTCATATTCTTAATATGAAATTCTGGTCCAAATTAGCACCTATAACTGCTAGCCTCCTGATCTTCATTTGACTGAAGCCGGATGCTATAGGTGAGGTCGCACTCATTAGGGCGCTTTCACACCACTAGTTTGATTATTTGATCCACACAGGAAATAAAATTCTGTATTATAAAATAACATGTAGCATATAGACTCCTGTGAGGTCCACTTTCACACCTGTAAACCGTCCAGAACTGGTGCGACTGACGTAAATCCAAGGCTCCTGTGCACAGTGGGTTCGACTGCATGTGGCTGAGGGATGCTGAGCATGGCAGACCTCTCAGAAGCGCGGCCGAGATGCACCTATCACTCAGTGGCCTCCCCGCAGATCCCCTCGGTGGGATATGGACGGCACAGGCCGGTCCCTATTCCCCCAAATGTAAGCTGGCCTCCAGCAGACAGTTTCTCACACCCTGCCTAAGAGACTCCCTGGCCCGAGGAGCTTGAAAACCTATAGACCACCAGCCGTGGGGCAGGCTCTTTTTTGAGGTGTTGATCCGCCTGATTTAGTGTGGATCTGAGTGTGACTGATGCTTTCACACCAAAATTAAACAAACTAAGAGCTTCTGGTTCAAATGGAACGTTTGGTGCACCAACTGCTGTCGGTGTAAAAGCACCCTTAGTCCACTTTTTTATACGGTCTACAGTTTTAACATTTGGTTATCAGGACACTGTACAGTAAGTTTAATGTTACTGTTTACACCTCAGGTGAATGTACACTGTACTGTCCTCATACACTGTACTGTCCTCGTACACTGTATTATCCTCGTACACTGTATTATCCTCGTACACTGTATTATCCTCGTACACTGTATTATCCTCGTACACTGTATTATCCTCGTACACTGTATTATCCTCATACACTGTATTATCCTCGTACACTGTATTATCCTCGTACACTGTATTATCCTCGTACACTGTATTATCCTCGTACACTGTATTATCCTCGTACACTGTATTATCCTCGTACACTGTATTATCCTCGTACACTGTACTGTCCTCATACACTGTACTGTCCTCATACACTGTATTATCCTCGTACACTGTATTATCCTCGTACACTGTATTATCCTCGTACACTGTATTATCCTCGTACACTGTATTATCCTCGTACACTGTATTATCCTCGTACACTGTATTATCCTCGTACACTGTATTATCCTCGTACACTGTATTATCCTCGTACACTGTATTATCCTCGTACACTGTACTGTCCTCGTACACTGTATTATCCTCGTACACTGTATTATCCTCGTACACTGTATTATCCTCGTACACTGTATTATCCTCGTACACTGTACTGTCCTCATACACTGTACTGTCCTCATACGCTGTACTGTCCTCATACACTGTATTATCCTCATACACTGTATTATCCTCGTACACTGTATTATCCTCGTACACTGTATTATCCTCGTACACTGTATTATCCTCGTACACTGTATTATCCTCGTACACTGTACTGTCCTCATACACTGTACTGTCCTCATACACTGTATTATCCTCATACACTGTATTATCCTCATACACTGTATTATCCTCATACACTGTACTGTCCTCATACACTGTATTATCCTCATACACTGTATTATCCTCATACACTGTATTATCCTCATACACTGTATTATCCTCATACACTGTATTGTCCTCGTACACTGTATTATCCTCATACACTGTATTATCCTCATACACTGTATTATCCTCATACACTGTATTATCCTCGTACACTGTATTATCCTCGTACACTGTACTGTCCTCATACACTGTATTATCCTCATACACTGTATTGTCCTCGTAGGGAAATGTGTCTTGAGCTATTGACACTTTGCAGCTGATGATCAGCATTAGGACAGAGCAGAGCCTACAGTTAGCATCACTGTAGACTCTACAGTGATGCTAACTGTAGGCTCTGCTCTGTTTGAAGCTTTGTTAGACTTAAGCTTTATTTGAACACAGTCTGGCCAGAAAGAATGGATTTATCTGGAACTACGACATGTAGTTTGTGCTGATTTGTGCTCAAATAATTTTCCCTCAACAAATTATTTACTTGAAAACTCTCTCTTCATCACATCACACGGTGGAACAGAGCTAATAATAAAGTGTTACTCAAACATGTGTGAATGAAACCTGTTTTTGAGGAGGGAACATTCTAACACACCTTAAACCTCACAGGACTCAGCGTTGTGTAATATAGGCCCTGTAAAATCTTATTAAACCCCGAGTCCTGCGCTCTCCGTCTCTGCAGGGCCTGGTGGATAGATGTTCCTCAGATCACTTTTTACGAGCGACTAATTGAAGTGGACAGTCATTTTTTACGCGTGTCCGACTGTTTTACTGCCCCTCTTCCAGGCCGTGACTCAAGCCCATCGCATAAGTACTTCTGTGTCATTACTCAAAATGGCCTTTCTCCACCTGCAGCCACAGAGTCCCTGTAGGAAATAAGGCGATTACTGTTTAATTAAGTTTTAACGTGCACTGTGTAACTTTTCTTGCTGGAGGCTACTTGTCTCCATGGAGATTCTATATTACACAAACCTGACTATTATGAGCTTTAAAGTCATGTTAAAATGTTGTCACCACCTCAAAAACAGACCTGGAGTTGTATTTTTTGAGTACATCTCCAAAGCTCAAAATGTTGTATTCCACCTTGTGATGTCATGAAGTGGTAGTTTTTAAGTTAACAGATACTTTTTGCCTTTAGTTCAGTAGAGATGGGGAGTTCCAAGGCTGAAATTATCCAAATGATTCTAGTGAAGGTGTGTGGAGTTTTAAAACGCAATGGAGCACTTCCTGTTTTACCACATGACATCACAAGGTGGAACAGGGTGTTTTTTTGTTCAGCCTAAATCTGCAGCGTCGTGTGTTAAACATGTGTGAATGAAACAAAACACAACTTTGGTTATGTTTGTGATGAGGAAACAACATTATAACATAGATCGAAAAATTGCATAATAAGAGCACTTTAAACAGTATCAATTCTATATCACCATGGAGACGAGTTGGGGTCATATCTGTGATGAGGCGATACCACTCTGAGTACAAATGAATTTGCAGTACATACACCTGCAATGAAATGAATGTCAGACAGATAAGCTTAATGAAACACTGTGGAACATTCCAGGCTGGGCAATAACATCTCCATGGAGACGAAGTAGAAAAATTACATAGTGGGTCTTTAAATTGCTGCTGCATTATCCGGCACTTGTATTTCTCTGAAGGCGCCATTGTTCCATATCGAGTTGATCATGTCAGACAGACAAGCGTAATGACATACTGTGGAACATTCCAGCCCAGGCAATAACGCCTCCATGGAGACAAGCAAGAAAAGTTACATAGAGGGGCTTTAAATTGCTATTGCATTATCTGAAGGTCATATTGTTCCATATCGAGTTGATCATGTCAGACAGACAAGCGTAATGACATACTGTGGAACATTCCAGATCAGACTATAACATCTCCATGGAGACGAGACAGAGCTATGCACCTTTAAATAGCCAGTATAATACATAATAGGACTAATGATTTGAACATTATACAGCACACGTTATATAAGTTTTATGACATACTGTGGAACATTAGAGGCCAGACAATGGCATCTCCATGGAGACGAGTTAGAAAAGTTACACAGTGGGTCTTTAAATTGCTATTGCACTAAATGGGACATGTATTTCTCTGAAGATCCCATTGTTCCATATCGAGAACATTATGTTAGATAAGTTTCATGACATACTGTGGAACATTCCAGGTCAAACTATAACATCTCTATGGAGACGAGTTTGAAAAGTTACACAGTGCACCTTTAGACAGCTACTTTACTGCATTATACAGGACTTGTATTTATCTGAAGATATCGAGTTGGACATTATGTTAGATAGATCAGTTTAATGACATTATGGAACATTCTAAGCCAGGCGATAACATCTCCATGGAGATGAGCGGGAAAAGCGCCGCAGTGCACCCTTGAATGACTCGTATAATGCACAGGACTATCGATTCGGACATTACACACACGCAATATAGACAAGTTTAATGACATACTGAAGAACATCTCCACGGAAACGGGAAAGGTTACACAGCGAACGCTCCTCCGACGTCCCCGTATGGATTTGGACATTATGAAATCCCGCGGACGCCAACGCTCGCGACTAATTACCCCATTCTGCCGCTATGTTTGTCCGTCACGTAGTTAATTATGGGTTGGGATTACGGCGTGTTTTGACAGGACGGGACACGTGTCTGGAGCTCCGCGGGCTGCGTCGGCTTTACGTCCCCCCCCCGGTCGTGATTGGAGACGTGAACCACCAGACAATTTTCACTTTATTACTGCTGTGTCCGGCCCGGTCCCTGATAAGATTAAGCAATGTCCATGAATCACTGCGCGTGGTCAGTTGCCGTCTGGGTTGGGTCCGCGGAGAGCGAAGGCAGAGAATAGAGCCCCGGTGAAAGGACTTTACGAGGGGGGAGAGACCGGCGAGCGCTTGATGGACGGACACTTTTCAAAGCTAATTTTTATGTGGCGTTTTTAATGAATTCGCTCGCGTGTGATGTACGTCCGCGAGCAGGAAAAATCAGATAACTAGAACTGGCCGATAATTGTGGCGGGGTGTCGCTAACTATAGGTACTGCTCTGACTGAAGCTTTCTATTTACCTGGGATAATTTTGAGTGCAGATTCATCCAAAACCAGTGATTTTCCCAGTTTTATTCAAAAAGTTTCCCTATTTTTGACCATTTTTGATCCCTGTCAACAGTGAAGAGAGGCATACACCATCAATTCTTTCAGTAAAATGCAGAAAAAGTGCTTAAAATTACCAAAACACACAAAAAATGACTATAGTGGCTTACATGCTCGTTATAAATGATCTCTGCATAACAGTTTTCCTTAATTCCGCACTCGTTTCACAATTTTATTATTACCAACCACCAAAAAACAGGGACGTCCCAGTTTTTTATTTTGAAAATTTGGTCATCGTGATCTAATTTTAACACAATCTGACCTGAAAGAACTGATTTAGCTGCAACAGATAAGATGATTTGTGCTGTTAAACAAGTCACTTTTAAATAATATTACAGGCATCAGCCCACAGTTTTTCAGTTAGTCACTGTCCCTTTTCTTTTTTGTTGAAATTCAATATTCAATATCAAAATAAAATGGAATCCAGACCTATTGAAATAAGAATCAAATCGTCCCACCTCTGCCTGGGATTCACTTAATGTGTGACAGGTTTTATGCAGGGTTCCCGCGGTGTCTTAAAAAGTCTTAAAAGCGTGACATTTATGAATGTGGAAATAATACCTTAAAAAGACTTGAAAAAGACCTGAATTTTTTATATCTGGGTCTTAAAATTTGTGCAGTACATAACGTCTCCGTGTCGCATTTCTCCTCAAAAGTTTCATTTGTCAACCACCATTATGTGGTTAAATAACGTTGCCTAAATAAAGAGCGGTGGAACCATTAATCCAGAACGCAGCGCTGCTCCGGGTCCAGATCCTCTGAACACGTCGCTGAAGATCAGAACCACAAGCTTAGAACATCTCAGCAGAACACAGTTTGTTTTACGCTGTTCTGTTGCTTTTTAACATTCGTTTACGTTACCGAGCAACACATTTCCTGGAGTTATGGGGAAGAGTCTCTACTCCCCCAGATTCCTTTGGTTGATAAATAAATGAACACAAATTCAAGAATTTCAAGTCTTTTTCTTTGCCGGTAGCTCTATGAAAGTATAGTCTATAAAAGGTCTATGAAGTATTTATATAAATGGTCTTAAAAAGGTCTTAAAAAGGCTCACACATCATAATCTATTAGAATAACAAAGAGTAAATTAAAAAAAAATGAAAATAATAAATTCTAAATAAGTAGCCATCCATCCATCCATCCATCCATCCATCTATCTTCTTCCGCTTATCCGGGGCCGGGTCGCGGGGGCAGCAGTCTAAGCAGGGGCTCCCAAGCTTCCTTCTCCCCAGCCACTTCCTCCAGCTCCTCCGGACGGACCCCGAGGCGTTCCCAGGCCAGCCGAGAGACATAGTCCCCTCCTACCGGTGGGACATGCCCGGAACACCTCCCGAGGCAGGCGTCCAGGAGGCATCCGGACCAGATGCCCGAACCACCTCAGCTGGCTCCTCTCGACGTGGAGGAGCAGCGACTCTACTCCGAGCTCCTCCCGTGTGACCGAGCTCCTCACCCTATCTCTAAGGGAGCGCCCGGCCACTCTGCGGAGGAAACTCATTTCGGCCGCTTGTATCCGCGATCTCGTTCTTTCGGTCATTACCCAGAGCTCATGACCATAGGTGAGGGGAGGAACGTAGATTGACCGGTAAATCGCCACAACGGTCCGATGCAGCGACCGCATCACTGCCGACGCCGCACCGATCCGCCTGTCAATCTCACGCTAAATTCTAAATAAGTAGCAAAAAAAAAAAACAACAGATAACAAGAGACAGGTGCCAAATAGGGCATAATTATATAAATGTGTATGTACACGTCAAAATAAAATAGATAAACAGATTATTGCTCTGCCCGGAATGTTCCACAGTGTGACATTAAAAAGCTCTACTTTACATTTATTCAATTCTAAGTGTTTTTTATAGCTCAGAAACACCTAAAAACAGGGGATCTGACTCTGAGCAGGGTCGCCTCTCCGCAGACCTGACCTGTAACTTGGTCTGATAAGAAGATAGAAAGGTTTAAAGCCGCACTGTGAAACATTCCAGACAGAACAATAAAAAAAAAACTCCATGAAGAAGAGCGTTTGATGGATCCTCCGCTAGAGAAATGACAAAGCGCCTTCAGTCTTCATCCAAAGCCTCACCGGCACATCGCTCTCACTTGTACAATAATATTCCTTGTAAAACTCTGTCTTTTTGATGATATGTGACTAAAAACGCCGCTTTGTGCGACGCTGAATTAATAAAGCCGCCATTGAGTTCCTGAGCAGCTCTCGATACAAGTGGCTCTCCAGCGTAAGAACACGGCGAACAGGAGGGCGTCTCGGTCTTTGTGCCAATTCCCGTGCCCCGCTGTGAAAGTGGAAACGCTTTTTCTCCGGTAATTTTTTAAACAGATTGAGCTTTTCAAACGGTGAAACGTAAGCGCAGGTCGTTCCGTTGTGTTTTCTCGTTCACTCGAGGCTGTGAGCGTTCCGCATCCCTCAAACCGATAACGTCCGGCGATTTTCCGTTGGCGTAATGTCGTGCTGGACATGTGACGTTATTGCAAGATCAGAAATGGCACTGGCCAATCTTACTCTGATTCTTTGCTAGTATTATTTAAAAGTGCGTGGTGTAACTTTTCTGGAGAGGGTTTGTCTCCATGGAGATGTTAAGGCTGTGGTTTTAACTGTCCTCAGAATGGTAGTAAACTAAACGGTCTTGCTTTTATTCCACTTCATTCAGTGTCGATTCTTCTCAGATCTTTTGCAGTTCATTTGCATCTTTTTTCTATCGAGTATTTGGAACAAAACGTTTGACGGTTCAGCGATCACACCCTGATATCTGTGCAATTTCAAGAACATTCCATCCCTCTGTACGACTTTTTTCTCAGAGTCAGTTAAATCTGTTTTTTTGGCCCATTTTGCGTGAGGTAAAGAAGCTGCCTAATAATTCTACACACTTGATATACACACCCTCCTTCATTAGACACATACACACCACCAGATCTGCTTAAATCCACTAAGAATTCAAGTGTAGAAGCTCGGAGTTGGAGAATATGCATCAAAATCATGATCTGGTCAAAATACCTAAGATGCCTAAGCTGCTTGACTAAATTTATTCAATTTTCATCATCAAAATGTATTATAGACTCTTTGTCCAGAGTTACAAAAGACACACAACAAACAAACACACTCAAAAACACAATATTAAAAGCAAACTACTAGTGGAAGACACTTTAACTAATTTATCCTCCACATACATCTCTCAGTTTAACTGTGACAAAGCTATATTTACACCAGGATCTTCTCCTGGCACCATTGGCATAGCACTGTCTAAACTGTGGCGTATTACTGTCTAACTGGAGTCTCCTGGTCTTCAGTCTCCCACACTTGATAAACCTCCTCCTTTGGAAGCAGAGTCAAGGGGACTGAACACTCAAAGATCAGACTATGTTCACTTTTGGAATCAGACTATGTTGACTTTTCAAGTCCCCCTGGGCCTGTATTGTTGATGGTAAATACACTTCTCCTGCTTAATCAGAATCAGAAAGGTTTTATTGCCATATGAGTGAACAGGTTCACAACATAAGGAAACTGTGCAGAACTTGGAGTGACGTCCAGTTGGTCTTTTACTTCCACCCTTTCTTGGACAAGCTGAAACTTCTACAACAACCAGTACTAGTGTCTACTGCTCATGTCTGACTGGCACCTCGTGGTGCTGAGCTTGTCCTGAGTCGGGCTCTGTGCATTAAACAGAGCATATTTACCTGAAAAGTTCTGATCCTCACTGACACAAACAGGTTACCTGCACTTTCCCATCTCGACCTTTTCATTAAAATCCTTAGGCAGTCGTTGTATGCCCCACTAAGTCTGTGTGTGCTCGTCCTTTTGTAGTTTGATCACAGGTGGGTGTATATAATGCAGAACCCAGGTGTTTTTTTATTTTTTTATTTTTTCACTTCCACTGTACAGGCTCCAAACCTGCCAAACCAAGTCTGTGCGTACGAGACACTGCAGACGTCCTCATCATCTGTCAGATCATCTGTGGTAAAATGTCCCAAACATTTGTGTTTGTTACACAGTTAAAGCATCACCACACAATCCAAACTGAGGAAACTTTACATATTTCTCATCTGTACTTCTACACACCATTATTTTCATTATTAGAGAAGTCTTTTGGAACTCATTTCTGGACAGATCCAAGCAGAAATTCCACAAAATTTGAAAACACTCATTCTTTTTGGGTTTATTGTTTTTATACTAATTTATTTTACTATATTTCTTTGAAGATGTTGACAGACTAACAATAAAGAGTTACTCAAATGTGTGAATGAAACAAAACACAGCTCCAGTGTGGTTTTGAGGAGGTAACCACATTCTAATCTGGCTTAATGTTGTGTAAGATACAGTAGGACCTTTAAAAAGACTCATTAGACTTTACCAAATTTCCATCTCAGTTAAAATTTCATCCCTTCCCCTATTTTAAAAAAACTCTTTCTTTTTCCTAATCAATATGGTTGTAATTCTTCCATACCCCGGCCCTCCTTTAACCTTTGCCGAGCCGGAGCCTGATAATTGCTGCTCAGTTCCTCAGTTCTTTATAATGACCACTCGCTGCTCGATGGAGTTTCCCTGTAATAATGTGTGAAAACAGAGACTTTGACGGATGAACTGCCTTTGCAAACACCCGGGCGCCCGCAGAGGAGGGGGGCGGGCTCTTCCGAACACACACATACACCAACCCCCCCCCCCCCCGTATGTATCACCGCACTGAAAACAAACGGATCGATAATGTCTAGCTCTGGTATTGATCAGAACGGGCTGTGCTGTAGCCAGAATGAGAAGTTTAACCTAAATAAATCATAAAGTGTGTTTGGGGAAGATACACTGACCTGCTCGTGTCCATGGAGATGCTGTATTTGTTGTGTGGCCTGGAATGTTCCGCGGCGGCGCATTAAACTTGTACATCTTGCATCTTGTCTCCGTGGAGATGGATGAATCGAATGAAGATGAATACTGGGGAACAACAGTACAAATAATACAAAAGAGTAGATGCAAAAGGAGCAATTTTTGACAGAATTTGGACTCATAATAAAGCCTTTTTGTGTATTTTTTTCATTTAACTGAGTTTATTTTTTGTCTATTCTAAAAAAGTAGATAAAGTACTAAATGATTAACTAACAAAAATGTCCCAAAGTGGTGTATTTTTTCAGTTAACTGCACTAAATACACATCTAAAATGTTGGTCCAGAGCCTCTGTGCGTCTGACTGTGTGTGTGTGTGTGTTGGAGTGTGTGTGTGTGTGTGTGTTGGAGTGTGTGTTGGAGTGTGTGTGAGTGTGTGTATCTGTGTGTGTGTGAGAGTGTGTGTGTGTGTGTTGGGGTGTGTGTTGGGGTGTGTGTGTGTGTGTGTGTGTTGGAGTGTGTGTGTGTTGGAGTGTGTGTGTGTGTGTGTTGGAGTGTGTGTGTTGGAGTGTGTGTTGGAGTGTGTGTGTGTGTGTGTGTGTTGGAGTGTGTGTGTGTGTGTGTGTTGGGGAGTGTGTGTTGGAGTGTGTGTGTGTGTGTGTTGGTGTGTGTGTGTGTGTTGGGGTGTGTGTTGAAGTGTGTGTGTGTGTTGGAGTGTGTGTGTGTGTTGGAGTGTGTGTTGGAGTGTATGTGTGTGTGTGTGTGTTGGGGTGTGTGTGTGTGTCTCATGACTAATCCCAGTAGCTCCAGTGTTGTTGCTCTTCACTGTGATACTGATAAACTCTATTCAATCAATAAAAGCTTTTCTCCTCCACAGCGCTCTCTCTCTCCTCTCCTTCTCTCCCTCTCTCCTTCTCCTCTTCTTCCACCTCTTCTTCTCTCCTCTTCCCCTTGTATTCTATCCTCCTCTAAATCTCTCTCTCCCTTTTGCTCCTCTTCCCTTCTCTGTCTCTCCTCCTCTCCTTCTCACTCTCTCTCTCCCTCGCTCCTTTTCTTCTCATCTCTTCCTCTCCTCCTCTCCCTCTCTCCTTCCCCTTCTTTTTTCTTCTCACCATCTTCTCTCCTCCTCTTCCTTTCTCCATCCCCTTCTCTCTTCCTCACCCTTCTCCTCTTCCCCTCTCCTGCTCTCCCCCTCCCTGTCTCCCTCCCCTTCTCTCTCACTCTCTTCTCCTCTCCCTCCCGCTCCCTTCTCCTCCTCCTCTCCCCCTTGTTGTCTCTTTTCCTCTCGCTCTCTCCCTTCCTCTCTCCCTCCCCTTCTTTCTTCCTCTCCCCTCGTCTCCTCTCCTCCCCTCCCTCTCTCTCCCTTTTTCTCCTCTTCCTCTCTCCTTCGCATCTCCTCTCTCTCTCCCGCTCTCCTCCCTCCTCCTCCTCTTCCCCTTCTCTCCTCCATCTCCTAATTGTGTCTTTTTTTTCAGTCAAGAATTACAATTGTATTCTCCCTGTCTCCCTTAAATCATCTCTCCTCTTTTCACCATCACCTTTTCCCTCTCTCCTGGCCCCTCCCCCTCTCCTCTCCTCGAAAAGGTCATATTCCTCCTCTTCCTCTCTTCTCCTCCTCTTTGTGCCACTCTCTCCATCTTCCGCTTTAATGATGTGCTGGAAACGCTGCCTCCTCTCTCTCTTTTCTCTCCTCTACTCCCCCTCCTGTCCTCCCTCTCTTTCTCTCCCCTCTTCTCCCTCTCCTCTCTCTTCCCTCTCCTCGGTTCTCACTCCTCATTTTCCTCTGTCTTCTCTCTTTCCTCTCCTCTCTCTCTCCTCCCGCCAGTCTCCTTTCCTCTCTCGCCCCTCTCTTACTCTCTCGCCTCCTTTCCTCTTTCCTTCCTCTCCTCCCTTCTCTCTCTCCTCCCCCCTTCTCCCTCTTCTCTCTCTTTCCTCTCCTGTCCCCCCTCTCCTCTCTCTCCTTGTCCTCATCTGTCCTTCCTGTCCTGTCTCTCTCTCTCCTCCCTTTCCTCCTTCTTTCTCCTGTCCTTCCTCTCCTTTCCTCTCTCCTCTCTTCTTCTCTCCTCCCTCTCGTCTCCTCCCCTCTCTCATATCTTCTCCCTAACCTCCCTCTTCTCTCCTATCCTCTCTCTCCTTTCCTCTCTTCTCCATCTCCTCTCCTTTCCTCTCTCCTCTCTTCTCCTTCTGTCCTGCCTCTCTTTTCTCCTCTCCTCTGTCTTCTCCCTCTCCCTTCTTCTCTCATCCCTTCTCCCGCTCACCTCCCTCTCTTCTCTCCTCCCTCTTCTCTCTCCCTCTCCTTTCCTCTCTCTCCTTTCTTCTGTCTCCTCTCTTCAATCTCCTCCCTCTTTTGTCTTCTCTCTCTCTTCTCCTCCCTCTCCCTTCCCCTCCTTCCTCTCTCTCCTCTCTTCTCTCCTCTCTATCTGTTCTCCTGTCTTCCTCTCCTCTTCTGTCTTCCTCTCGTCTCCTTCCTCTCCTCTCCTCTCTCCCCTCCCCTCCTCCATCTCTCCTCTCCTCCCTCTCTTCCTGTCCTCCGCCGCTCTCTAGTCACTGCTCTCTTCTGCTTTTTGATTAGCCACAGGATGGATGGCACTGACGTCCTTGACCATTTTTTTTCTTTTTCTTTTCGCCACTTTTCACTTTGGCTCAGAGACGTACGACATTAGTGCTGAAAATGGAAAATAAATTACCACAATTAGCACATCGTCGGCTCCGGTTATGTCCTAAAATTATCCCCATTAAAGCTGCACTGTGTAACTTTTCCGATGGCGGTTCAGTCAAATGCGTTTCTCCATGAAAATGTTATTTTTCTGGTCATTTTCTGATCATTTTTGAGCAATAAAACCACCTGTAATTGAGTAGATGTAAAGTAGAGCTGTTTAATGTCACACTGCGGAACATTCTGAGCAGACATCTCCATGGAAACGAGCAGGAACCAAAAAGTTACACAGTGCACCTTTAAAAGTCTGTGCAGCAAAATGTTAAATATATTTTTTTATTGATTCCCTAATGTTTGTAGACGAGTTTCAAGATATTTTTTCATAATCTTCATTTGATTTGTTAAATTTTGTCCGTTTTTTCCGTTCCGTCTGAAACTGAGTTGTTAATTATAATTCTGCACATCTTTGAAAAGTGAATATGTTTCCCATTGTCACCACTGACTTCAATGGGAATAAATTAGCATCGAAATAAACCAACAGCAAATATGAACACGACGGCTTCAGCTCCTCCTGCAGGTCGTTCGAAAAGGTTAAAATAATAATTATAAAACTTCTATAAATGGACTGACCCGGGGCTCCTGAGGCCCCACATTACACAGAACTGACTCGTGTGAGCTTTAATCCGCGTTAGAATGTTGCCTCCTCAAAAACGTACCTGAAGTTGTGTTTTGTTCTACCTTGTGATGTCATCGAGTGGTACACTGCAAAAAAAGCCCTATCAAAAAATCTGAAAAAAAATAGCAATTTTGAGGTAAAAATGTCATATTTTAAGTGAAATTCTCTGTCAGTGCAGTAAGAACGTTTCACTTACCAAGTTTTCTTAAAGCAAGACAAAATAGAAATCTTGTTCTAAGCAGAAAACACTAGTGTCAAGTATTCACGGCAAGATTTTTCACCTTATTTTGAGTATATTTAGGGAATCATTGCTTATTACTGCTTATTTCCAGTATATAACATGTCTTATATTAAGCTATTATTTCTTAAATAGATTTTTAAGAACACCTAGTTTTAAGAATACCTTTGAGCGTTCACAATATAAGATAAAATTTGATAAGATTTGTCCCACAATGGGGAAATTTCAGTGTTGCAACGCACAGTAAAGAGAACAGCAAGAAACAGTAGCAGCAATAGAAGTACAGTTAAGTTAAAAATAGACAAACACTATAAGGATCTAAAGACAATATATACACAATATATACAATGAATTGCAATCTTACATTATTGCACAGGGTCCCAGTATTGCACAGGCAGCAGAGTTAGCAGTGTTCAATATCGACACATTTGATCAAATACAACATGAAATCAGTTACATTTGAAGCATTTATTGAAATGTCACGTTTTCCACTTTCCCAACATCTTAGAAATGCCATAGATCTGCCCTTAAAAGCCCCGGGACGCTCCTGTGAGGACAGTGAGGTGCAGATCTGCGCCAGAGAAGAACTGGTTTGAGAGGGAAATTAAAGAGGCTTAACCTGGCTTGATTTAATATAAAAAGTGCTTAGAATAAGTTGTAAAATCTAGATAACATAAATCAGGGTGGAATATTTTGAAGTTGAAAAATCTTGTCTTATTAAGTAAAAAATATCTTAAAATTGATCTTTTAAGGTGAATCTGCTTCATTCACGTCAGTTTAACTCTGCTCGAAAATCCTTTTTTGCAGTGCAGTTTCCATGTGAACAGTTCGTTTTAGCTTTGCTTCAGTCGAAAATTCAGTCGCACTTAGGGATGGGCCTGATGAGTCAACTAATCTGTCAGTGATCATTAAGAATTCCGCTGTTCATGCTCATTTTTAGTTGACAAACTGAACGTCGGCTGTTGTGCGTAACGTAAAGAGTCAAGGCTGCGTCTCACACCACAAACACTGGAGTTATGGCCTCACAGTCTCACGTGTCTCCCCTCTTAGAGATCACTATATCCCTCAGAGTGCGTCTCACACCACAAACACTGGAGTTATGGCCTCACAGTCTCACGTCTCTATGGCAACACCCTCTTAGAGATCACTATATCCCTCAGAGTGCGTCTCACACCACAAACACTGGAGTTATGGCCTCACAGTCTCACGTCTCTATGGCAACACCCTCTTAGAGATCACTATATCCCTCAGAGTGTGTTTACCTGCACTTCAGTATCCCGGGTATGATCAGGTTTTCTTGAGTTTCTTGAGTTTGGTCATGGTGCACGTATACGCAGTATCCCGGTTACTGCAACAGTCAAGTGTGCACGGGTCCAACAGACAAACACTTTTCAGTCTTTTCATCACAATAGACCCTTTTAGAGCGGAAGTGATTTTAAAAAAGCTGCGTGCGCATTTTGGCAACGGAAACAGCATTGATTCATTCAGACTGAACACGGACAGAAGAAGACGAAGATAAAAAAAAACATTTCCAGCACCAAAATGTCTGGTTGTTCTGTGTGTGGTTGTCAGAATCGATATTTTACCGGCGGAATAAAGATTTAAAGTTTTACTCACTGATCGCACAAGGATCTAGCAGTCGGACACTGTTTTTCACAGTCGGCTGGTTGAGGAAATATTCTTGATCTTTTGACGATGATCCTTTCACAGAGCTCGACAAGCTGCTGAGTTCTGCCGAACCTCTGTTGCCAAAATGCACCACCGAGCCTCCGTCACCACTGTTTACTGACGCTAAAAGGGTTTGTAATTGGCCAAAATAACCATCACCATCAGCAGAACATCCTCTGCCACAGAAAGAACACTCATATTCCACTGAGCCGTGTCCTTTAGTCCGACAGAATCTTACCACATCAGCGCACGAGGAAAGAGCTGTTTTTTTCAGCTTTTACAGTTTATGCAAATGAGCCATGTGATTTTAAGTTTAATTTCTGTAAGATGTAAACAAATGTGCACAAAGCTGCATTAAACACATTCTAATGTCACACGAGCTGATGTGGCTCTGTGGTGGTGATGGTTTATATGTTGTACAGTTGAGTTTATTTATACAGATTAGTAACAGTAATAAAAATGCCGACAATTTTAATATAAAACATTAATTCTCCCGAAGATCGATTAAGAAAATGTCATCAAATGCCCGTCTCTAGTCGCAATTCCAGGGCTGAAATCATCCAAATGAACCTAGCGAAGGTGTGTGGAGTTTAAAAACACACTGGAGCACTTCCTGTATGACCACATGACATCACAAAGTGGAACAGATTGTTAAACATGCCTTAAAGACACAGCCCCAGGTCTGTTTGCGATGAGGAAACAGTATTAGAACACAGATCAGAAAACTGTGTCGTATAGGCCCTTTAACGGCCTTTAATTGTGATGAGTGGGCCATAATTTCGCCCAAAGTGACTCTGCAGTTTTAATTTTCGTTCTGGTTGGTGGTGAGGGCAGACGAGGTGTTTTCTTATGAAAGTGAACAGCACAAAGAGATGGAAGTGTGAAAGTGTGCAGTGTAATGAGAGCCGGGCCTGTCTGCAGCCCTGACCTTGCTCTCCATTCATCAGGATTATATAGGGAGGTTATACAGGGATTATGTCCTTCTGCTATAAACGCACACTGTGTCTGTACATGCCATTGTGCTGCTCCGTACGGACGGACACTTTGCAGATTTTAGTGCGCCATCATCAGGTAAAGGGCCGATATTACGCTATTCTCCTGTCTGCTGTATGTTATATTGTTGTTTCTTCGTCGCAAACGTTCTGTACCTGGAGTCGTGTTTTGTTTCATTCACACATTTAACACAAAAACCCTGCAGATTTAGGCTGAGTTTTTCTCTCAAACTGAAAAAACAAACACTTTCTTCCAGCTTGTGATGTCATGTGGTAATACAGGAAGTAGAGTGGGGGTGATCCCCCCCCAAAAAAAATCTTCAGCCTTATAGATCCTTTTAGCGTCAGTAAACAGTGGTGACGGAGGCTCGGTGGTGCATTTTAGCGACAGAAGTACGGCAGAACTCAGCAGCTCGTCGAGCTCTGGAAAAGAATTATCGTCAAAAGATGAAGAATATTTCCTCAACAAGCTGAACTTTGACAATTGGTGTCCAACTGCCAGGTCCTTGTGTGATCAGTGAGAAAAACTTAAAAATGTTAGTTCACCGGTTCAATCTTTATTCCGCCGGTAAAATATCGATTCTGACAACCACACACAAAATAACCAGACATTTTGGTGCTTGAAATGTTTTTATCTTCATCGTCTTCTGTCCATGTTCAGGCTGAATGAATCTGAAGAAATGGGGAACAATGACACTTTACGCAGCTTTATTTATCACTTCCGCCCTAAAAGGGTCTATAGCAGCATCCAAAACTTTCACCATGTTGTGAAAACCTCTCTTCACCGAATAAATTGTAAGCATTTCACATGTCAAAGTCAGGATGGGAATTTGATTACATTTTCTTAATCAGTCGTCAGGAGAATTGATTAATTGTTCATGTTTTTATATTCAAATTGTCATTATTATCACTATTACTATTCTGCATAAATAAACTCAACTCTACAACATATAACCCAGAATCACTACAGAGCCACATCAGCGTGAGATTCGAATGTGTTTACTGCAGCTTTGGCACATTTGTTTATGTTTTACAGAAACAAAACATAAAAACACATGGTTCATTTGCATAAACTGTAAACGCTGAAAAACCAGCTCTTTCTTTGTGCGCTGATGTGGTCAGATTCTGTTGGACTAAAGTAAGTAAGTAAGTGTTTATTTATATAGCGCTTTTCACAGACAGATGTCACGAAGACGCTTTACAGAGGATTATTTACAGAGCTTCTTCATTAACTCCGGTGGTGGTGAACGACTGTTATAGCCACAGCTGCCCTGGGACAGACTGACGAAGCCAACCGGCGCCAACGGTCCCTCCGACCAACACCATCACTCACTCACACAACTTTCACACCTACAGTGAATGTTTTGAGTTGATGGGGGAAACCGGAGCGCCCGGAGGAAACCCATCCAGACACGGGGAGAACATGCAACCTTCTTGCTGTGAGGCACGAGTGCTAGCCACTCAGCCACCGTGCTGCCTAAAGGACACGACTCAGTGGATTATATGAGCATTCTTTCGGTGACAGATGTGACAGACCCTACAGGAAGTCTTGGCCAATGCAAAATGTACGCGTCGTATCAAAAAAAATCTTAAATATCGATTTCCCGAAAAAAACAAATTGATTTGACTTGCCAACTTGATTTTTGTATCAAATAATTTTTTTGCTCAGGCCTAACAGGAAGTGCTTTATTGTGTTTCCAAACCCCATACACCTTCACTAGAATCATTTGGATCATTTTAGGCGTGGAATTGCCCATCTCTTAATTAATTATAAAAAGGTCGCTGTTAACTTGAAAACGACCAGTGGAACAGAGCACATTATTTCTTTTAACATCAGTAATGTTCTTATGACCCGTTTTTATTGAATCTATTCTTGCATTTTGTTTTGTCTGTTGGCCCGGTGCTCTCTCTGTGTCCTGTAGAAATCGTCTGACTCGGTTGGTCAGAGTGGCAGGTAAAATTATAGGCCTACAGCAGTCCCAGCTGCAGGACATCTATAACAGCAGGTGATTTGCAAGGCCCAACAGATAATGGAAAGCCCTGACCACCCGATCTGTGAGGAGTTTAACCTCCTCAGAGCACTTGGACTTCCTTTATTTCTGAAGCTTTAACTAGGATGAATGCCCTTATAGTTTGGATCAGCCCTGGCGAAATGCGTTACAGACCTGTTCTTTTTTTGCAGATTATTAAGGTAATGTTTGTCTAGCCGGGCTGTGCCTCAATTTCATTTCTCTCCAGCGACGGGAATCAGAATATACTAGAAGGTTTTGCAAGAACCCCGGAAGTTATAGTCGGCGCACCGGCCAATCATCTGTGAGCTCTGAAGCCATATCGTTAAACTCCGGCACCTAAAACACAACAGAAAACAAAGCGTCCAGATAAATGGCGACGAAGACAGACATTTGTGTTGTCAACGATTCCCGACATTGAGGATTTAAAGCCCGAACAAAGAGAATGTTTGGTGAATTTTATCAAGGGGAAAGACGTTATTGCCCTTCGTCCTACGGGATTTGCTGTTGTTCTGCAATTACTTGGACACTGCTGAGCGTTCCGGCACATTACATATCTCAGGATGTTCTACGAGTCTATGGAGGCCAGTGCATCATGTACGCTGTAGTCTGCTGGGGCAGCAGTCTGCGCGTGAGGGACACTAATAGACTCGAGAAGATCATTAGGAAGGCTGGACATGTTGTGGGGGAGGAGCTGGACTCTCTGGCGGTGGTGTTGGACAGGAGAATGCTGGACAAAATCTGGACTATTCTGGACTCTCCCTCCCACCCCCTCCACAAGGTGCTGGCCAATCAGAGGAGCTCTTTCAGCCATAGACTGCGGCTGCCGCTGCTCCACTGAGAGACACAGGAAATCTGTCCTGCCTGTCGCCATCAAACTGTTGAACGCTGCACTTTAACTCACAAACTACTCAATCCTTTTCATCCTATTCCTGCTCACACATGTATATAGTCATAAATATGTCACTGATGTAAATAATTTCCCAGAGAGAGCTATTTTATCTTTTATCTTATTGTATTTAGCTTATTTTTGTAACTTGTTCGATGTACATGCTCTTGGTCGGTTGCATCTGTAACAAAGAAAATTTCCCCTCGGGGATGAATAAAAGTAATTCTGATTCTGATTCTGATATGTCACCACCAAATAGCAGCGATTGGTTAAATAAAAAAAGTACCCGCCTACCGCCGAGAGAACTAATCCTAATGCTGCGAGGTCAGACGGTTTCCACCAAGCTTAAGCTGTGGTTTGGTGTATTAGTGAATTGTTTTGTACGTTTACTGTACGTCTGACACTCCTGCACAATCATTTCCTTCTGGGACAATAATAAAGTTGAAAGTTGAAGCATTTTACACAGACTAATCATAAAGGGTCACTCAAACATGTGTGAACGAAACCAAACACAACTCCATGTTTCTGCTTTGAAGACCTAAAATCATTCTAACACGATTTACAGCTCAGGAGAGTCAATTTTACGTAATACACGACCTTTAATTATGACCAATCATTTCAAAGAGTGTATCAAACATCACAATAGTCTTTCCTGTGGGCATTTCCTTCAATCTCCGATGGTGTTTTTGGAAAAGTCATGTTCAGGATGTTGTCAGTCTAATGGTGCCTCTGTGGCATTCGGGTTTGGGCTAATGGCTCTGCTGACATTCACTTATGTGTTCACCTGCTCCTCTGGCCCCTCCCCTTCTACGATTTCTTTGTTTTTCACGTAGCTCGATGTCGTTACAGAAAACACTTATCACGGGGTGTGTTGTTTTGATCGTAAATGTGCTGTTTAAAGGTTATGGCGGTAAGAATGTTGTTTGTGATCGAGCGGTGAAAAAGTTATGGGAAAACTAGGCCCAGAAAGTGAAAAATTAGCCGGATCGGATATCGGTTCAGCAGATACCTCAGTTGGACATATAAATCAATATAATAAGAGTCATCATGTTTGAATTTTTATTGAGTTAAAGCTGTTTAGTAGACACTTGAGATCTGAATAACAGCTACATAACACATTTTGATCAGTTTAATCTTATTTTATTTGAGTTTAAAGAAAATAAATGCTGTTTTCAGTCTTTGCGCTAGTATCAGTTGATATCGGTCATCGCCAGACTTAAATCACACGTTCACTTTTTCAACATATAATTCAAAGACGCTCTATGGCCACGTGGCATTTCTCTTTCCTCGCTTCCTTCTCCTCGATTCCTCTCCTTGATTTTGCAGGAAATGGGTGAGGAAGTCCCACCCGCAGAGGAGACAGCGAAGAGAAAGGATCTAAACTCCTCACTGAGGCCAATGAAGTTTGATCGTCTTCCATCTCTTTTTCTCTTGACGTCTGCTCCTGAAGCCCCCCTCAGGTTTACTCCCTCATGTTTACTCCTTCCTTCCGTGGTTTTCCTTGACTTGACTTGACTGACAGCTGAAAAACGGAGGATAGAGACGAGGAATCAAGGAAAAGGAAGCGAGGAAAGAGAATTGAGACGCAGCCAACAGTACGTAACTTTCTTAATGGAAGTTTGGGCCAAGGTGATAATGCTTTGCCTGGAATATCCCACAGTACAACATTAAACTGACAGTATATCAAGGTAAGCCCACTCACTATTTTTAGCAAAAAAAAATCTAAATTTAATCAAATGAATGCTGGTTACAATAGATATTAATTTACAGTAAAATACCAAATAAGACCAATTGTAAACCAAATGTATATTTTTATAAATAACCGTCTGTTCCAAATAAATGCTCAGTCTAATGTGTAGTAGTATCAGTTTGCCTTCAGTTCAGTGCTGCCTTCATGAGACTCATGACTGTTGTGTTTGTCTTGAGTCTGACGATACGATACATACCATGATATGCATGTCACAATCCGATATATCACGATAGATCCTGATACTAAAACAATGGATGATATACAGTGATCCCTCGTTTATCGCGGGGGTCACGTTCCAAAAAGAAACCGCTATAGGCGAAATCCGTGAAGTATCAGCTTTATTTTTTACATTTATTATACAATACAATACTGTACTATAGAATGAAACCAAAGATCAAATCCTGTTTTCAGGCTCAAGCATTTAAAAATATAAACGTTTTCTTACAAATAACTCTGATAGTTTTTAAAAAATGCTGTAAAATAATAATTCATACGAACACGAGGTTGGACATTGTGACTCAGGTGTATTTCACAGTCCCTCTGACTGAGCCTCTTCCTCCTGACATGTCTCTTTCTCCTGAAGGCTGTGGTGCAGGTGTCTTCTCTTCTCCCGTCGTCCTTATGTTATTTTCCTCCTTCTTTATGGCCATGTTTTCTTTTCTGTGGGAGACGCTCCAAACGGCTCTCTGAGTGTTAAAGGTGCCGACCCCTGGTCTAAGTGAAAGACCAGTCAACTTTTATCACTTCTAGACTACAGTCCCTTGGCCAATCAGGATTCAGAACACAATGCACTGTTAAAAAAAATAAAAATAAAAAAAACATTAAAAAATCCGCGAAACAGCGAAGCCGCGAAAGATGAACCGCGTTATGGCGAGGGATCACTGTATAGTAGTACTGGTTCATTTCAAGCGTAATACACAAAATCATCACGTGTACACAAAATCAATCAAGTTTAGACATGCAAACTCCAATACAAGAAACAAAAAAAAAGAAAATTTAAACAAGGACAAACTGTATGAAATATAATTTATTACCTTTTTGAAAATCATGAGAACAGTGAATGCAACTTTAGTGAAAAATAGAAGAATAGAAAAATCAATTCAGATGCATTTTGAATCTATTTGAGAATTGTGCAACGATGCGTCACAATATATCACTGAATCATTTTTTTCTTACACCCTTAGTCGTGCGACTCAGAATGGATAGGCTGTGTTCTCTGCGCCGCGTCCGATCACCTTCACTGAAAAAGTGGTGGAACAGATGACGCTGATGTGAAATCCCTGTTTCGAAGTGACATAAAAAAGACAGTTGGCGCAACACAGCGAGCAGGAAATGGAAGCAGTTTTTCGGAGTTTTGGGAATATTACTTCAGTTTGGCAATTCAGAGGAAGCAGCGACATCATCGTAGCTGCTGTGACGTAAGAGGAAAATTGTGGCAAAGAGGGGAGAAAAGGCTGGGGACAAGGTGGGCGGAATGGTGCCGACAAGGCAGGCAAAGTAGTAAAGTAAAGTAGCCAGGCCACCGTATAAAAACTGTAAATTCAAGACTTTTGTGAGGAAGGAATTAATCTCTTGCCCCAAATTGCCGCCTGGTCTCAAATAAAAGCCTGGTCTGTTAAGTGTTAAGTGACTGAAACACATAAACGCCCTGGTGACTATTTGGTGTTTTACGGTAAATGGCATACTGGGGAACATTCTAGGAAAAGAGACGAGTGGGTGATAGACTCTCAAATGGTAATTTTGGTCTTAAATTGTCCGTATTAACCTGCTCTATGTGATCCTGGTGTTTTTAGTTTGTCATTTTTGCCGGTAAATAAATTCCTATGGCTAATATGGAACTCAGCTCCAAATCCGCTCCTACTGTATAACTGCTGGCCTCTGTGAGCTTCATTTTTCATCAGTCTCTGCCCGCAACCAAAAAAGTTAGTGTTTAAAATCAACCTTTTTAAATTGTTTTGATCATTTTCCTCTCCATGATGACATATCAGTTGCAGATTGTCTCCACTGGGACAAAAAAATAAATAAATCTTGCGTTTTGATTTTTTCCAGAGTTATGACTGGCACCGTATCCCCAATATTTGTGCAGGTGAAGCTCTTGCT